>VWZZ01006679.1:1258207-1433769 GCA_013399095.1 Psophia crepitans
CCACTTCAGCTTGCTTCAGCCACTTTTTTTTTTCGTTCGTAAAAAATAGCATCAAGAGGGTGGAAAAAAAAACCAACCCCAAAAAAAACCCATTTAAGCAGAAAAACAGCATCTAGAAAAGTTAGCGCCGGACCAACGAAAGGTTTCTTGGGGGCAGTTTTAATGTGAGATCAGGGTTTCTGCCCTCTACACTGCAGTTTGGGTTTCTTCCCCCCCAAAGTAAGTAGGAGACTTGTTACAAACAAAACCTCACCTCCTGCACAGTTTGGCAATGACAGCAACACACAAAAAATTACACACAATAACTACAGTTAGCTCAGATTGTCTGGCACATCTTCAGTAAGACCTTAACTCATCATCCCCTTTTATCTTCCCGAAATACGCTGTGTTTTCAGTGGTGACTCCACACTGCGATGGAGTAACACCATCTGCAAGGCGGGCAGGTGCCTGGGGTGCTTTCAAATCACACATGGGAAGAACAGAGCCGGCCGAGCAGATGGAAGACTGTTTGTGTGAATGGTGAATGATACGGATAGAAGAACTGCTAGATAGAAAGCGTGTTCTGTTAAGATAGTTTTGTATGTCTTGCTAACGTGGTTGCCTGGTGATAAAGGCTAAAGGTTCACACTTGTAGCATAAAATACTGCTTCCTGTGAAAAGAGGAATGCAGGATGGGAAAATCCCTATCAGCTAACATGGAATTACACATCCTTGGAACTTAACAGGACACTAGAAGGGGCTAGTACTGAAATACTTGGTCTCGTTTGGTACCTTCAAAACTTCTGAGAGGAGTCAGAAAACCTCTCTGCTCACCACCCAGACAGGCTGAAGTAGTTAGTGCTGAAAAATAACCTCCATCCTTATTTCATTGTGTCCAAACATAATTCTAGCAATTCACACTACAGCAGCACAGTGCGTCAGTAACCCAGCGGGCTTCCACTGTGTCAGGTGCAGGTGTGGCAGCAGCATCATTCATGCCACTCAGTACACACGCACCACGGCCAGATCTCCAAGTCATCTGGCAAGTTTTAGGGAGAGAGACATATTCCCCTCTCTCACATTGCACAAGGTGACAGCCAGAGTGCTTGAACTCTTCTATCATATTTTGGGTGACTTCATTTCCTGACCTTTTTCCTTTATAATTTAGCTCAGTCACAGGGGGTGTCTGCAACTCTCTTGCGTTTTGTTTAGTCTCCGTGTATTATCCTATGTCAGTTCGGCTAGAGAAACCTGGGTCTTCATTGGCAATTTTTAATTCAAGTACTTCAAATTTGCAGTGGAGAGAAAGCTAACTACTTCACAGCTACAAGAGGCACATTTCAAGGAAAAGTTTGCACCAATTCTTCCACACCAAAGTGAAATCAGACCTTTATAAGCAAAGGTAGAGGCCCTATGCTATCAAAGTCTGTAGAATGACTGAGAACTGCTTACTGTATAAACACTCATTTAATCTGCTTCAGTAGGAAACAAACCGCAATATGAACCATCTCAATTAACACCTATGATGTAATTTAGGAACACATACACAATATCACAGCATCCTTCACTGGCACTTAAAAGACTTACTTTACCATAAAATGAAAGATGGGATAGTCCCGATGGCTTTTCCTAGGGAGGTGTTCTCATGGAGGACAACAGCCAGCTAAGCTGGATGAAGACACATCGGTTGTGGCTAATAGGGGGACAAACTAATTTTTGCAGTTTGTGTTTGCCTTAATGAATTTTCATCGTATCTAGATACTGAGATTATTTTCTTTTTATATGCTGTTTGATAGAGTATGGCAATCAGGATATCAGCTAATAGTATGCAGTCATGGCAGAATTTCCAGGATAGACCCTGTGCTGAGAAGTAGGTAATGAAAATACAGCCAGGGACTAGTTGACAGCTCTCTTCCTTCTCTCTACAACACTTGTGTCTCTGGTATCTTAAAATTTTTCCATCGCCCCCTATGTTGGATATATCTGTCAGTTTCATTTAGTAGAAACTCCTGTATGAGATTCAGGCTCTAAGAGTACTTCACTGAGTTTCAAACCACCTCAGTCCCTTCTCTCTTTCAAACTGGGTTTGGGAGCTTGTTTGTGCAACGGGTAAGTTTTCCTACATGACCAAAGAGCAGGAGGCAACGGACAGGGCTATAGGATGTCATTGGATTTTACCGAGATCTTTCCAGTCTTAAATCACAGATACTCTTAAACATTTTTTTCCCCCACGCTGCTACTGCAGGAGGGAACCTTTCTAGAACTAAAGGAAGTTTTGCTACCTCAAAAGAATAATCCAATGGGTTTTGTATAACCGCTGCCTTACAAATCTCCATACAGAAGATGTAATAAAAATAAAGGTACTAATAAACATGGAGAAAATTTAATTGCATTATCTTAGTAGTTTTGCTGGAGTGCTGAGCAAGCTAAAGAGACAAAATCATGTGGTGTTTCTATACTTGTATAGCATGTTCAGACTTGCTCTTAAAAAAAAACCTTTACAAGATGGTCATAAGAGGGTTACAATTTGCCTTTTGATATTTATAAGGAGCTACTAGATAAAGGGAAAAAACAGATTAAACTTGAATTGGATGGCATGTATAAAGTAAATCAGTGGAAGGAAAAAAGGCTTCCTTTCCTCCTCCTCCCTCAGTTTCTCTTTATTTGAAAAGGCTCAGCAATTACTCAGCCTCAGCAATTTAACTAGAGCTGATTTTAGACAACGATGTGGGTTATGAACTTGTGTATCTTTAACAGATTGGTACAAAATAGGTGGTGAAAAGGAAGCACGTTGCAATGCCATAAGTCCTAAACCACTGAAGTATTTTAACATTTGTTTTCAGCATAGTGTGTGCTATCTATCAAAAAGAAATTCTGTTATCCTTCCAAAATCTACACTCATGAAGGTTCTAAAATGCTCTTGGATGTTAAACAACAGTATCAAGGACATGAAAGTGGTAGAAAATGGCATCCCCCTTTTCATCTGAAAAAAGTGACGTGGGTGATGCGGACTGTTATGTTCCTAAGACTGGCTATGATTAATTTAAGATGCCAGCAGACACATTAAGGGCCTTTCCATGCTTGTAAAAATAGGTGGTTCTCAATAAAGCATGAGAACTTACAGGAATTCAGGAGGCAAGTATAAATACACACTGTATTCCCTCATTCAGAGTTGAATTTTACAAGGACTTGGATGCATATATGTCCTCCACTTTCTTACCAGCCAAATACTTGAGTTTCTTTCTCTGATAAACTCCAGGGAAATTTTCCGATTAAAAACTAGACATACAGGCTTATGGGTTAGATCTTTAAGTTCCACACATATAAAACTCCGATAGTTTACTTCAGCAAGTTTGACTTACATGAGGCATACACCACCCAGTGGTAGTTACATAAACTTTTTTATGTTAGGTAACTTTGCAGGCACTACTGGCAATGTTAACAAAAAAAACCCCCAAACCTATTTGTATTTTAACAAGCTCCCAGTAACAAAAAGCTAGAAAGTAAGAAGCATCCAGCAGCATTAAAATGCTGAATGAATAGCCAGAAACATCTGTGTTTTGGGAGTAGCCTGCTGAGAGACCCCAATGGGACTTCTGCACAAAGATAGATGGCAGAATGTAACCCTTCTGTGAACAACTGTGGTTTTCGGAAACATTCTTCTGCTCTTAAAAAAAAAATAATCCCAATCTTTCGTAAGATCTAAAAAGCTAGAGCATTTATTTTTTCTATCAGTTACCTACTTCCATAGGATTTGCCTGCCTTACAAGGGCAGAGACAGATCCAGTCGCTGTATTATAATATGAAACGGGCCACAGAAACCTTCAGGACAGCTTAGTGTGAACAGGCTGGATGAGATCTTGCCCTCACTGACTTCATGGAAGCAGGATATGCCCACTACGTGGCTCTGAACTACTTTATAAGATGATAGGGAGGCTCTGTACTGATGGTAATATTCTGCAAGCCCTCATTAAGCAGATAAAGCAACACTCCAGAAGGGGGAAGTCTCAAACTTCATCTTGTCAGTTTGGCTGATCAATAAACACCACAACTTACATGTATTTGACTGCTGCTCAGAGCACAAAGGAAAAGTGCTGTTTGCGGCAAATCAAATACTTTTTGTGCAGTTCATTTGTGAGAGTTTCAAGGAGAAGGGCATGTCACTGGAGAAATCATCAACTACAGTCATTTCTACCGGCTACGCTCACAAGTGCTATATCCTCGTTATAACTTACTTCTGGCAAGAGCCCATTTTTCTTTTTTTCAAAAGAGACTCCCCAGCTGTATGGCGCTCTCTGTAAGTGGTCAACATCAATGTACTCAAAACAAGTCTTTATAGCACATCCAACCTCTTAAGTGCTCCCCAGTTCTGCAAGAGGCTATGCTGAATTAAAGAATAATATAAGTATTAAAATTAGACTCTCATCAACTTGGGGGAAGATTCACCCTGATATTTGGATTACATCTAAAATTTTACTGATGCCAAATGAAGTTGAGTAATGCCTGGTATGATTAACCGATGTGCTCACAGTGGGGGAGGATGACGCTCAGTCTTAGTTAACAAAGCTATTGTAGTTTTTGTACAAGATACGTTTAGTATTGATGTTGATTTTTGTTTTGTTTTCCTCCATAGTCATAGGAAAAATTAGTATTTCCCATTGAAATTTGTGGAAAGAATTTACCAACATAAAGTACTTTTTTGTGAGCCAAAGTATTTGCAAGGTCAGTCATGTTCAGACTACTCATTAGGAAGCATGTAATTGTCGGATTAGTCACTGGAGACTTACTGTATCATAAGAATCAGATTAAGCTTTTCATGAATTTACGAATAGCTGCAGATAAATATTTTAACAGTTCTCTAGCTATCATAATACACACTTTTAATCTCCTCTGAAGCATTATTTTTAAGTGTTTTTAGACCACAATATTTCTATAAGAAATTGCCCCCTTCAAGGAACAGCTTGCCAGCAACCAATACACTTTTAAGACAGAAGTATCTTACAATTTATCCCAATGTTCCCTTTTCCCATTCATACTTCCATAAGCTGTAATGCAGGACTGAGCAATCCACAGCACAGGTCCCAAAGACAGCATACAACCAAATCTGAATATCCCCAAAGAGGGCCAGCACAAAGCCAGGGGCCAAGAGCTGTCGCACACTGGGAACGCCACCTGTGACAGTACCGCCTCCCCCAGCTCTGCGCGCTTGGCTGGTGCACCACCTCACCAAAAGCAAGCTATGATGGTGACCAGCACCACCTTGCCTTTCTACTGGGCTCTGCCCCCCACGTTTTGCAAAGTGGCTGCCACCAAATGTAATCGCTATTTTGAGAAGGAGTAGAATCTGGCACTTCACACCTCAAAGGTGGATGACCTTTGCCTTGTAATACCAGGCAATCCAAAATAGCATCGATAATGATAATAATAAACCAACTTCGAAGTAATCTCACTGCAAACCTACGCCAAGAGTTTGACTCATCAGTCAATCAAAGCTTAGATGCAAATCTAGTGATTTTAGTTTCCTAATAAGGGGTTTTCAATTCCCATTAGCACATCAAATCAGTGACCTCAGATAGATTAAACTGTGACGCTGATCTCCACACTGTGGCCATGAGGTTTGGGCTCCTGGGCGTCGTGTGACATTGGGGACAATGTTCAGTTGTGTGGTGTGCCAGTATCTCCTTCCCCAGAGCTGGATTCAGTGGCCAGCCCACAGTTGCTCTCTTTCCTTTCCTGTGTGACTTCATCACTTCTCTTTCCTTGCCTTGATCAGTCAGTAATCATCTGGGGTAAAACAAGGTATAGATTCACCTAGGCTCACCAGCACTGTAGCTCATATGCCAGCTGCTTCTCTGAAATTCCCTGTTCTCCTCTGCATGTCTCCTCAAAATAAATCTTCAGAACTGTAATGTCTGCAGGGTTGTAAGTTACTATGTCATACACCTACTACATACGAAGCATTATGAATAGTTGATAAGGAAGAACTGAATCTTTCTCACCCAAATCTTTCATCAGTTCTAAAATTCTAGTTTCTGACTCTGGGGTAAGATACCATGAAATAGTGTACAAGTGGTACACTATGTGGACTCTCAGCTAAATACCTGGTTGAGCAGAGAAGTTATTTGTCCCTGAACAATTCTCGCAACCCTTAGACTGACATTTTTACAAAGGTTCTAGAACTATAGAAGCGCAGAAAGGTTCTAGACAAGATTCATAGTATTTAGCTTGATGTTACACCTTCAGAGGACCATCCTGTGATTAATGCAGGGCAAGCATTCAGAAATGATCTAAGGTGTGCTCCAATCAATCACCAAAACTGGTTTTCCGCCTTTGCTCCTCCATGTTATCGAGACAATAAAAAAGCTGCTGGTGTGAACCAAAAGCAAACATACCTCTTTCTACTCACACTGAATGAAACACATTTTGATTATCACTCAGAAGCACTTTATTCTAAAGTAAGAAGCAGAAGAGACATCAAGTAGTAAACTTAGTTCCATTGTTTGGAAATTTAAAGTCTCTGCTCAAGGTCTCTTCCCCCTTGCCCCACCTTCATTCCTGTATGCCCTTCTCAATTCTGCCAAGAAGCTGAAGTACTGAAATTCCCTAGAAAACCATTCCAATGGGATATATATCCTTCCTGGGCAAGTCATGTTTCTGAAAGTCACAGAACATGAACATTTCTATGTTCATGTTAACGCATATTAAAGCAGATACAGGAGTTTCGTACGGTTTGGCGAGGGATCTCAGGTTTTGGATGCTCATTCAAGCCGAAATAGCAGGCACTTAAGCTTCATCTGTTTCTAGTCTGTTTTCTCACTAACATCTTTTTAAGCTCTTTATTAAATTTGCTGGGAGCAATGGAAAATAGAAAGGCCATATTAGGAGCGTAGCAGCCAACAGCCTTTCTTTACTGAAGAAACCAAAATATCTCTAAGGAGACTGAGACATGATCTACACGGTTTGGGGGCAGAATTGCCCTTTCATCTTTTGGCAAAGTATCACAAACCTGTCTGTCAGTTCAGTGAGTATGTGAATACAGCTCCCGCGGTCTAAATATGTTACTTCAAGACAGATACTTTTCTCCCCATACTTACACTAATATGAAACTGGATGCTAATACAACTACTTACACATAAGATCAGAGGGAACATACAGCTTTAGTGAGTGTTTAGACAGACTGTGAGGGAAATGATGATTAAAATCAGTCCACAAATTACTGAACCTCTTGCTGTGAATTAAAATGGAAACAAATGGTTTAAAGAATTTTGAGCAGTTAAACAACATCAAATAGCTCATGCCTTCATTTTTGCTATGTCTAGTTGAAAGCACATCAGCATCTCCCAGTTCTAAAGCCTTATCCCAGGTTAATCAATTGATTAACTAGGTAAGACTGTAATATGGCTCTCTAATACCAGTTTGCACTGTAAACTCCATAACATTTACATACACTGTAATTATTAGATGATGTTGTACCTAACTGCTGTCAGCTCTATTACAAAATAAACCATAACCAAATACTTCCTAAACTTAGATATATTTATATTAAAATACTGTAATCCAGGAGGCAGGAGACAAATTTAAATGGTGTGTCTTTGCAATACAGTTCTAGGTCTTTTAGTACTACCTTGCTCTTCGTGCTTTCTGTTCTCTCTGTATACGTCCTTCATACATAATATACAAAACCATGATAATGGATTTGGGGAAATTTTGCAACTAACTCGACTTCTTGATTTGAAATGTGACAACAAGGAATTATTATTATTAAAGTTGAAATAAGTTGTATTCAGGCCAACTCCACTGCCCCACAACCCTGTTTCAATGAAGAATATGTTAAGATTCCAGGAATATCACACTGATTATAAACCTTCGGTTTCCCTTCCTGAGTGCATTGGAAGACAAAGGATTCATGTTAGTAGCCTGCTACCCATGTCCTGACAACCTGTAATTCCCTCCTCCAACGACAACTCCTTAATCTTCCCCTTTCCTTCTCCCTGCCTCCAAGTTAAATCTTGAACCTTTCATGGCAAGACTTCATCCTAATTGCGTAGATCTTAGCACTTGTGCTGAGTCAGAACAGTTTCAAATGAAAAGCTTTACTGACACTCAAAACTTGACTTCCTAAAGATGGATATCCGAGTCCTTCAGGAAATAAGCACCAAAAGTGCCTAGACCCCCGGTAATGCTGAATAATCCCTGTTCTCATGGGAAGTCTGGAGAGACAACTGTAGTATAACTCAGCATCTTAACTTCTGTATAGATTGAACATACTTCATTTTAGCCATACAGATTCTGAGACCTTTAATCCATAAAGAAGGGGGGAGGCTGTGGAGGGGGGGAATGGAAGTGAAACAGTTAAGTTCCTTGCCTTGTGACATATTATTCTTCACGAAGACGATAGGAAAGAACCTCTAAACTACTTATCAAAGTTATCCTTTGTTTTATTTTCACTCTTCATTCTCCTTTTCCCTATTCTCTATTTAAACAAGTTTTGCAATCTCTCTCCTGAAGCATGACAAAGGTGACAGCACATTACACCACTTTGCAAACTGGGGTCTACCATTCAGAAATAGAAACTGTCAGCAGTTCGTTACGCTCATATTCATCCAAAACACACTACTAACTTTCCAGTGCACGGAATTCCATGATAACATATTACTAAACACAACTCGGACAGGACTGGGCAGGCAGTTCTCTTTTGCCAGTCCATAAATGTTTTTTATGACTAGCGTTCTGATTGCTGGTATGCAGTAAGGCAAACTGCCCTTATTATACAGTAAGCCTTTATATAGAAGATGGTAATTTTTCCAGTGCTCCTACTCTTTAAGGCTTTATGAGCACAACCACTCACTTCCAATAGCACAAGTGATTGCAAAAGCTGTGCTCTTAATGTAGGTATTAACTGCTGCTATTGTTTGGCTATTACTATTGTTTAAGAATATATGCTAATTTAAGTGTTCAAAATAGGATCCAATGCTCCCAAACTGTTGGTGTTAGACTACACAAATACAAAGCCTTTCTTGGACAGCTTTGATATAATCTGTTTCCCTAGAACAAACCCAGCATCAGAAGAAAAGTACTGGCTTGATCCCACCCCACTGAAGTACACAGGAGTTGCAATTTCAACAGCAGAAGAGTATTACTCCTTTGCAGTCTTTATTTCAGAGATGGAGAAAAATTTTGCATGATTTCCAAGCACTTCAGTTAGCAACAGAGTGAGTAAAAAACCATGTCTTGCTGTAGCACTCTTGTTAGTTTGAGAAACAGCTTGTGTGGGGTTGATGTAAAGAAAGGATTGTGGTTGGGTAATTGCACAGCATTCATCTTTACTGAACTCTGCAGAAGTGTGGGAAGCCGCTGATTTTCTGGCCCATCGGCAGCATGGAAGAATATACCCTGTCTGATTGCCTCACTGACCATACAAACAAGCTGTTACCATGGGCCTAGCATACGTACTGAAAAAAGCAGCCATGGACTGTGTATGCTAGCTAGTTATTCTGCACCTTCTGAACTATTTGTACTGAATAGCACTCTTCACTGATCTAACTTATATTTCTCTTTCTCTCTTTTTCTCTTCTGTAATCAAACACCTCTTGCAATGTCTATTCTGAAGCATGCCAAACGTGACAACACATTACTCGCCTTTAAGATCCATATCTGGAGGGAAAGTATGATACTGATTCTAGACAAATTCCAGTTTAATAGAAAAAGGAGGAGAGGCTGCACTTTTTCTGACACACCACTCTACAGAGTAGACTGACAGAAAACTTTTTCCAGACCACAAGGTGGAGCAGTAGATCCTTATAGATCTTAGTAGATCCTAACCCGAAAATTAATGTAACAGCATTTATAGAAAAAAAAAAACAAAACAAAAATACTGGAGGACCTAACCAAGTGCCCCGTGACTTTCAGATACAGAGCTGCCCAGTAATAGCAATGATTGTTCCCAAACAGACGTTTCTTGAATTTCCTGATTCATTCCATTTATTAGGACGTTATAGGAGTGGCAGCTTTTACTGATGCCTGTTTGGCATCAAGGAGCTCACTTCTCAGCATGGCCACAATGACAGCAAGAAGACAATCCACTGATAACAAGATGTTACCCTCTGAACTCACCATTTTTTAAATGAGTGCAACATTAAAATGGAGATACAATCTCTTCCTCCCCAAGGAATGGTACAGGAGGAAGTAACTGCTCAAATACTAATTTTAGGAGGTTGTTCTCTGCAGTTTCCTCAAAAGATTTACCTTTGGAAAACAAACTCCACACAGACTTTTACTACCATTCTACAATAGAGCCAGGCTTCGCCCCGCCCCCCCCCGCCCGCCCTTTTCTCAACGTTAATGTAACCCGTCTTCCAGCAGGTCTCAGTGCCTTGCCTTGCCTTCTTGGCAGAATCAGTATTACACAACACCAGTAACAGAAATCAAAAAGTTTCAGTGAGCAAGGACAATTAAGTATATTGGACTAAATATGATATTAGAAAGTTCAAGGCCAAGTGTTATCAAAACATCAAGTTCACAGCTTAGAAGCTACTCAAAAGTATCTGTCTTTGCATGCAGGGCTGTACCTTTCTACTGATGTCCAAAGAGACTGATGCTGGAAGAATGCTCAAAACCTTGTGCCCCCAACTGAGGAGTGATTACAGCTGTATATAGGCATCGTATAAGTAAGATTTATCACAAAACTAATGAATAGCTTGTGCTGTGCAGTGCTTTTGTCTCCTCTCTAACGAGAAATGCAGATGTGTCAATGAGATCATGAGGCAGGTGTTTGTGAGACCAGAGACACTCCAGGATTTTGTTTTGGGGAAGAGTTTGATTATGTGCTCCTTTTCTGCAGTTTGTTTCTAATTTATGTATGGCTCTACAGCCTTAGTTAAAATCAATAGATATGTAAACCACAAGGGAGAAATCCTGACCCAGCTGAAGTCAATGGGTGTTTTTTTTCCATTGACGTCACCAGAGCCAGGATTTCAACCCAAATAACAGACGTCTCTCTCTTAAGGACTCCTAAGTAGACAGAATTTCCAGACTAAGAATTATGTGAGAAGAAAAACAGAGTAAAGTAATAAAAACTCTGCAAACTAAACTGATACAGAAGGCTTTCACTAACTAATAACCCATCTTCACTCAGTGCAGTAGCTCAGTACTTTACCCAATAAGCAAAATGTCAGGACTTACATAGATGATGGTTGTTATTACACAAAATTAATTTACTCTGTGCGAGTTAGACTATGACCTCGGCATTCTCCTACGTAGGGCTCAAGCAATAAAAAAGTACTATTTTAAGAAGTGCTTTTTACTCTCACAATTTCATAGACACAAATGATTAGGCAAGAGGCTTTCTAGCTCTCAAGGCTAAAGAGAAAAGCTGGGAAAATCCAAAGCAAGGACAAGACTAAAAGCCAGCAGGCAAATAAAAGGGTTAGACTAGAAGATCTTACGTTTTAAGGTATTTTAAATTATTCTGGGGCCTAACCCATGGTTTTTGAACTATTAATACTGGTGGTTGTAGGAATATAGCTAGCATCAGTTACTCTGTGTCCCTTGACTCTTCCCTGAAAGACAGTGACAGAAAACAGTTACCAGGTTGTTCCTTCACTGCAGGTTAATCCTTCATTGATGCATATAAAGGGTGATGACAAAAATCACTCTAACCCTAAAGTGAGTAATTTGGAGATCTTTGAGATCACCTACAATTTTCCTTTCAAATACTGTTTTACTGCCATGAGGTGTTATGTGTTTAAAAGAAATATGAACAACAAAAAATAGCTGTGTGATAAGTTGCAAACGCCAAGCTCAGCCACACTGATTTCTCATAAAGTCTGAGTAATCAGTGACCAAATTTGCCCCACAACCTGCCCTAGCAAAAGTTTTGCACTGTGATGAAACAAGAAGGATTTTGCTTCAAGCTGTTGCTAGGTCTCTGCTTCATCTTGGCAGTGAGCTATGATGGGCCCTGAGGTCATTTTCACATTCTTCTATGGCATTTCAAGCTAGGAGGTCCTGTGCAGAATGGCAATGATAAAGTATGTAATGGACAGCTTAGACTGAGGGGAAAATTTCCTTCACTGCTTGAAGCCTATTAGGAAAACAGTCCACAAAATAAGAACAAACATAAAGCTCAGGTTTCAAACTTAATTTTTTTTTTTTTTTCTCATTTGATTAATTCCCACAAAAGAAGGAGAGTAGTCAGACAGAAAATGAAGGAAGCTGGCTACTGTTGCTAGCCAGTAGAGCTAGACTGATGCAGTAGTGATGTGATTTCATAGTGGTCTAAGTGAGACTCAGTTTACCCTTTTGGACCAAGGGAACATCAAAAGACATAGTTCTTATAGCCCTCCTTTTTCAGGGATGCTACTGAAAAGTTTTGCTTTGGGCCCACAATGCCCAAATTCTCAGAGACCCCCACCTGATGGCTCGTCCTTGCATACAGAATATTACCAGCACTACCCTAGGCCAAATACGGACTTTTTCCAAATGGAAGGGTTTTCTGTGAAGAATGCTGTGACAGTTTTTGTGAAATCTTTGTGTTCAGTGCTAATAGAAAGGTACAAAGTAAAGAAACCACAGCCATTTGGAAGGTACCCTCACCCAGACCTTACAAAATTTTAGCACAATCCAATAGCAGCTATAATCTTTGATAAGGGTACAGAGATTTGCATTGTTCCAGGCAATTGTGCAGTAGAGGCCATCACTGTAATGGTAAATTTGCCAAAATCATTGCTAACAGCATTACACACAGCCATTTAAGTTTACAAATAAATTAAATTGATGCAACATTTGTCTTACAGAAAAAAAATATTATTTATGGCTAGGTAGCATACTATCCATTTCAAAATATGTGTGAAATCTATACTTTGCAGTTTATATAGCATGTCTAGATGTATCAGAAAGCTGCACATAAAGAATCCTTCCCAGTGGTGTTGACAGAAGACACAGGTGGGTTTAATGAAACCTGGAGAATGGCTTTCAAGTGTATGTAAGTATTTGTCTTTTACTTTAAAGCCCTGTATAAATTTGTATTATATTACATATCATACCCGTTATAACAGTATAGTTATTCTGCTTCCTTTAGTGGAATCAGAAAGGACAATCATCCTGAAGGCTTCGTTTATAATGACTGAGAGCAAAGGTTAGATTTCCTACAATTCTTACAGTTAGGAACCTGTAACTGTCTTACACTTCTATGATAGAACATAACCCTTTATTGATAGGAAGAATTTAGAGGATTCGGTTGTGCAAGAGTTTGTAAAGATTAAGATAGTTCAGAAAGTATTATGCTATTACAAATCAATCTCTAATAAAGCCTGGAAGGAAAAGGAATGTTTTGCCTTGGTCACTGAGTCCAAAAATTGGAGTTACAATTTAAAATAGAATTCATCACAAAATGGTAAGGCAAGTTTTAAGTGTACCTCAGAGTGTTATACTTGAGTCTCCTCTAGCAGAATTGCAAGGCATTTACCTCCTATTGGTTTCTACATTAATCCTCTTGAAAGCTGCCTGGCACTTGTCTAGAGCTGATTTAAGATGTCTTAAGCACTTTGTTTTACCCTGGCACAGTTATGAATCTCATGCTGCCTAAAAAGGGTACTGCGTCCTCTCCAGAGGGTGCTTAACTTTGGGGCTGTTTTTTATTTTGATAACCTTCAAAAGAGAAACAGTCTTTAAGAGAAACACCCTCTCTCTGAGGTTGTGTTGTGAACCAGAAATTGCACTGTTACATGTACAGAGCAAAGCACTCGTAACATCCTTGTCTCACTGTGTACAACAGCTACTACTGTGGCTCTAATGAGCTCTTCTAGGGCAGTCGTATCACCTCGTATCAGGCACCAACGCAGGTGGCATGACTGGGAGCTGAGTCTCCCTGTGCATACCCTGTACAAGGTACACAGGACAGCGAGCAGCTCCCACAAGCGCAATCCTGAGAATGTGAGACAGAGTAGAAAGACCAAAACAAGAACTAACACTGCCTAAATGAGGGGCTGAAATCCAGAATTCATCCCAGGCTCTTTTCTAGTAAGAAATAGGGGTATAAACTTGGCATTCCCGACCACCAGATGCACAACTCAGGAAGTGGGTACCATAACTCAATTGGGCACAAAAAGTGCCAGTGTAACTCTTCAACCTGCCAATATATGAAAATGCTACACCAAGAAATACCCGTAGGATGGGAATTTTAGACAGAAAATCAAGAATCACTATTACACTAATTCATTAGTTTGGTTCGCTCAGTCTCTTCAGATTATAGAAAGAAGGCTGAAACTTGATTTGCAGCACTTACATGTCTTCACAGGAGGGAAACAGAAAGTATTGTAGGGTATTTTAATTTATCAGCACTGCCCCAATCAAATGTCAGGTATATTCAAATTAGAAATAATTACTATTTTTTGGAATATTTTTTATAATACCAGAGTTGTTAATGTATGAAGTAAACTACCAAAAGAAGCAAAGGATCTGCATAGTGTGTTCAAATCAGGATTCTGTTTTTCTGTCTGAAACTCTGGTTTACGTTAGACAGAAAATTATATCAAAGTATCTAACGATCCATTGTGGCATCAAAATCAGATGGATCCATGAATTTGGGAAACAGTCATTTAGTTTACAGCTGACTGAGACAAAACAAACACAAATGAACATACAAGTTCTCCGAGAAGCGAGAGAAAACTATGACTAACAGTCTGCATCTGAACTGAAGGAAAACTGCAGTTGCCAAGATCTCCCTGGCACCAAGCGAGGACTTCCCTACGCTTAAGAGACAGCTCAAGCTGATGAAGTAGTATTTCCTTTCACGTACGTGACTGTATTGTATACATCACAGAAAACAGTTTTTCAGTACACACCATTCAAGGAAAACTTATCACATGAGCTTATGTTATTACTTATTTTCTAGTGCTGGAATCCAGCAAAAACTGCTTATCTTGATCCACATGCTGACAGCAAATAGCTTCTGATGTCTTAATTCAAAAGTATTTTTAGCCATGGATCTTCTGCCACCAATAAATCAGGGTACATTTTGACAGACACTTGATTTTGTACATCTCAAGTACAGCCTACACTTTACATGGGTGGTTTTGTTGATATGCAGCTGCAGGTGAATATATCCTTGTGCCATCCCTAATGACTGAGAGATTGGGCAAAAAACAAGGATAGAACACTCCTATTAATAAAATGTTAGAATAGTATTTCTTCCTCTTAATTTAGCATCTCTTAAGCTTCTGGTCATGTCTATTGCAAAGCAGCTGCATTCTCCAGCTAGGCATCTGCCCGCTGACCTGCCAGTCCAGTACTACGCATTTCCCCTGACCAGCAACTTCCGAAGAGCTTGTGAACTACAAGTTTGCCGGTTTGTTCCCAACAGTGTTAGCTGGTTCCAGGAGAGGATACTACCACTCCTACAAACCCTGTCCTATTGAACATTACTAGTAGAGATTTCATAAATCACAGACAGTCTCCAAACTGGCTCCCCATTCCAGCTCGCTTACTCTCTCATTTCTTGTTTACATCAGCCAGGGAGTTGAAAAAGGTACAAAATTGACAAGATGGATTTGGGTAGGAATGTTAGTAGCTAGACCTTCATGTTGTTACAAAGTCCAGGTTATTCACTTACTAAACTACAGCCAAAACTCACATTGATGCTAATTCATTTATTTAGAAACCAAGGGCCCAGCTCCACTAGTACCTCTGCTGTGAGGAGGCATGATGTAAAACCAAAAGCTATCCCTGCAGCCTTGTAAAGCAGGTTTTTGAACTTTCCATGTTCAGACAAGCAGAAGATGGAAATGGCTTAATTTCCTATGCTAGCAGCAATGACTGTGTTGCGAAGGTTAACAGCAGGAGCCCCCTGCAAAGCTCCAGAGCTCCCACTGCCACACTGGCCATCTTGGACCAACCTGATTTACATTCTCTTAAACCCACCATGTCTCTATTTATTCTTCAGTTACCTATCAAACAACATAGGCCAGGGTTCTGTTCTTATCTTTAAACTACACACTGTTGTAAATGTGATCATTTCATTAATTTATGTAAATAGGACCTTAGCCAATGACTTGGGTGTTATTTATGAATGAATCATGCTGCTCTGAGTGGCTGGGTATATTTAACTCTCATTAATTTGTTCAAAATAGCTACTAATGGATTTCTTTAGCTCATTACTCTTGTAACAAAAAGCCAGAGAGATGACTGGGTTTGCATGGAAGGGCTTGGGTAACCCTTTCTGTTACAACCCAGTGATCAGCTTATAAATACGCTGCTCTTCAAGTCACTTCAAGTGATTTCAAGGCAGTAGCAGGTTAACAGCTCAAGACAAAAAATGCAGGCTTCAGTTGGCATCAGCCCATGAACAGCATTGAACCATTTCTGGAAACTGTTTGTTTTCACTTTCTTTTGAGTGAAAGGAACATTATTAAAATTGGAATTCTGGGAAAACTGAAGGCTATGAGCCCAAATTGAAAGTAGAAATATAAATAGGTTCAAATCTAGCAACGGTTTGTTAGAGGGAGTAGCTAAATATAAGGGCTTCAAAAGAAACATGTCACTCACCATGGTATAGCTCCACTGGTTTTATGATTCAGAAATACTTTCCATGAAAAAGGTTGCATACTTGGAAGATTTTATTGCATACTTGGAGAATTTTATACGTGCAAAGTGCTGCTGAAGTTTTTATAGTATGTCATGCGACCTGTTTTGCAGAAAACTGTTATTTTTGACTACTATAATCTATTGCTGGCTGGGTTCAACATCATCATACAGCTGCTGTTAAAATCATGATCTTGGCCTTGACACTAAGGCTCCTTTGCATCTCTGACTTCTCCCTCCTGTACCATGCAAACCCTTATTGATTTTAATCTCAGGTCAGTCAAGGCCTCCCCTTCCACCCCTTCTTCCCCAAAGTCAAGCAGCAGACTCAAGCTCACCTCCTCCACAGGAGACCTCAGTGGCTGTGCAAACCAGCTGGTCGCTAGTCTGCTGAAGAGCCAAAACTCACATTCATGTACTAAGAAATGCCTGCCTTTCCAATTATCCAGTTTTTCTACTTATGGTGATCTTGTACAATCTAGATTTCAAGATCTCTGCATTCTCATCCTTTTTCATTCACAAGAGTCGGCACGGATCAGAGTTTCCACCCATTTTCCTCGTTGTCCGAGCAAACATACTGCATTCTATCGACTGCTGATATTGTATGAAGTGCTATTTATTCTGTATTTAAAAAAAAAAAGCGGTGTGGATCAGATGCAGAGATTAGTTCATGTTTCAGTTCAACAATTGGGAGATCTTTGTTTTTAGACACTTCTCCTGCACAAACACTGGAAATACTCCTGTCTGAAAATATACTTGCTCAAAGTTTGTTGTTTTAGCAGACATCCCCACCAGTTAACATTTTGTCTAGAATAACCATGGTAACAAATGCAGAAGGCTAACGAGCACGAATAGTTCAAAGTTGTTTCAACTACCCCTGGCCTGGCCTGCTGCTTCTATGTGCATCAACAAATCCTTTTAGGATAACGGCAGCTGTCTAAATGTTCCTTTTTCAGTCATTAGTAAATTAATGATTCTTTCTTTCTGGTATTTAAAAGCAAGATGAGACCCTCTTGTAAGATTGAGAAGAATATTTAGAGATGTATTCCTCTTTGCTTCCCACCCCCTAGGATGCTGTGAATGCTGAAGAACAGAGGGAGGAGAAACTCTTTGTGTGGATTCTGTTAAACCAAAATTAAAAAGTTGGTTTGGCACTGAACGTAGGAATGCAAAGCCTGTCCTGTATTTTTTCCTCCATTTATTAAACGTAATAGTTTTTTTTTAAAAAAATTCTGTGTAAGTTTCCACTTGAAGTTTCACACAGATGGTTCTCGTAGAAGCTGAGGGTTTGACCTAATCTAGTTTTGCATAAGACCAAGGCTGCCTTAACTCCATGTATACACTGGTACCTTCAGGGATGTATATGGATCTCGGGAAATCTTTTAGCACAGAGATGCAGCAATTTGCAACAGTCCAAGGCCAACCTGTGGCTTTTGAGCTGCATGTGACTCAGTAGCAAGTCAAGTACCACGGTTATGCCAGGGCTGTATTACAGATCTTAATTACTTCAGACTTTTAACTGTAAAGGGAAATTAGTAACCATTAGGGATTGTTGAGACCAGTATTGCCTTGTGGGATGCAGCTGTGTGCTCAGCCCCATCCCATCACACAGTGAGGGCGTGGAATCCTCTCGAGCGCTATCAGTACATTACTGCCAGTGCAGCAATCCCACAGATTGCATTCTGTCAGCTCTCTGAGGTAGGTAGATCTTGGCAAGCTAATCTAAAGCGTTAGCTAAATTGTGTGCTCCCAAACAGCTCAGCTGTCTGGGCTCTATGAATCTGACTGGCCCCTTGGATTCGTGCAATTAAAGCACAGCAGTTTCTGTAGCCAGTGACACAGGCAGGAGGGACACAGCTGGCATCGTGTCACACTTCCTAACACATTTTGACTTCATAAACCAGGTAGGCATTAACAGCAAGGCTGCTCCTTCACAGAAGTCTGCTCAAATTCACACCAGTGGACCTAAAGCAAGAGGCTCACCAGGATGCTGCTTTGCCTCCTCCCTGGCCCACAGGATGTTCACACATGCAGGACAGTATGAAGCCTCCTTCCAAACAAGACCTCTTGTTCATAGATACTGTATACAAACCAGTCCTATGGTGAAGCCCCTGTGCAGTCACAGAATGAGGTTGATCATATATCACACTTATGCTGTTAATAAGTATTTGCATACCATTCTAGTTTGCAGCAATTTGAACTATATTTGACCATCATTTGTTTTCCTTTGAAGTGCCCGTGACCTCAGAAAGGATTCAGTGAACACCGTGAAGGTTGATTCTGCGTATTGGCTAGGAAGAGAAGAGCAAATATCAAGATATTTACAAAATACCTAACTTTTGGGGTTTTTTTACTTAATCAGAAGCTGCTAAACAAGACATTTCCAGAAGTCTCCAAAACATTAAGTCAACTTAATGTGACTAAGCACCCTTACTTTGATATTTATCCCAATTTCAAAATACTTCAATCATTTAGTTACCTGAAAAGTTACCCAGCTATGAAACCCTGCCATACTGCGTAACTGCTCTTTGCTGAAAATTACACCACACCTTATTAATCCCTTGCGGAGGCAGGGCGGGGGAAGGAAAGGAAAAAAAAAAACAGAAAGAAACCTCCTTTAACTAAAGCCTGGAATGACTCGCAGCCAAATAGAAAACGCTTCAGCAAGTATGCCTAAGTACAGTACACTTCACAGTTCATCATGGTGTTAGTCATACTTAAAGAGCACGTATTTTAAAGTAGCATTTAATTTGTATGTCCACTACACATCTCCAGGATTCATTTTCTCAAACACAAATTTCCCTATTCAATTTGTGGCATCATGTTTTCCACAGTCCCTTGACATTAAAGTTAATCAAACAGCACTCTGTGCAAACACCATACCTCCCCAAATCCAAGCTAGGTTTGTGAGTCAGCTCCACACACTGTAATACTAAGCAAGACAAGTACGGCACTTCAAAGGCTGTCACTTACAAGAAATCTGACAGTAAAACCACCTAAAATAATTTTTCTAGATACTAGATATAATGCAAGTAATATATTGTATCCCAGGTTGATTAGCTGAGTATGTTTCAACATTGAACAGAGCTCAGAACTGCAGGACATCAAGTATTTGTCAAATACAAATATTTTTTCTCTACAATATTCAAACATATGACAGTCATAGAAAGCAGCTTATGAACAACACTGCAATATTCATAAAACATGTATCACTGGTACTGCAGTATAGTTTATACCAACGCAGGCTGCATTCACACTACACTCCATATAAACACAACGAATAAGAAGATTTTTGCCCCCAAAGTGATACAACCAATATATTTCAGCTGTTAGGATACTTTCTCAAAGCTTTACACTATTCTTTATTTCTGTTGATACACCTTGTCTCTGTTCCATCACAAGATTTCAACTTTCAAATGCCTAAACTTACGACTGCTGAATAGATTGTCCTTACCATTGTGTTACAGCATGTTACTTTTAGAAGTAGATTTGTGGTATGACTAAGAGAGCAGAGTTTGGTGTTCCACTCTCATTCTCCAGTATATACTCAAAATTCCCTCTCTGAACAGTCATGCTGGGCAGCTTACACTAGTGATACCTGTAAAAAGCAAACATGCAAGGTAAAGGAGCAACAACTATTCAGATTTTGAAATGCAGGACAGTAGTTTCAGAAGTACTTTTGAACTATGCAGTTCATTCTGCTTACTGGAATGTTGTAGAAAGCTACAGTCATGCTTTTACCTTTTATACTTTTAAAAGTATATACATACCATCTCTAAGTATATAGTTAGAAGCAATGCAAACTTACTTCCTTTTGCAAGGTAAGTTTTCAAATTGCTAAACCAGTACAGGAGATTTTAACGGTTGGCAGAAGTTCCTGCTGCTTGGTACTGGGAGACATAGGCAGCTGCTGCTGTTTTTTTTTTTCTCTTTTGCTGAACAATTTAACCACGATTTTCACAATCTAGTTTCTTTTTCCTATGTAACTCCTAAGGACAGCAGTCAGTTGTTCAGGATATACAGTTACTCTGTCAGCTCCTTATCAATCAAAACAATCTCTAGTTATTTTTCATACAGACAATTTAACATGAATTGAACTATTCTGGACCAAGTAAGCTATGCAATAAAAGCTACACTTCACAGGCACCACAAAACAGAGGACTGACAGAGCATCCAGTTATTAAACATGACACCAACTATAATTGTTTTATAGTATCATATGTAGCCATGCACTGGGCTAGTCTTCTTTCCATGACCTGGATCATATGAAACAGTTATGAAATTTTCAAGTAGTTTTTGTATTAGATGATCCTTTTGTATTTCAGCTGGCAATACTTTTTATGATAGCAGCACTGACACATCAGGACTTTTCCACAGGTGACAGTTTCCGTGGTATGAACTCACGAGAGAATCCTCAATCAAGTAATGTATTCCAGGAAAGTGCAAGAGCCCCGGCACTGTGCCGCTGCAAGATGAAGATGCTAGCACTAGCTAGCCTAGGAGTGAAACCTAGTACTCGGTTGGACAGGGGTGTGATGTCTAATCACATTTCATAAGAATAAGGGAATTTATTGTAACGAAACCCAAAATATGCCATGGGAGCCCAAATTCTCTATGTTTGACCAGTCAGATTAATTTTCAGCCCAGAGGTTCCTGCAGACACCTTACGCAGTACGATTTAAACAGCACTTACAGGAACTCACACGACTTTCCCTTCCTTTCCCCCCTGCTGCTGGTCTCCATTCTAATCCCTTTCTCTTTTAGCTCTTCAAGTGTGTTCAGCATAGTTTCTTCTCCAGTTAGGGATGAATTTTCAGGGACACACTTTTTTTTCCTTTGAAGCCCAAAAGCAGAGGGGAAGCGTTAGGGGGAAAGAAGAGCCACGGTCTACAGGTTTTTCAGTGGTTCTGTCTCTGAGACCTTAAAAAGTTACAGGAAAGGAACAAGAGAACAGGCGTTCTTCCTTCCTGGTACTTGCTTTCTACTTCCCAGTACTTCCTTTCTACTTCCCAGAGGCAGTGGCTTTGTCTTTAGCCAGCAAAAGTAAGCAATAGAGAAAGCAAAATGTAACCAAAGCACAGACTACAATGTCTAATTATTCTCTTTCCAGGTGCTTTTCTTATTCCCTACATCCTCTTCTTAATCATTGCTGGAATGCCCCTGTTCTATATGGAATTAGCACTGGGACAGTACAACCGAGAAGGGGCTGCCACTGTGTGGAAAATCTGTCCAGTTTTCAAAGGTAAGTGTCCCACTGCTCACTTGAATAACACCGTGATCTCAAACACAGCCTCTCACCTTTCCGCTGGCAGTGCATTTGTTGACCTTTCCCCAACCATTGAAATCAGAAGTCTTTTTGTTATCACAGGTGGAGCACAAAAAGGGAAAAGCCACAGAAATTATTCTGACAGACTTTGTAAAGTGTGTTTCAAATGTAGCACTTACTAAAACCTGAGCATTACTATTACTATTGTGTGTTTTCCACTAGGGTTAACTCTCCAGCATCACTCAATAAAAGGCTGTGGAGTGTCCTCTTGTGCACTGAGCTGCAATTGCTCTGCAAGGAAGCAATAGCTGGGGTTAGGTATTTGGATACTCATTGGGGTGTTTGGCTTTGATCAGGGATAAAGGGATCTCTCCTGGTGAAAGATGCCATATGCTTTCTGCACATGAAATAAGTATTTGTTAAGGAGTCTCAAGAATTTTCTTAAGCTTTGCTTACTAACAAAAATCATAAATTCCCTTATATCTACACCAGATTGTATCTAAAATCTGACGTAAAAGCCTTTTTAACACAGAGCTGTCTGAAATGAAACCAGTGAAGCTCAGCTGATCTTAGAAGCTTAAAATTCAGGTCATGTTCATCGTCTGACTGACAAAAGCTGAGGAGCTTAACAATAGCAATCCAAACTTGGTGAATCTGATGTTTAGATATAGGTTACACTGAGTAAATGTTAGTTGTCTTTCTCAAAATACAGCTTTCCTCTTCAAGGAGCCTAGTGCCGCAGAATAGGAAAACTGCAGGGGTTTTTTCTTATCAGTCAAACCCAAAACTCACAGCAAAATAAGTAAGTAAGCTAATAAAGTATGTGCCCCAAAAAATTTTAAAATTAGTTCATATAGATTTACCTAGCCCTTCTACAATCCCTTCACGGGAGAAAAAATTCATCCCGGCACCCGGGAACCTGAAGACCCTTGCTCAATCAAAATTCTTGCCGGTATCAGTTAATACCTTTGGATGGCAATGAGGATTTTGAAAACCGAACTGCAAAAATTAGACCTTAAGTATCTCAAAGTGTTTGAGCCAAATACCACTGTGCTCAGAGGTACTCTATCTGTTGACTTCAGGATTGGAAAGATGATGAGAAAGGAAAATAGAACTTACTTCATGTGTAGTCTTGTTGACATTCCAGCTGTGTTTTTAAGCTGACATTTTCAAGGTGGACTAAACATACATTACTGTTGATTTTTAAGTGTTCTCATGACTAGGATATAGAATAGCATAAATTATTTGATTCTCAAAAAGTAATAAGCATTGAGCTGTATTTGCACCTCAGCACTAGTATCAGCTCAGTACTTCTAAAGTTTTGACCAAATCTTTTGATAACATACAAATACATTTTACTGCTAATGCTTTCGAGTTATTTCTGGAATAATTCAAATCTCTCACTCAAATTAAAAGTACACAGTCTACACAAATTTATAGCAGCTTCTCTAAATGAGCAGCACTGAAGTACTAATTTTAGCTATGATTATTATTGCTATGAACTCTAAAGACTCTACTTCTAATGAGATGCTCTCATAATGCATGCAATTAAAAATATACCCTGTAACCTTCGCAATGCAGCCTGTTCATCTCTGCATTTTTCAGGGTCTATTTTAGCATGTGGGTGGTGCAGCCTTACTTTTAGGAAAGGCTAGGCCTGGAAACAGGAGAGCAAATTAATTCCTCAACATTCTTATCCTTTCAGAGAAGTGACATTTAAGATACATTTGATCGCGTATTTCTTACTCTTGATACTAAATATCTATCATTGTCCTTCTGAATTGGAGGAATTTCAGGAACACTTTTTTCAGACAGAAATCTTCCAATTTCAGTGCAACATATATTATTTGTACTTAGTATTTTAACATTCACATTAATATTTAAGAATTATCCCCTGGGGTGATTCTCCCCTCCACTCCATTCTATTGATCATAATGTATCACTAGAGTTTGAGTGTGAATGTAGTAGATTCATTTATGCACCGAGGATTTCAAGTTTCATCTTTACCTTCACAATCTTTTCCTCAAGGTTAGGGATGAGCAAACTGGTCTATGTATTAAAAGCCTCCTGAAGAGCAAAGAGTAACTTTGGTATATGCAGCAGTCTTTGAACTGCCAACTCCTTCAGGGTCAGCATCTGTTCCTTATGCAAATTTTAAACTAAGAATTAATACTCAAAGTGTGTGCTACTTCCTTGCTTTATCAAAAAATACAAAAGCTTAATAATCTCCAACTGCTAGACCTCCAAGGCAGTATCTCCAAAAATTAAACTGAAGAAAATTAGAAATAAAGGTTTACACTTAGGGGCTGTGACAGTATGGCGATGACAGTCATAGAACAGCTGTAGTCTCCACCTGTGACGTAATATGGACAGCTTTGGGGTAGGATTCAGAGAATAATGCTGCACAAAGAGTAAAGGAAGAATGATATAAGCCAAGGTAAAGCACGCTTCCCGAACAATTCTGGCAACAAACTTTGGTTCTGCTCTGACAGTAGTACCAAAGCTTCCCGCCAGACCATTAGAAAATGCACCATGTTCATGAGGAGAACATGTGCTTCCTGGGGCTCTCTCATTAAAGGGACACTCCAAGCACACTTTACAGCACACAAAAATACAAAACAAGTGTTCAAAGTGAAGAGAGAATGCTTACAGTGGGGATTCTGTAATCCCAGGGAGATAATAGAATGGTTTGAAGGTCCACATACAGTTTAGACCCAAGCTTGATATTCACCAGGATTTACTGGCATGCCCAAGAACCACTCGGAGCCACTCAGTGGAACAGCACAGACTGTTTCATGCATGTTTTGGACCTAGTTACATGCTGACGGAAGCCAATCTGGAGAGCAACAATGGGAAAGAAACAGGAGGAGGATTGGTATCTGTTCCAAACTAGCTCAGGGTGGGAACATGAGGCATAGGGAAACTTCACTTGAGTCTCGAGCTTTACTTTTCCAAGAAAAATTGCCAAGGACTCTGAAATGATAAAGATGAAGTGAGTTTCACTCCTAACATGGGCTTGCCATCTTCTGCGTTGGAAGCAAATCAGCAACAGAGTTGTACAAGAGCAAATTTTTATATTGCACTGCTTCATTTATTTTTCTGACAAACATCTGGATTTGATAAAGCCAGTCATTTTCCAAAATCTTTAATGTAATTTTTTGTTTTAAGGTCAGTGACACTTTGTCCGCATGTGTGTATGTAAACATCAAAAATTCCTTTTATTGGTCTGAAGATCTGAAATGAATTTGCAACCATGTACGGCTGAGCTTAGCTACAGTGTCTGCATATACTGTTGCATGTAAAATGCAATGTGTAATCTAGTTTTCCTTTGTCTTTAGGTGTAGGCTATGCAGTGATACTCATAGCTCTTTACGTGGGTTTCTACTACAACGTTATCATAGCTTGGTCTCTGTATTATCTATTTTCATCATTCACATTCGAGCTTCCCTGGACACACTGCGACAACAGTTGGAACAGCCCAAACTGTACAGATCCCAAACTCTTCAACGCATCAGTGCTTGGCAACGGTACCAAATACTCAAAGTACAAGCTCACTCCTGCAGCTGAATTTTATGAGTAAGTGTTGACTTGACTTTGCTATTTATTCAAAATTCAATGTCTAAGAATGTTTCCTCTGGAAGGTAAAATATCTCAGCATCCAGCCTCTAGAGTAAGCATCAGAAGACTAAGGTTAAAACGCCACTGTAATGTTGATCTGTATTCCTATGTGATTAAGACTCTTTCCTCTGCGAGCTCTGGTTTCTCCTGTACAAAAGCAGTACTTGCCACTGAGCAAAATGGAATTGGACAAAAGCCACAAATCTTCCCCAGCATATCACTTTTCCTTGCACCACCTTTGCCAGGGCAGGGAAATGCAGCAATATTCTGACACAGACGACTACATGTCAAACTAAGCTGACTTTAAGGCTTTAAAATTATCACTTGTTCAACAGACTTGGCCTGTTTCTCTACTTGCAAAATATCTCAGAGCAGATCTCTGTTTGCTCAGCTGCTTCAACAGGTCCATGAAGCCCTAAGCAGGAGAGTGCCAGAGTTGCAGAAAGATGGGCTTTTTCTAATTCCTAAGCAAAAGAGCATTCTGCACTATGGGCCAAGACAGGCTAAGGCACGCTCAAATCAAACACTTGTAAGGGAAAATCAAAAAAGTCTAGAAATTAACAACTGAACTGTAAAACAAACTGTACCGAACTGCAAAACACATCAATTTTTGTATAAATAATTAAATGATGGACCTCCAGGGGAAAACAGGATTTGATTGGGATAAAGAAAGGAAGATGGGCATCAGGCTAATTGAATCAGTTGTTGAATTAATCTGTTAATATTACTGTGTTGGGAATAGAAGGATATCAGGGCACACACCTGCTGAGCAGCGAGTGCAACCCTGTAGGAACAAAGGCGGCCACTGTTACCGTAAATAACCTCGTGTGTGTTACACTATGCCTGGCTACAGTAGGCATCTCGAGTTCTGGGTTTATAGCTCTGAGACATTTGTGCCTACTATTTCTCCTCTGAAGACAGCACAGTGAAAGATCAGTAGCGATACATAAACTGTTGGCAGGGGATTGGGTAAACTAAACACAGTGCTTTGAAAACAGTAAGGGGGGTTGAGTTCAAAGGAACTCACTACAATGGCAAATAATGACAGCTAGGAAATCTGCTGCCCTTACAAAGACAATACATGATGTGTGGTAACTCAAATGTAAAGATCATTTATAGCAAAAGGCTATATATGCATGTAGTCAGTTAAGAAGCTGACTTTGAAGTCAGCTATAAGAATACAGAACTTTCATTTGAAGAGCATTACAAAAAAGCATTTCTTCTTGTGCTTAAGCCTTTATAAAGCAAAATGCAATCCCTATATTCTTGCTTTGCTTCTTTACGATTTAAAGTGGTTCCACTCATTTTGTGTTATCACATCATGCTTGGGGTATGATTTTGACTTTTTAGTGGATGAGGTTGTGGTAGAATCAATTCACAGTGTTTTGATTTAGTTCCACTGATCTGGGGAACAGCTGAATTTGTGATTCTGTCTGTACACTGAAACTTGAAATATCAGGGTTCTTTCCTTACCATGAAATAGATTCAAGGCGCAGTTTTCAGAAGGTAAGGATAAAAAGGGAATCTGACATTTCGTTATGCTTTGATCCCTGAATTTTGGGGCCATAATTAAGTCCCAAGGCCCTGTACTTATTAGCAACTAGGTTATATTGCAAAAATGAGAAGAATAACCACTCAAGTAACACAGTCTGTAACATCTGCTTCCCCAGCTGTAAAAACAGGGAATCGCAAGGGGCATTATGTTCACTTATCCAGTATTTGGATTAGCTCATCAAGTTCAGCTGTACAGCTCAGGTGTGGACCCAAACTTATGCAAAGTTTTAGTGTATTCAGATCCAACCCAATAAAGACAGCCCAATTCAGAAAACAGTGTTTCTTCTGTCAAATAACCTAGCTCATTCCCATGGTCTTTCTACAACAGGGATAGCTGAATCATCTGATTCTAAAATTTCATATTATGTGCAACAGAGTCAGGAAACAGAAGTGATGATGTAATATTAAATGTGCATCACTATAGTGGGTTTACAAAATGACACACCATTTTTGGATGCAGTATGTTAAGTAACAGTTCAAGTAAGGATCTTGACTAGCTACATTTCCTTTGCAAACCCCTTCAAGTAAAGGCTAAATATCCCTTTAAGAATATCGGGTGTCCTTATACCATATTGCACTACCGCTTGAACAACTGCTGAACTTGACACAAGTTCTTGTGCAGCAGTCACCCCTAATTCTTCCACGTAGATAGCCATTAGTCACTTCTTAATCAAGAAATCATTGCCAGAGGAGAGCTACAGTTCCTGATAGAATAGTTTGTGTTGGGTCAGTCTATTCCTTACAGCCAGAAATCCTAAATTATCAACTGGATAGCTAATTGATTCTTCCTCAGTAACACTATGGATGAATAAGAGTTTTTAGGTAACAGCATTATGAAGACACTGGTTTCCAAATTCTATGATCATGTTTACTTTCTTAAGGTTTGTACAGCTGTCCAGTGGTGCAAGATATTAGCAATGTCAAACAATTGCTTTTTGGGCAATAGATTTACTATGGCAGATTGAGTTTTGATGAGTCATGTAGAGGAACAAGGAAATAGAGTAGCTACTTTTGTACCAGAGGGAAATCAAGCTATGCCACTCAAACTTCAGTGGGTTGCTTATGAAGCCCAGCCCCTGCACTAACACGACAAGGAATGATAATTAGAATTATTAAAACAGTATTTGAAAACAGCAATAGCAGTGATGCCCACTGTAAAAATATCATAGAAAGAGAGTGATTTTGACAGAGGAGGTGAAAAGAAGTTCCATTATTCTCCTCAGTACTCTCAAGGCATACAGAAGACCATCCAGTTTGGAGTATTTGAGGCCATGTTTTCAATCGCAGTAACTAGTATAACAAGAACTGTGTTACTGGGATGCACTGCAGCTTATGGAAAACTTGTTAAGGATCCTAAAATGCGCCCAAGTACTTAAGTCTTCAGCTTCAGGGCTACATGGGAAGTGGTACAGCTTGAACTTGGTTCCCTAGGTTGGATGTTTACGTCACAAACGTATGCAAGCTTTTGCCTTCTGCTGGGCAGGCTGAATTGCAAGCAGGGAGACCAGAAATGCCAAACATCTCTTTGGCAGTTGGAGAATGACTGAAAAGAGATACTTCCAAAACAGGCCACAGGCAGAAAGCTGATGTGGTTAGCCTTAAGATAAACCGACAATTCTCTTTGCAACAAGATTCCTTCACACAAAGCTAGCCTGACCATGAATTTAGAGTGGATTATTTCCTAAAACCATGCAGCTGACAGAGCTGACTATTTCTATCTCCACCAGTACAGGAGTAAACTGTAGGAAGAAGTGGGAGTACTGTGATGTGATAGTTCATCTAATACTTCAAGAAAGGGACCTTCAAGTTCAACAGAAATATGCCGATTCTCATCACTTACATTGAGTGAGAGAAGAGAAAACTTCCTAAGAATCTAAGCCAAATCTTTCAGCTGTCCAGTATTTGGCAGAGAGAGAAAGCAGAGAAACCTCTAAGCCTCAGACTTGGAAGAAATCACTTCAAATTGCAATTTCCATGACAAGGCAGGGACAGGCGGACGTTGACAAACATATTTGGCTTTTGTTTTCAAGACTTAAGAGTTGGGCAACAATTCAGGTTGAAGTGGTTCAACGCTTTGGCTTTCTGCAGTATTTCATTTTACTAAGTCTGGTTTTAGTCATTCAGCCTTAATTCAGGCCAAGGTGCCCCTGACGTCAACAGGACAGTTGCTTACAACAGGAAGGAATGGGACCTCTACAGTACTTCATTAGAGATGGTTAAAATCAATTATAAAAATATTTTACACTGCAAACTTAGCAAAGGAAGCACTCCAAAATCTGATAACAACTGGTGCCATTCTGCTAGTAATCATCAGTCGTAAGAGAAATTCAGTTAGGAATAGAACATCAATTCCACCTTTCTTCGGAGACACACATTACTTTAATTACTTCCCTCCCCAGTGGTTTGGAATGAAACACAGAAAATGCGAAGGATCTTCCATCCTTTCAACATATGTTAAAATAATCCATTATAAACATTTATTTGGAAGAACACAAGTGCATCACTGCAAGAAAAGTTCCTCTATCTAGTCTAGATCACTCCTATTTAAATACTTTATCTGATACAGGCATATGTTGTATTTGTTCTCTCCATTCTTGTGTCTGGGAAAAGTCTGTTAATATCTTGCTTTCATTTATGCTGACAGTTAAAAAAATACCAGTTTGGAGGAACAAAAGCAGTATTCTTCTCACGAGGTACTGTGCCTGCAAAAAATCATGATCTGTTATAGGAACAAATCCTGGCAGTTTTTAAAACAAAATAGTGAAATTGTCAACAAATGTATTGAGCTACAGCTATTTTCCTCTGATAGTACTTTTTCTCAGGGCTCTAAACCATTCTTTGTGTGAGAAACAAAACACATTTTTTACAGGGAAATTTTCATGCCAGATTCAGTAAAGGAAATTCACAGAATTCACAAGTCTGTGAGTAATTGTAAAAAGCTACCTAAGAACAAGGAATAAAGACAATGTTCAGTCACAACAGTCTACATCTACCATACTTATGAACATAAATTTGTGAGGAGTGTATGAACCAGAAATATCCTGAAAAAACCTTCACCCTATACAGCAAAGGTCACTTTCATAGACTAATAGCTTTGGGGTACAAGACTTGGGAGAAAATACCACCACAGACCAAAAGGTCCACATAGTTCAGCAGCACATCAATGAAGTGCTCAGCACTGTATGCTCCAAAGGAAGATGCAGGAACCTATCCCCATAAAACAATTGTGAAGCAACCTCTCCCAAGAAAAGAGAAAACACTTTCAAAAGTATGCATAAGGAATTCTGCTTATAAATGGTTATAAAAACTGAATCAGACAACAAGAACTAATGATAGTGGATAGCCATATATTCTGCTAATCACATCTGGTAAGAAAAGATTCCAAGTTCATGCTAAATATGATCAGCAGTTCTCAATGATATACCACTTTCCTGGACAACAAACTAAATACATCTGAAGCTTCCTTAAGAGGTTACTTCATGCAGCATCTATACCTTATAAACTAATTTGAGAGTTTGTAAGCAAGGAGAAATTAAGAACCTCTCTAGACATACAGACTTACTCATCTTTTGCATCTTAATTGAAAGCGATCAGATGTTTCTGACAGGTTTGAAGTTGACTAGCAGTCATCTGTTTATCTTCATAGAGATCACGCAATCAAAGACTAAAATCAATTCTAACCACGTTGAGTACCTTCACTCCTAGAATCAGATACGTTATTAAATACATTAAGTGGGAAGTTTATGGCCACATTGTTGAGAGACCAATAAGGAAACTGCTTTAGAAACCAATTCTATACTAACTGCACCGGCATATTTAGGAAGTGTTTGGATGCACTGTTTACACATCCATAGTTTGAGACTAACATATTTGCATCCCTACACATTGTATATTTACTTTTTGACTGTGCTTTTTAGGACTCAACTAAGTAACTCAATCTTTCTCTTTCTGAATCGGCACACAGACATTTCTGGTACTAGTACTTATGTGCATAAAATAAAACCAGCTATTCCAAAAATATTTACATGGCAACTTTGAAATTCAATTTTCACGTATGTTCACATCTTCACATTTGTTGACCATTTACTTACACGAAGAAGAAAGAAGTTAAATGCAAGTACAGTGGAAGTCAATCCATATAAGTATGTACACATGTTCTTAGGTTTTGGACAGCTTTATGGAAGTGATTCCTAAACCACAACACACCCTTGTGTAGCAAGACCAGAAGACTGGAAGAATGACTGCTTTGCCAGCTTAAATTTGCAAGGGGAGTTTATGAGCTATTGTAATGTCAGGAGCTGCACATTATGCTGCACGCAGTTGGCTTGCTTTGTGCTAACTTGTAGGAGGTATTCCAACTGCTTATCTTTACATACAGAATCCTGTGTAGTCTGGTACAGTACCAGGCTTTGAGCAATAATTGCAGCAGCTGATGTCAGCACTGTAGCACCTCCCCTACAGTACCTTGGCAAGCAGAAACAGAGACTTTCTCCATGGAACATCTCACCTCCGCCTGCACATACTGCTCAAGGCAAAGCCAATAAAGGTGTCGCACACAGCTAAACACCCACGTATTTGTATTCACCTGTTTCTCACCAAACGTTCTCTATGACACAGTACTAACATAGTATCACCACTAGTGTTTTATGTCTTGCTTCCTACAGGGGAAGTGTTTGCTCATCCAAAATGATCCCATCTAAGCATTAATCCATGGAAAGGTTACAGATGTAACTGCACTGTGTAAAGGACCCAGCACTACAACAAATGTCAAACCATAAATTGAGCATTCATTTGTTTAAACCTGTCAGAGGTCCTCAGTTTGTGGTACGGGCCAATGGGCCTATTGCTGTGGTTAAATTTCTGCTGGCAACTTTCTGTCTTTCCATGCAGCACTTCTGAAATCAGTAAAGCTTCAGGAAAGCTGAACAGCCTCTTTGGAGAGGCTGGGGCTCTTCTTTCATGATCCTGCTGTCTAGGGCAGCACACGGCCCATCAAGAATGCTGACTGAAGCACCATTTAACTTATGAAGGGCTGGGGCAGGTGGGAGCACATGTGCTCTAACTGCTTCACCATGTATCCTCAAACGGTAAACTTTTCACGAGTGCAGTATTCATTAGATCCATGGAAGGGTGAATTGAAGTGTTTCCATTCTATCTGCAAATCTCAGTATAATGGGTTTAAAAGCAGATTTTGAAAATCTTTTTTTTCAAAGAGCTTTGCAGACTTGAATGTACTTAAGAGTGGCACAAATGCCAAGAGAGGTCCGAATTATTAAGTTAATGGGAGAGTTAAGCTGGAGAGAAACATTCCTGGTAAATGAAGAGTTCAGTCCTAGTGGCCACGCATAATTTCAGGATTATTGTGATTCAAAATTAAATACCATTTTATTCAGTACAAATAATAAATATGCCAACTAGGGTGCTACTGGTAAATTATCTTTCTCTGATTGCCAAAATGTAGCTTGAAGTCCATTACATAGCTCCATTCTCCAACACAAGAGGGAGCTGAAATATCTTGAGAAACAGAATAACCCAGACGACAAAGGTATTGGCAAAAGATAATGCGGTATCCAACAGAGCTGGAGTGACTACATGGAGCTGAACCCAAGCTGGCTGCTGCAGAGCCCTTGCCATACCTCTGAACCATGCCCAGCGCTCCAGGGTGGGGGACTGATACGTAGTATACGTGCAGCACTGCCCATCAGATGGTTCAGCAGCACTCTCTTATGTTCTTGGCTACAGGAGAGCGCTCTCCTGGAGCCAGGCTCTCCTTCTACATTGCAGTGATGCCATATCCAGAGCTCTTTACAAAACACCCGGAGGCACCCAAGCTGCTCAAAGAGCAGCTATATGTATTGCAGAGCTGGGTCTGAGCCAGGCTAACCCTGTTGCACTTTGGTGGCTTCATGTGGAATCACACTGCTATCTCCGCACTGCACCCCTAGCCCCAGAGTTACAGTGAGGAGACACTGGTGTTCGATCTGCATGGGGCGAACTCAGGTCTGCAGGGTTTGTACCACAACCTCTGCACCACACAGCCTTGGATATACACCCTGTAGATGCAAACTGCTGTGGAAAACAGTACAGCTGAATTTAAGCAGCTCTATACCTGAAGTAAAAATACCTGGAGCCTGGCAAACTCAATGTAAAAAGAACTCCATCCACAACTGCTTAAAGCAGATAACCTAACCTTCCAGGGATAAAAGAACCAACTGTATTTTATACTCTGATAGAAATTGGCAGCAATGACAACTGAACTATGCTTGCCCAAAATATATAACACAAGAGATGCATGTAGGAGAGCCTTCTAATTGAGTGCAATTATCATGCTTCAGATTGCCTTCTAAATTGAGTATGTAATTTAATTTCTATAGATTGCATGCTGTATACACTGACAGTCCTTTCAGCATCTTCAATCTACAATTTGCATTAAGTTTTAAATGATAAAAAACCTAGTCTACCTACCAGAACAGGGAACAGAGCTCAGGAGGCCAAGGCTGTATCTATTTATATCTTAGCCAATTTGCTGATACTTACTCTATGCAAGCCATTTGGGTTTGATCCCGTAAGTGACCACTAACTTTTAGCAGTATTTGGAAGTTCTTAGAAGTACTTAAGTTTTTATAAGTACTTAATATGTTAAGTAACAAATACATTTGTTAGTTAACGTACTAATTTGCTGACAAGCTGATGACATTTTTGCAATATTAACAAATGTGATACAATATATCTAAAAATTGTGTAGATGAATGACACCCTTCTATTGATCATATCAGATTTAGGCAAATAACTTTTGTCTTTACTGAAAAGAAAAAGAATGAGCCTATAGAGCTGTGTAATCATATTTGGATTGAAACCTAAAATTATAATTTATTTGGGACTGGAAAAAACAGGCCTACTCCAAGACCTTTACCTTGATCTGCTCGTACAAAACCTTCTAAATTTCCAAAATACAATTGTGTCAATCTCCCTAGGGATGAATGATACAAAAGGCTCCTTAAAAACTCCTTAGAAAGAACCAATCTGACAAAAAATTCTAGGAGAATTCTACACCTGAAACTCTTACCTCCTGCTTTCTGGCTGTGGAATAAATGTTTTGGAGTGAACAAGACACAGAATAATTTTCAGATCATGACCCCTGGCATTTCTTTTTCCTTCAGTTTAGTTCTCTGTTTATACTGTAATACTCACCACTTCTATAAAGAGTATGGTCTGAATTGCTCAGAGTCAAGACAAAGTACAAGTTTATAATAATCCTTATTTTGTAGATGGGAACACTAAGACACAGAAGAATTTGTTGGTCCCAACACTACCTATTATTAGAACAATGACTGGATCCTTAATTTACTGAGTCCCACTGAGCAGCTGCCCTCCTGCCTCCTCAATAATTTGTCTTCTGTAGGGTTGATGTGTGAATACAAACAGCTGGGCTTCCTGTTGGCTCTTTGCGATCTGACACCAAATTAAAGAGGACCCAAGTGCAGCACAAAGACAAAAGAGAAGACAGTGGTACCAACAAACCAATTGCCATTTGCCGATTTCAACGGAGGTGTACTATTTCCCTTTAGCTGAACACACTGTGGAAGTAAGGCAAGAGTTGGTGCCAGCGTTATTGGGTGACTAGGGGAATCTTCCCAGCAGAGAGCAGAGGGAAGGCAAGGACCAGCACAAATTTCCCAAAGAGAGAAACCATAATCTCTGAATGCATCTTCGGTCAGAAATCCCTTCACATCCCTGTTCCTTTTGCAGATAGGCAGACTGACTCTTGGGACCCATATTTACAGTGATGTACAGTCTCAAAGTCATTGCAAATGTAATTTATACTCCCTTACATGGAAAGCAGTCTTTGCATAAATCAGGCTCCTTAGCACAAATCCCTGATTTACACAAAAAAAGAAGTTAATTTCTTATCTCTAGTGCATGTTCTTTGATTCTTGGTGCTGTACTAACTAAACATTGCTAGAGCTCTGACTAGACTATCGAAAAGCTTAAACAATTTGTTAGCTCCTCTTGTATTTTGCTCAGCATAACATAATAGGTCCCTGTTCTACTTTGTCAGCTCCATCTGTTAAGGTTTATTCTCAGTCTTTGCCCCCCATAACATTTCCTTCTCCTTTTTGCACATATTTCTCATCTACTTTTAGTCTTTTCTCAATAACAACAATCTGCAGGCAAAATACTAATTCTAGTTGTCTTACTGCCTCTGACTTTTCCTTTCTCTTTGATTCAAAGTTGTGAATTACGAGAGTTTATTTTGTTAGCAGAATCGGACAAATATCTCTATGCTTTTGAAACAAAAATCACTTTTGGAAACGTTCACTTCAGACATTCTCAGAAGGTTTGGACATAATTTAAAGAAGTTGACAAACAACAGAGGCTGCTACTAGTTGGTGCTGCATCTCCTCTGACTCCCTGGCTTAAAAGATTTAAGAGAGATCAGTTTATGCTATTTTGCCTGTGACTTATATGTGTCTTTATAGCATTGGGAAATGGGACAATCCTGCAGCTAGTGAATTCAGGAATCGATGTTGGCTGCATTGCATTATTCTGCTGTAATATCAAAAGGCTGAAAATTCAGGTGTTTTGACCTCAGAGCTTCCTGAATGGGGAATCTTGCAGTATCTCGTACTTCAGATTTTCCTCTTTGTGGCAGGTATACGGGAAGTGACTGAGTATAATCTAAAGGAGCCAGTCAGGGATTTATCACTCAGCCATGCTTAACAGAGACAGGCTAAGAACAGCCTTAGCTGCTCCTGAAATAAGTACTCCTTGGTGTGAAACAAGAATAATTGTGGCATAATTGAGTTAATTGGATTTTCTGTAGCATCACTGATGTACGCTAACTTGGATGAACATGATGAATGCAAAGTTCTTTTCAAATTTGCCCTTCTCCAAAAAATGAATGGTTTTCAATAACATCACATCCTTCAAACCAAGGAGGTTTAGTCTATCTAATACTTTGGCCGCTGCTTCTCTCCTCCCATCTCTTCAGGTGTCAGCACATCTTGACTTAAATTGCATTACAGTCTAGCACTAGATCTTTTATACTTTATGGTGCCGCTGTAACAAAAATGTGGCTTCTAATAGGCAAACATTCCCAAACTACTTCCCAGCAACGCTCAAAAAGGGCACCTTTTGGTAAGCTTCTATGACATACCTAGTTGTTACAAGGAAAAAAAAAAGGAAGCGAAGCCTGCCAGAATTACAGCTCAGAAACAGCAGCTGTCTATGAAGATTTCCTTACTTAACTGCCCAGTTACACAGCTGTTTTGACTGGTTACAAAAGGATTTTTCTCTTCTTATTTTATGATCCTTTATCCTGATTAAGAAAGCAGAACTCGTGGAATAGAGATTCTCCTAAAAATCCTGGGAATCCCACATTTGAAATGGCAGTTCTGGCAAGTGTTCCAAGCAGTAAGACACATTGCTAGCTGCTTCTTGGAAAGCAAACACGCAAAGCAGCAGGCTTCTTTACAAATCCAGAAAAATATTTGGGCAAGAAGAATAAAAAGTTAAATGGGCACAAAGAATACATGTTCAGATTCTGTTTTTCTGAGTAGACATCTACACATCATAATCCAAAGGACTTTGCTTACAACATCCAGCTCTGATAGCAACGACAGTGTAACTGCGATAGCACAGATTGCCAAAACCCTCCCAAGATCCTGGGCAAATGTTTTGATCAGAAGCCTGTGAAGCTTTTCTCAGCTACACTTATCACTGCCCAAGCTGGTAAGTTTAGAATGGAATCAGGCATCCCTGTCCAGAATTCACTTAGACCTGTGGATCCTCTGGTAAATTATTAGCAAAAATACAAGTAGCTTTCACTCACACTCTAAGCAAAAGTGGAATGAGACCTACCTATTTATTTACATTTACTTAAAGATAATAGGTTTTTAGATGAGATATCAAGAAGCCTGCCTCTATGTTTACTGTTTTCACAGGTAACAGTGATATTGTTACGTAGCTATATTGTTATATAGCTATATCGTTGTATAATAAGAGTTAAACTCACCTCATACTTTCTAAATAGGAACATTCTTGAATATACACCACAAACACATGGTCACAACCTTTTTAATGCCTCATTTGTTATTAGCCTTACAATGCAACAGAAACAGATCAGCTGCTTTATTTAGGAGGATGCTTTCTACAAGTATCTTTTATCCAACTGGGATAAATCATAAACAGTCAAAACCCACAGCCTTTCTTATTAAACATGAGAAACAACAGAAGCAGAACTATTACAATTCTTAGCTGATCATATCTTGATGCTTCGGCAATCAAAAGGGAATTGCATACAACTCTTTCATATTGCTAGATGGATTGTTCTAATGGACCTTAATTTTCCCAGCATGTTTCTACAGTTTAAGTAGTACAGAGACATTTTTCAGTTTTCCCCATTTAAGTTGACGTGTTTGCCCTATCCTCAAACTTAGTCAACTGTCTCACTCATCTCCAACTTGATAAGAGAAGTGTTTAAGTTAACTCTAATGCACCACCTATCTAGTAAGAGATTGCATGCAGATAGCAAGTAAGGCTGGAATTCAGTCTCGGGATATAGTCTCTACATGTCTGCAGTCATGCAGGGCAAATCACTCAGTATTTCAGTTTCTGTAAAATGTAGTTATACTCATAAAACATGTCAAGGGGAGGAAACAAGGAAGGTCATGACCATTTTATCTGGATGGGCACTGGAACACTAAGAAATTGAATCCCTGAGGCAGCATCCTGTGGTATCAGAACCAGCAGTTAGCTCTGCAGTTCTCTAGTGCAGGGCACCAGCCGCAATGCCATTCCTCTTTGCAAACACGGCTTTCAGTAAAGCAAAATATTTCTGTATTTTTTAGATTTAAAAAAGCAGCACGAGACTTTAATAGCATAGAACCAGGTTAAAGGAGGTGAGATCCACTATAACGTCTAACTCTCCCATACCCCTGTGCCTGTTGCACACAATGTGTTTTGACAATTCTAATTGTAGATATCACCAGTCATGAGGACACTCTTCTAACACTTCAATCCATTGCACTGTGTAGATCTCAAAAGAACTACCGGCCCCAATAAGCAGCACAATTTCCTCTGCTATCACTGCACTGTCTCAATGAACACCACAGAGCACTATATCCAATTTAAATTTACCAACTGTTGCTTTTCCTATCCAAACACTTTTCCCATTTGCAGCCTCTCAGTAGCCTATTCAAAAAGAAATTGAAAGTAACTTTGGAACTGCTGAAGTTGCAGGAGGCCAGCTGTTTGCTCATCTAGAATCAAAAAATACTTTAGGTTGAAAGAGATCTCTGAAGGTCATCTAATACAGCTCATTACCCAAAAGCAAGGCTGTCTTCAAAAGCAGATCAGTCTGCTCCAGGCCTTTACTGGACAAGTTTTAAAATCTCCAAGGACGGAGATTCTGCAGCCCCTCTGGGCATTTGTTCAGTGTTGAAGCAACAGTCAATAAGTGACATTTCCAAAATCCCCAAACCCTTCCAGTGAAGGAGAGCCTGCTATCATTATGGCACTATGGTGACAAACGGACACTGATGGGCCAGTGAGACCATAAAGGTGTTGTGAGAACAAGCACAGTACATGGCTTCACGAAAGACATTTCACTAACTGCTAGTGATATCAGTAGGGTAGCTACTATTACAGTGCAGCGTCTATTCCTGCTGTCCACAGGATGAGATATGTAAGAGCCTTTTTCCCCCAGTGACTTCGCTTTGTTTCTGTGTATCTGGTATGTAGGCGAGGAGTTCTGCACCTGCACGAAAGCCGTGGAATCCATGACCTTGGCCTACCTCGCTGGCAACTTTCCCTCTGCCTCTTGGTGGTGGTAATCATTCTTTTCTTTAGTCTGTGGAAAGGCGTGAAGACTTCAGGAAAGGTACAGCTAATATTGTCCTTCCATCTCAAGTACGTTCTTTGTCTCCTTTAAGAAGTCTCCCACTTTAAGAAAGCAAGAGACTAAATCACTGCTTCTGAGGGATCCTCAGGGACCAAACCATGTCAGAGGCCTTCATATATGTCCAGTAGATATACACAATCCCAATTCTGCCTTTATTTAGTTTACAAGTTTTGCTTGTGTGATGTTCTAACTGGAAATTTTATTAGCATATTATTTTCAATTCGACATTAGTGGTCTCATCCAGAAAAATATTTTGAAAGACTTAATTATCTTAAATGTGCCTCCTGTTCTTAGCCAAATGTACTGACGCTTTGATGGTTTAAGATGTTTTGGTTTTATTATATAAAGTGTCATGAGAAGAGAAATATCTGATTAAAGTAATTTGAAATTACTCTGACATCCCTCAGAAAACACCTCAGCAGACATTCTAGGGTTGGATTCACCTCACAGGTTTGTGCACATTTTCATGAAAGCATCACCTAACATCAGGCTATGACTGCACTTGTTTAGTAAACTAAAACAGAGCTGAAGAGCTAACCGGCAGTCTAACGCACACTGGTAATGTGTAAGCACTCCAAATCTTCTGTTTGTCAAAACTGTCTCCTACTGGTATCTGTAAACATACACACATAAAGACTCATAATACATAACAGCGTTTTTCCCTAAGACATCCTGTGAAGAGCTTCTCCATTGAACAGAATGGACAAACCCCACAAAGTGCCAGCTGTATTTTTCACACGTTCTTCAATCTTCTGTAACAGCTAATTAACCTCTGGGATCTCTGTTATCTGCAGGTTGTTTGGATAACAGCCACTCTGCCTTATGTTGTATTATTTGTCTTGTTAATACATGGAATAACCCTGCCTGGTGCATACAATGGAATAAATGCATACCTGCACATAGATTTCAGAAGACTGAAAGAAGCCACGGTAAGTTTACTCTTCATCCCTTGTTATTATTAAACCTGTTGCCCGTGTTATTAAAACTGAAAATGGGGCTAATAAAAAAAGCTATAAGGACAGTTTCAGGTGTGACAGTCCCTTAAAGTCCATGTTTTAACTGTGCACCCTGTAAACTGCGGTATCCTTTATACATGAAAACTGAATCATGCAAAAATTTCGCTCTTCTCAAAAGACTAATAATTACCTCAAGAAGAAATTTTTGCTTTTTTATCACTAGGTTAAATAGTAACCTGGTAAACAAAAATCCTCACCTATGAAAACCTTGCTAAACATTCTAAGTCGGGACTAACTCACCTCATCATGGTCCTTCATACAAATAAGATTTCCAATAGTACGGTGTTCTTATCTTACTATTGAAAGTAATGTACATTTCAGTGCATGTAACAACATTGCAAGACATTCTTATTAAATATATCCAAACCAACTCAATTTGTGGAGTACCTTGGAACTAACAATTCTTTTATCCATTGTAAAGCAGCATCTATGAGTATAGTCACTAACTCATAGAATCACCAGTATTTCAGAACCACAAAGAACAGTGATCTGGTTACTAATACGCTATTCTAAAAATATCATAAATAATTTATGAGACAGTGGTATCGCTGTGGATGGGTCACAGGACCATTCAAATGGTTACAAAGCTGAGGAGAAAGGACATAGTTCTACTAGAAGAAAAAACTATCTCAAAAATTTGCAGCTTTCAGATATGTCTATAGTCTGCACATAGTGGCACTGTACATGTCCTATGCATCCTGTCTTGATTTTTCCCGAGTAATTAAAAAAGGTAAAAGATCTGAGTGTTAGAATAAGACCCCCTTTTATATGCTTTTAGCAACACAATCCTTTTTTTGGTTTTGTAATACTAAAGTTGGAAACTGGTATTTCTTCAGCAACAGAAGTTATCACTAGAACCCAGACCCCATCTCACTCCATGCTGAACTTCAAATATGGTACTTTCATCCACCTTTGTCACCAAGGCACCTCAGTAATTCATGCTTATGCACACACATAAATACAAAGATTCAAGGATGAATAAAGAAGGAGCTTAAGTTTTTCTTATATATTTTAAGTGCTGTTTGGGAAAAAACATGAAGTTCAACTAGATGTCTATGGAGCTGTGCCAGCTTGCATGAGCTCAGAATCTCGGCCTCTATAATCATAGCTGCTTTCTGCTTTTGGAAGGATATTCTGTGCACTGCTCTTTCTTGGCTTACTATTTCTGCAGCTGCCATTTGGATGACCCTAAAGTTACTTGTTTCTAAGACCATATTTTTCAGACAGCAAAAAAGAAGTTCCTCTAGAATAGTAAAAGACTAAAGATCAGTTATTAGGAGAAGTTTCAGAAACTGCTTTGTCACGTCAGCCTTTCTCCTGCTGAGACTGGGATACCTGCTGCTGCAATGTGCTTCTGTGTTTAATCTTTGTCCTCAGGCTCCGAAAAATAAACTCCTGCTTCAGTTCTATGTCAATGTGTCCCTGAATCCGATTTATTTTTTTCCCCCCTCCCAAATGAATAATCTAACAAAGAAACATCATAAGTCAAACAGTAGTGATCTACAGAGGACCCGCTCTGCTGATGGTCTTCTAAAAGACCTCAGAACATCCTGATCCAAGGTCTGTTTCATTTTATAGGGCCACATACTGCACAGCACTGAGAAAGCCCTGAGACACTTCATTTTCAGGGATATTGAATCTACAAAGGGTGTCTCAATAAAAAGGAGAGAAAAACATTCACTTGAGAACCTCTTAACTAGACCAATGCCTAGCTATGTTCCTTGCTCAAAGTCCAGAAGCTACAAAGCCATAATACTTATCTTCACTGCACAAATGGATACAGTCAACTTATGTGTAAAACAGTAGCTAGACTTCTGTTTTGCTAAAGGAATCAGTGTTAAACACAGAGGTAAATCAGACACAAGGAAGACACTCTCTCTTTCATGCACCTTAACAAGTTCCCTGAAGATACTATATAGAATCTGGGGATGCACACAATGTTTCCTCTCCACAAAGCATAGTAATCCTTTAAATTCACATACATAAGAAAGAATATGCACAAAAGTTGTAATGACATAAACAATCTCAAAGAAAGCTGGAAATATTGATGACTGCCTCTTGTAAAATGTTTCTATTTTTCCATTTTTAATTCATATAAAACCAATATCATAAAATATATTAGACTACGCATCAGTCAGAAGCTATTCAACTGACATGAACAGAGAACATGACCATAAACTGCAGAACAACCACTGTCTGTTTCACCTCCTGCTTTGTTATAACAAAGGGAATGTTTTGCATTTAATCTTCGTTCTAAAGCAATTTCTGGTTTCTGCTCTTTTTTCCCCTTCACCTTGATCTTCTCAATTTGTTTCCTGATCAGCTACTACAAAGCAAGACTCTTACTCAACAGATACTTAAATATAAGCATAACTACTTTGTTAGCCAGCAGGTGCTACCCTCTCATTTGAATCAACAGGACTTGAGCAGATGCTTAACAGTGCTCAAATAGTACGAAAGGGGGAATATAGTGAGTAAAACTCCACTGAGCTAGAGAACAACTAAAACCAAGTGCCTTATGGTGGCAGCATGCAGATCTAGTTATAGTTTAAGCAAAACTAATTTTAAAAAAATGCAGGCAATTTGTTAACAACACAAGTGATGGGATGTTTTAAAAAACCAAGAAAAATTATTATAGGAGGCTTTACATCCCTCCTTCTGCACTCTTACCCAAATAAACACTCTCCAGAGTACAACCCTATTTTGTGTGGAGAAAGAACATGAAACAAAAGGAACTGAATTAATTTTACAGGATTGTTTTGCTGTTTCGTAAAAGAAATTCAAGATACCCGAAAGTCCTGTCTGAACTGTAATTTGAGAAAAATCATATCCAGCTATCTACTGGTTTGCAATAAACACATCATAGATTGCTCTTCATCTTATCTTTCAAGTAATTAACTCTCAACAGTTCATGATAATAAGTTTCTCTACAAATCCAGAGTTCAATAAATGGTTCACAGTCTTCAGCAGGCAGTAGTTGAAAGCATCTATCATCTACGTAGAGAAAAAAAAGATCACTAGCATAAGTGCTTTCGTATATCATGTTAAGATGGGATAAGGCACTCAGCCTCTTTCCATTGGGCCAAATGTGAAAGCTTAGCATTCAAACCCCAATGGCGATGGAGCTCATAAGCTGCTGATTTTGTAGAGATGGATAGAGATGAAATCCAGTGCTTTCTGTAGTCTTGAGCCCTTGCTAGATTTAATCAAACACGGAAGATCTCATTTTGAGAAATGCTGAGTATTATTCACTCCATTGACTTCATCTCCCTATTGAAGATGCTTGTTTAAATGCCTCTGTGTGAGAAATGAATAGGTGAAAGCCTCATTAACCATGGTAGACTATTTTCAGGCTTCTGATTCAGGAGACCAGCACTGTGGCATTGTTTCTGTTCGCTGTCTGCATATCTTGAGTGGATGCTGGGCTAGAGGGTCACTTTAGAAAATGTTATAGCATTAAAAACATGTTTTCCCTAGTGGACAATTCTTAAAATGACCAAGCTGCATCTATAAACTGAAATTTAATGACTATCACAGGAATAACTCCATCTCTAAGTAGAACAGGTGACAGATAATTTGCATGGTTCTGTTCACAGCATGTCTGTCATGCATCAGCTTCTGAAACAAGAAAGCATCATATAAAGTGTACTAACAGTCCCATGGGAAAGAAAATGTCCCGCAACTCTTGACCCATTAACTATTTTTAGTTTTCTGGTTGTACATTCCAAACTAACTTGGAACAAGAACTATTGGAAGTGTATTTCTGTCACCCGGGAGAAAAACCATGTAATCATTTCAGTACTCAGTAAAAGCTCAGAAGCACAGACCCAAGTGGTACACCCCACCGTGGTAGCAGCATGCATGCATGAGAACTTGCCCACTGTTTTGGCCCTTACCATTTTGGGTTAAGCCATTCCAGACCATGACTGTGCTCCATGTGACATCTTATGGGGGGCTGAGAACACTTACACTCCCATAAGCTGAGTGTTGATCATTTTTCAAAAGCCAGTTGTTTTGTACACTCTTACATTTCCCTGATGTATCTTTGGACTGAACCAACAATGTTGGTGTCGTTATGCAGGTATGGATCGATGCAGCTACTCAGATATTTTACTCCTTAGGAGCCGGGTTTGGTGTTTTAATTGCATTTGCCAGTTACAATAAGTTTGACAACAACTGTTACAGGTAAGATGGCCTATTTTTTCATGACTGCTTCAAAATGATACTATCCTACTTTAACTGCAGCTGGAACACCTACTATGCTATCTTTTTATTTTCAGTCATTTGTTAACGATGGCCAGTCTTGAGTGGACATAGCAACCAAGCCAAATCTTGAAACACTGTCTTCCTTACTGAAATTTTAGCAACAGGAACCTGCCCAGATATCTGCTGTACAGCAAAACAGAATAGGATTAGGTTTGGACTTCATAGACAACTGTATCTATATATATAAACTGTGCTTGTGTTTGCCTTTCAAAAGTACCATTAAGAGCAACAGTGAACACAGGATGAAATCTTATTGGTCCAGGAACTAAAAGCAGAAGGATTCGAGTTTCCAGAAGAGTATCTGTGCTTTGGGAACGTATTTCTCGTATTTTTTGTTGAGCTCCAATTTAAGAATGCACTTTAAATCAAGTCAGTTTGTAAGTGTTTTGCTGAATCACCGTCATGGAAATTCAACCAGAACTGCTCTGTGCCTTATGAGAACTTAAAATATTTAGAAGTTTTGTTAACATTCCATTTTGGAATGAAAACAAGCGTCATTTTAACATTTCCCATAAAATATAAATTCAGAAAGTATATGTATTACATTGTGAACTTAACTTCACTTAATAAGCCTTGCCTGTCTTTTAAGAGTAATCTGTAGTTTCATTAAATACCATGTTTTAGTTCTAACCGTAAAAGCAAGCTTCAATTCAATTCAATTCTCTAAAGATGTACGGTCTACTTATCTTCAAGCAGGTTTGCTAATAGGCATTATTAATACCCAGGAAAACTCATACATCTATCATAACCCATGGCAGATTGATTTAAAACTGTGACTTTGTACAATCATTACTATATGGTGCACATGGTTACAATACTGAATTTAGTTTAAAAGGTAAATATTATACGGTTTGATAAACAAGAGTTGTATGTTTTTCAGAGGAGCCATGCCAACTTCCTAGGTGAAGGGACCTCATTACAGATTAAGGATGGTTATCCACTGCCGTCGGAATGGCAGCAGAGTTTGCTAAAAATGCACTCCTGGAGCTGCCTGAAAATACTTCTGAATAACTGCTCATGTGATTTGATGGATAGTAAGGCTCTTGCACTTCAGGCCACTCTCTATGTTATGGCTACCAACCATGACGTTATTCTCAAGTATCTTAATATTTAATACAGCTTTGTTGATTTTTTTTTAACAGAACTCAGTTTTAAATCAAAATAATAAACAGAAGTATGTCACTTGGTAGCACAGTACATTGATATGAGCTTTTGATCATCAGGACAACTGCACAATTAGCATTTTCACAAGAATCTTCCTATCGCTGTATGACAATCCCCATCTAGTTCTTGAAGTGTTTTTTTTTCACTGGGCTGTTCTTCTCTCCATCATTAGGGATGCTTTGCTGACTAGTACCATTAACTGTGTCACAAGCTTCATCTCAGGATTTGCAATTTTCTCCATATTGGGCTACATGGCTCATGAGCACAAAGTTAAAATTGAGGATGTAGCCACCGAAGGTAGGAAGTTAATTTTATGCTAGTTTTACCCTTTTTTGTCCACCATGTTTTTGTGATTGTGTTTATATTTGTTTCAGACAAATGTGTGAAAATCTCATGGAAGTGACCTGAATTACTTGAAACTAAAACTCTGTGTGTAAATGCCTTGCTGAAATGTGAACTCCAAATTGTATTGATTCATCTCGCTCTACTGAATTCAGGTTCCCCAACATCGTGCCCCCACAAGTTCAGCCTGTGGGTCAAACAGGCATTTACCATGGCACAGTTCAGTGCCATAGGTTACAGTTTTGGACGGTTCTGGTAAGCACAGCATTACCAGTCCTTTCACTGGTAACAGGTCACCCATGATTTCCATTCCTGTATCTCTCATCACATCCAAGAGCTCTCCTGCCAAACAGTGGAATCCACATGCACAGGGTTCCTTCTCTACTACACAGTTGAAAAATAGCTAGTAAGGTTGTGAATCCCATAAAAGATTACTAGAAGTAGGGATAGATTTATTTTTTTTTGTAGTACAAGACTGTCGTGAGTACATTATTGAAGTATTTTGGATATATTTTTGGTGTAATGCAAGTTTTAACAGCTACTCAGAGTGTGATGTGGACTGACATAAAAGTCAACTTCAGTCATGATTTATCTTATTAAAATGAACACTTTTGTGAAGCTAAGAAACATCATTTAGTAATCCTGTTATCCTTTTTTTTTTCCCCTCCATTTCAGGAGCTGGTTTAGTTTTCATCCTGTATCCAGAGGCAATTTCAACTCTTTCAGGATCTACATTTTGGGCTGTGGTATTCTTCATCATGCTCCTCACTCTTGGCATTGACAGTTCTGTGAGTGTTTTTTCCTTCTAGCCTTGACATTTTTCTTTACTGCTATATTCTGTAACTGGAGAGGTACCAACCTTAAACAGGGGCTTCATCAGATTTCAAATAAACACTCTGTACATTCCCTGAATCTGTTTTCACATTCACAGCGAACATACCAGTAGCATTACACCTGGCAGTACATTTAAAGACTCACAATATCTAAGAGGTTTAGGAAAAGATCAAATCCTTTACAAGCCAGAAAATAATTACTCACTGGGGGTTTTTTTATGACCTTAGCGAGGGGCTGTTCATCAAAAATTATACTATTTAAAGGTATGACCCAGCATCAGTGTTGTGAACTATTACTACTATGAACCTGCAACAAGGTTTTGAAACTACTGTTGCAGTAATTTGGAAGCTACTGATTTCAACCAGAGATGTTGGTTTCATCAAATTGTTATAGGAAAAGGACAGGCAATGTCAGCACCTGCTAGCCAGCTGTTGTATCGCACCAAGCACTCCGGGTCTTGCCATGATTTTTCAGCATCAGAAAAAGTCTGGAATCCAGCTTCCCCAAAATATTAAATAAATTTCTTTATTATGAGACGAGAGTGAAATTCATTTTCACAACTTCAAGGAGGAGGGGGGCAGCATGCTTTCACTGGTGGAAAGAAATTAAAATTCATGGCCACCTACATAACCCAACAATTTCAGTGAAAACTTGGAAAGTACCTTTCCTGTACTGCAAAACAATGGCAATATAGTTCAGCATTAACTTCAAGAAAACAAAGTAAAATTTTTTATTTTTTTTAATAAGAAAAATTTACATTGTGTCCTATGTAATGATTCTTCCAGGTCTGTAAAGAGTTTTGTGAAACTGGATCTGGTTAATCAACAGCTAAACTGAATCTTTGTTTAGTAGATTTCCCGTAAGTGCTGCTTGTATCTATCTTTATATCAGAAATCTCTCAAGGAGTTTGGTTATTTAAGCTAAACAGCTTTTTCCCCAAAGTATATTAAAATTTGTATTATTTTTTCCAAAGTATTGTCTACTTACAATCTGGGTAAGTCAGCAAAAGGTCCACAGAAGACATGGCTATCAAGCCAACAACCATGGTCCTTAACATTCAGTTCCCTGACTCATTTCTCTACCACAAGAAAATAAATTACACCTCAGAACACCAGTGATTTACAGCTGAATTGTCAGAAATCATACAGCAGTTGGGAATTAATTATACAAGCTGCTTTACATGCTTCAATCTGTATTTGCAACAGTAGCCTTTAACCAGAGCTCTTGCCTTCCCTTCCTCAGATGGGCGGAATGGAGGCTGTCATCACTGGCTTGGCAGATGATTTCCAAATTCTGAAGCAGCACAGAAAACTCTTTACCTTTGGTGTTTCTTTTGGCACTTTCCTACTTGCCCTTTTTTGCATCACCAATGTAAGTACAAGAAAAGTTTCCATCAACAACCTACCTTAAAAATGCAGTTAACCTCACCAGATAGAAATATGAATAGGCTCAAGTGACTATTTTTGTTATACTTTTGAATTCTTAAGCAACTTTATGGTCAGAACATTACTTTTATTTTTCTCTATGTGATGCTTCTCTGCTTTTTTGCACAAGATTATTATCTATCAACTTTGTTCCAAAGACTTGTCTGTGCTACTGTTGGTTTTATGTTTTGGTTTTTTAAACCACATTAAATGGAACTGTGTTGCGTGCTTATTCCTGTGTGAGGAATTAAGAATTTCAAGTAACTAGACCCTTAGTCATCTGGCTATTCTCTCCTTGAAGCAAATAAGAAGTGTTCACTTGTGGAGTTTAGAATAATGATCTCTCCCTCATGTCATCACTACCACCCATCCTGAATGATTTGCCTCACCAACCTTTTGACAACTAATTGAAGGATGAGAATCACAGTGTTCTAAGTCAGAGAGAACTTCTGGGTTGGTTTTGTTTGGTTGTTTTCTGTTTTTGACAAAAAAGCAAAGAACCCTGTAAGAAAAGATGCCAAAAGTGTCAGAAAACAACTGAAACTTGAGGTAGCCACCATGAAAGTAGATGTGTTGATCCTCTCTCCTTCCCTAGAAATGGTTTCCAGATCAATTAAGATTACTGAAATGGCATAAGTTTATAAATGACAGCTCTTTTTACACTAGAAGAATACCCCAATATTTTTACTCTAGTTTCCTCAAACTGGAAAACACTTGAGACACTAAGAATAGATATATCATTTAAAATACCTATCATTTTAATACCAGGCTATCTCCATTGTTATCTAAAGAATTTCAGCTGGAATAAAATTTCCTGAAGTACAATATCAGAAGAAACGCGGTGGTTCAGAACCTGAGCAGGTGCCAATGGATGCAATTCCACTGCCTTGAAGCAAACTAAAGCAGTTCAAGATAACAACCTCGCTCTAGCTTTCAAATAATGGCACCTGTTTAGACTTAAGTTCACCTCAGCAGCTGGAATGCACAAAACTGCCCAGACTTGTCCAAATGTATTGGCTCACATAGCTGAAGAATATTTCTAATGTGGACTAAATACAAAGAAAAAAAACCTTGTGATACCATTGCATTTAATTAATGTTTGATTTTGTCCTCTGAAATTTTAAGGCTGTGTTTTCAAAACATGTTTCTTACAAAACTGTGTTTGTCATTCACTTTACCAAGTCTAATAGCAAAAGCATTCATTTAGAGCAGGTGTAGAGCAAAAACAAGAGTTCAAACTCAAATGTCATTCAATAACCAACATTTTCTATCTAACACAACAACCAAAGTTCATTCAGTTTCCGGACAAGTCCCCACAGAATTAAAAGCCTAGACAAGGCCTAAGAACTGTTCTCTCTATTTTTGTAAATATGCACAGCTGTTTCAGAAAACCATCTTTTTATAAGAAAAAAGAAAACTGATTGATTGCAGAGATTAAAATCAGCTAGACATCTAAACAAGTGCTGTTTATAGCATTGGTAAAAACATGGAAACTAATTCCTTTGTTCCTCCTCTTCTCAACAGGCATAGTCTGATTAAGTTTGCTTGTTAAAAAAAAAGATTTTAACAACAATCTACTGCAACTGCAAGGATTTCAGTTGTTTACATATAACAAAGAATGTCCTGAAACACTTTATTCATGTTCATTTTGAAACAAGTAAACATAACATGATCTTCCACTCCTCATTAGCTCGAACTAAAAAAAATGAACAGTAATTTACAAATTCATACCACATTGTAAAATGAGGCAAAAAGTGCAAAAAGTCAAATTGCAGCTAAAAAAATACCAGTGAAAGACGACTTTAGTAAATGCATTTACAGTTCTCAACCATGAACCACTGAAGAACGGAAATGCCCTGTTGGGAAGGAAGATGCTCTCTCCACTGAGCTAAGGCAAAGAAACTGAACAGGGAAAAGCTGCTTCCACGCTGGGCTGGTAACGTGCAACTGCTCCCTTTGCAGGATCACTGGAAAAGAGAGATGCAGGCACTCGGGGAAAAGGAGACATCAGTCTAAGACTGCAGATTCACTGGACTACACAATAATTCGCTTTAGGAACAAACTAAGTGATAGTGGAGGCTCTTGTAACGCTCCATTTCTGCCAATAATTTAGGAAGATCTTTATTAACTGCTGTAGACAGCCCCTGTCCTACATGCTGCTGAGCATCTCCCCCAACAGCCAGTGCCTTCAGCTTCCACTGAAAACACCCAGTGCCAAGAGCACTCATTAATCATGTTGAGCTGAGGCTTCTGTTTCCCAGTTCGGTGGGGACATATATGAAAGGAAGCCTCTTTTAAAGAATTTGAAATCTGATTCCACTATTTTGTATGCAAATATGAACCCATGTCCATATTAAAATACCTTGAAACAATAAGATATTGTTTCAAGTAAAACAGATTTCTGTTAAATAAATACTAAAATACTGAGATTATTCTATCCGTCACTTTGTTTTGTTGCATCTTTTAATTCCTCAATCATAGGGTGGAATTTATGTGCTCACACTCCTGGACACATTTGCAGCTGGGACTTCCATATTGTTTGCTGTTCTAATGGAGGCAATTGGAGTTTCCTGGTTTTATGGTAAGCACTTCATTTTACACCTGCAAAATCTTTTCTAAAATTCCAAGTGCTCATGACAGGCTTACACATTGTTTTAAGGGAAAACAGACCAGCCTTGTACACATGAGACCATGACAAGCCAGATTTCATACAGTGATTTTCATCTGATTTATGGATAGCAACAGGAATGCAGACGTTCAGTGGGCCAAACTTTGAAACCCTGCACAAAGCCAAAGAAAACTGCCTTATGAAGGAGACTGCAGTGCAATGGAAATGTTGCTACTTTTGCCAGTATTTTGCAGCTGTTAACATAGCCAACAACTTGCAGTAGCCGGTTCATACCTGGTAGTTTCACATCAAGTAGATTAGCCTAAAGACAGGCTCACCTGTCCCTCCTTTCCATGATTTCCCTAGGACCAGTCTCAAGCTCCCCCCCACCATACAAATAAAGGTATCACCTTTAGTGAGTTATAATTCTGACATTAGTCCCTTTTGTCTGAGACAATATTCTACTTCACTGTAAAACACTAGTGGTTTAAAATTTACCTTATTTCATAGGATGGTATGGAGTACCAAACATTCTAGATACCAGAAATAATACTATTTCTAGTAGTTCTTACTAATTTATGCACAAAAAGGGTGTAGTAATTTGCTTTATCCTCAATATCACAGGCTTTAGGAGTATCCAGCTGATCTCTGGCACTAGGCTGGAATCACTGTGTGCCAACCAAAGTGATGTGCTACAATACCCTGAAAAAAATATGGCTCAGTTTAAGACAGGTCTCAGAAGATACACCCAGCTTATTTAGTAACTTCCCTGGCCTTATTTGGTCTTTAGTATTTTTTCTCCTCCCTAAAGTAACATAAATAAAAAGCAAGACACCTGATACACAAGTTTCATAAGAAAGAAAAAAACATTTTTTTCTTTCCCACCGTATAAATGACCTCAGTGATGGCAAACAGCCACATTCACTGCTCTAAACCAATATGAATGCACTTGGATAAGCTTAACTGGGAAAAATCCAACAAATTGAAGTTGTGCTTTCCGCCACAACACTGACTTTGGCAACACAGCAGGACACTGAGTCTGCTGGAGCTCAGTCTTAGCCTCCAGGAACTCCAGATTTTGTGAAGTGTCCTGTGCTGTCTAACCTCACCAAGGAAAAAACCCAATCCTCTGCTTTCAGTGATGAAGTTGACAACAGCTACTCTTAAAGTGAAACAAAAAGTTTAAACTGAATATTACTTACAGTAGAAATACTTGAATATTTGATTACACATATAGCCTGGTAAACCTCCAGTTATAAAGTTACAAGTATCTGGCCTGTGAGTTTTTCCCCGTCTCTAATTCAGCATTTAATAGATAAGTGTTTTTCAATATCTGAATTCAGTGTTTCAAACATTTTCCTTTTCCCCTGCGCCCACAACCTACAGGAGTAATTTTTATGTTCTGGCACTGACTCAGAATTCAAGATTTCCCCTCTCACATACAAAAGTAGGGCAGTTCATAATCTCAAATTTATTCACTGGAAAAGATGCTGGCTCTGGAAGAGCAGAAACTACAAAGTGCTGTTAAATCACCACATCAAGCAGAAAAACACAAGTCATAATTTAACCTGAATTAGGCATATCTTGCTAAAGAAACAGTGAAGGTGATTTTTCCTTTCTTTTGGGGAGAATGCTACCAGTTTTCTACCTTGTCACAGACAGGGTTAGTAGAATTATATGGACCCAAAAAAGAATATCTCATTTTCTCCAAATAAAGGAATAGGATTCTGCATCTTGGGCCTTATACAAGTCATCTCACTGCAACTGTCCAGACTATAAGTTAGATCTGTAATTGCTTGCTGCTAGATTAATCAAGCTTCTCGAGCTCTCATTTTTCTTCCTAATCTCCTCTTAATTAGCATGTCATACTTTCTAGTTGGTCACAACTTTTTTTATTATTACCAAGTTCCAATGTCATCCTCAGTCTTCCCATTGAAGTCTGTATTGAACTAGCTGACCCAATTCCCAATAAGATTGTTCTTCCCCTGAAAGTCATCTTCATTTCTATTCAGAGATAGTGTTTATAGTTAACATATGATTCAGAAGGTTCTTAGACATTATCATTCTTACTGCCATTTACCTCCCAGTCACTTATTTATCTGTCCATGCTGCACTACCACATTCTTCTAGTTAAACTCTCGCTTGCAGCTAAAAACTGTTGATGAGTAAGGTGAAAGAATGGCATTCATGCATAAAGCTGTTCAATCTACTAAGGATTTAGTTTTTAGCTTTAATGTACTGATTCTGTCACCCAACATCAGCATGGAGCTAGCAGCTCATATGCTGTTCTCTCTCAAAATTGCAGAGGCAATAGATTTCACAGACAACTGTCTTTAATCCCTGCAAAAGAGCTGAATGCAGAAGAGTGATCACAGCTTAGCTTGGAAGCAGAGGCATAAAAATGTTCTCCAGTTAGTAAGGGCAAGTTATTATCTGCTGCTATTAAAATAGGATTTACTACACTTTACAATAGCTAGGCTCTGTATGTGGTTCACAGACTAAAGCAAGGTTAGACAAGTTTTGCATATTTGTTGCACCTTCCGTCCTTCATCACCCTTTCCTTTCTCCCTCCTGCCTCCCCATAACCAGGAAAATATCTTCTCATTTGTCTTAAGCAGCTGACAGATGTTTTTACTGACACAGCATGACCTGTTGCTTTATAAAGAACTTATTACAGCCCCAGGTGCTATTTAAACTGATTAAATCTGACATGGTCTTGTCTACCTCTCTTCTTCTGATAGACCCCAGTGGCCTTAATGACCCAGCTGAATATTATGCCAGCCTGAAGGCAAGCATTGACATTTTGGCACAGACCAAAAAGGTGGAAATTTAGTTCAAATTATACATATGGCCACTTACTGTGAAGTTTCTTCTTGCAAAGCCCACCTGTATGTGCAAGAGAAGGGAGAGCTAGTTTATTACTCAGATCTATTTTAATGACTGGTAGTTTGTTACCAGTTTCCCTCTTGTGCAACCCTGACACCATCCCTCCAATGAGTATTCTAAGAAAAGCCAGACACCTCTCCCACTGATACAAACTGCTCTCTTCAGTTTCACTTGCAGAAAAATCTCTACTCAGTCAGATTTAATGTGAACATCTCCATGAATGACTAGAATAACCTCAGTATGAGCTAGCAATGATCTTCATCCTTACCTGTAATCTCACTGCTTTCATTTATCTAAATCATTTTCAAAAAAGATCCCTTAGACTGAAATTTCTGACCAAAAGGAAAAAAATCTAAGGTATACTGTTTGATTTTGCAAAAAGGAAAGGAATTAACCAAGTGCTAACTGCTGGAACTCAGCTTTGCTCACAGATGCTTTTGTATGGATGTGTGCCTGGCAAAGGTGCATGCCCATATTTGCACAGAATGGAAACACAAATGGGGCAAACCAACTGGAAGAGCGTACTGCACTGCCATGGTGGGGAAGTATTTCCTATTGTTCTGCTTGCTTTTACACTAGCACAGCTGCCCTTCTTTGGGAATGGGACCGGTATGGCTTACTCCCTTACTGCCACCAGGTGAGGGTCACCACCAAATACCAATATAGCTCCAGAGTTAGAAGGGAGGCTCAGGAACAAAAAGGAATGGTTGTTACCTCACTACTTGGCTAATCAACAGATAACCTGTTCTGTGCTCTGTAGGATTTGCACAGGAACACCACACAACGGATTTTATATTCTTTTTATCCCTTCTTTCTCATGTTCCCAGTGCCAATGATCGCTGAACTGTGTGAAAAGACAATATCTTTCCTCATCTTCTCCTTGACAAAGGTTTCTAATACTGGGGTTCTGCATTGGATAGATACATGCTCATTAGGACAGAAGCAGGGGGTGGGTGTTGTCTTTATGTGCAGAGGAGCAACTCAAATGTAGGATGGATGACAGGATGTCTGAGTGCTTGTGGGTCAGGGCAGAGGCCATCAAGGGTGACATTGTGGGGAATTTTGTTATAGAGCACCTGATCAGGGTCAGGAAGTGGAAGAAGCCTTCTTTGGGCAACTTAAAGAAGTGTCCAGATCAGACCCTGGTTCTTCGAGATGAAGGCATCAGAAGAACTTCTTAGCATAGCTGCTAGGTGGGCGAACCAGAAGTCACACTCATCTGGATCTGCTACTTGCACTCAAAGATGAGCTGCTTGGGGATGTTGGCAGAAGGCAAACAAGTCAGAGGAGTGACCTGCCAGCATCTGAAGGCCAACAGCATTCTGAGCTGTACCAGAAGCATAACCAGGAGACTACGGAAGTGATTATTCTCTTACTTGGCACTTGTTAGACTGCACCTGGAATACTGCGTCTTCTTTTTAACCCACAGTAAAAAGTGGTGATTCAGTGGTTGTCCACCAAGATGTTCAGGAGCTGGAGCACAAGCCCTGTGAAAAAAATCTAAAGGAACTGATCTTATTTAGCCTGGAGAAGGCTTAGGGAGGACCTCATAGTGTCCTTCCAATACCTACAAGGAAGCTACCAGGAGAGAGTCAGTCAGGCTTTTCACTGAGGTACAAAATGGTAAGACAAGGGACCATGATCAAACTGAAAGGAGGAAAAGAAGTTTTCTATATAAGGATAATTAAACATTGGAACAGTTTGCCCAGAGAGTGGTTGCTGACCATGAAGGTTTGCAACACCCAAATGGAAAAAGTCATAAGAAAGCTGTTCTGAATTATGTTGGCCTTGATTTGAACAAGAGGCTGAACTAGAGACCTCCCAAGAACTCCTTCAACAGAAATAATTTGATGGTTCTCTGATTTACTGTAATTCCCAAGGGCCAAAATATAGGATGGATCAATGAAGCAGTTTCACTAAAACTCTTCACTGCATACAAACTATGTGAGTTCATATACTGCTATACACATCCACGGAAGTAAAGGTCAATATGAGGGAAAAAAACAGTGAAGGAACATTCACAGGGAAAGGGAATTAAGAGCAAAATAACTTGAACATTGATGCGACATACCTTTTTTCTTACTACTATATTAGTTCAGTGTAGTTCATTTGATTTCTTGGATTCATTTAAATCATATGTATGGCATTAAAGGCATTATTACTAATTTTTACTTTTCAAATTAAAAAAACACCAACAAAATAATTTCAAGCATAGCATAGTTAAACAAGACAGGAGGGGAAAACAACACACACCAAGCTTGCTTGTAGGGATCCAGATGATTGTTGAAGCTATGACACTACTTTTTGGCAACATGCCTATGAATTATTTCAGATACAGCCAGTGAGCTGGGCCAGGACCTGCACAAGGATTTCTGTACAAGTGAGTGGTTCTGAAGCCATTGGCTGAGACTATACAGCAAAATGACTCACAAAGGTCTAGCAGGCAGTGGGTGCAGGAGGTACTGGTAACACACAGACTTTCATTCAAACTGAACTCTGATCTCTGCATCACTGAGGTGAAAGAAGGTTGTCCCCAGGGTGAGGGTAACTTGCATTTATAGCCAGATCTACTTCTCACTTTCTTCCTAATCTGCATAAATTGATCACAATTTGTAAGTTATCTCCTAGTTGTTTTTCCCTGGAAAAGCAAGGAGATTATTTCCATATTCAACACTAGGTTTCCAGCAAAGAATCTGGAGTTTTGTTTGTGATATACCACTTCCTTCCTGTAACTAAACAAGTCACCCACTGCTGTGGTTTATCCTACAGAATCACAAAATAACTGGGTAAATGCTTTCAAGAACTGGGGGAAAAAAAGCCCTACAGGTGCTATCATCTGTAGCTATAGCTATGCTCTACTTTACAGGTTGATTCTTAGAATGGTTATTTGAAAACATACAATATTGAAAAAGCTGTTGAAAAACCAGCTCGAGAGCATGGTCTACTTATCCCCCATTTTCAGCAGAAATTGAACACAAAGCATTATTTGAACTCTGGGTATGTCTCTCTGGAAACCTATGAATAAAATTTTGAGATATCTAGTCCTTGTCTTTGACCTTCTACACAATGATAAATTTCACTCAGTATTCATAGCAGTTGAAATTCAGTCACTTTAAAGTTCACAGAAGACATTGCAAATAGAATTAGATTAAATTTAAAGAGCATTTGCAGATCCTTTTGGCTACTTTGCTTCACCTGTACATAATCTTTTGGGGGTGGAAATCAAAGAGAAGTTTACAGCAAAATGTCCAGACCTTGTAAATATGTTACATCCTAGCTGCATGCAAAGGACTAACTCAACCCATCCTAATTATTTACATTAAGTGCATTAAATAAATCCTACTGAACTGTCCTATGTGAAGAGAAACAATTATTAGGGTAAACTATACATCCTCTCTAACAAATATTCATGGCAAAAAACTGCGTTTCTACTCTCTACCTAATAGGGTTCAGGATTAAAAGTAAACTGTCTGAGCACATCAAGTATAATAAATTACAAACTAGTAGTCTGACATGACAGATTGCACTAGAGAGAACTACTTCTCTGAGAGCCAATGTCTCTAAGGTGTAAGGTCAGAGATTGTTTTCTTCTTAAAGACAACTGAGAAGGACATTTTTTTCCCCCTTTTTATGTCAGTGATAACCATCCCATTCTAAAATACAGTATGGAAAATAGCATGGGCTTAGATTAAACTTTTGCAAGATAGCTCATACTGGTAAATCTAATCAGAATAGAATCAATTAAGAAAAATGGGCACAAGCTACCATTCAAATGGATATTTTGCAGTCGTAATAAAATGCATGTTTGCTTTGCACAGTAAATTAGTTAATGCAAAAAAGTATTCCAACAAATACTGAAGATGGAAAATATCCCACTGAATACTATAGTATTTTCAGAAAGTCCAAAGCATGCAAGTTAACATTTATTAGTATTAGAAGAGTAAAAAAACAAAACGAACCCCAAAAAATTCAAAACCACCCCCATTTCTCAGATACAAACAGCTTGATACCCTTGAAGACTACTCAAAATGTTTAGCTAGATCAGGCTAGTGCCACTCACAGAAAGCACGTTATGCTTGTGCAGTGCTTCCTAAGATACTCAGACACAGAATTCATAACACTAACTTAAATGTGTAAAACCCATAAGGAATTAAAAGGCACTGACTGAAATGCCCTTTCTTCCTTATTCACTGTTACAGAACTTGTCCTGTCCTGAGAAACCCAGGACAGCAGATTTTTTTTGTTTTACCTTAGCCTGCGCAGCATGACCTATTCTGATTTTGAAGTCACTGTCTAGATAGTGTTTCTGAAGAGGAGTCAACAAGGTCAGAAAATCTTCCTTTCTGCACTGGCTGCAGGAAGAGATTTCTACTGCAACCGTTTATATTGGTTTTATAGTATTAATACTTCAAATGATATAAGTACTAAACACAAACACATGTATCAACACACACACACACACAAAATCTCAGACTAGATGGAGTATTACAGACTGAGAACCGGGTATTTGAGCTCTTCTCCCCTCTGGCCATTATGTCACCTGTTACACATTTTGTTCTGGTGCCTCCATTTCTTTGCACTGCAGTGCAGTGAATCCCACTGCAGGTAGCTAATGTTTCAGTGATTTTTGAATGGAATACTATTATATCGTTTTCCTGACAACAGAAATCTTGTACATTACTTCTTGCATGTTAATATACAAAGTCTTATACTGAAATACCCTATGTTACTATCAAGGTTTTGGTAGTAACCAAGCAATTGAGTCACCCATGTATCTAAACCCGTATTCTATATTCCCGGTACCATTAACAGGATGTATCTTTGATCCATATCTTCATTTAATAATTTTCATGTTATCCTCTGCTGTATCAGAGGGTAAAATTTCTGAATTTTGTAAAATTTGGGTACAGTGACCTCAAAGGCACATCTAGTCACTGAAAGGAGACCATTGCTGTTATGTCTTATGATTTGGAAGTCATTGTCTCCCGCTTTCAGAAAAAGCGTCTCATCAGAAAAAGCAGGTATGCCAGCGTCTCATCAGTTTGGATTTACACCCATCTGATGTTCCCGTCCCTTCTAGGTGTGGACAGATTCAGTGAAGATATCCAACAAATGATGGGCTTCAAGCCAGGCCTCTACTGGAGATTGTGCTGGAAATTTGTTAGCCCTGCTTTTTTATTGGTAAGCATTAATAATGACTTCATCATGGAAAGAATGATAGCACGTTGCTTCCGAGAATATACAAGAGGTACCAAGAGCATGATATTCATTGCTGTGTTGGATGTTGTCAGGATGAACAGCAGACACTCTGATTTACTGCTTTTTCCTCCTCAATGGCATTGGTTATATTTTGTATAATGTATTTCAGTCGTGAAGGAGAAGCTATTTGTGGTTGTAGTCATCTTTTGTTCCTTCACTTTAGCAGGATTTAAAGAAAGTAGCTTTTCTTAGGGAACACTGAACACCTGGGAAGTAGTCTCCCTGTCCCCCCAGCATCTATGCATATTAAACATAAATCATTCTGTTGGGAAATAAACTAACCAGGGATAAGAAATAGTGTTAGCAAGAATTTAGTTTTCATTAGAGAATACCAAAATGCCTGAATTGTAGGATGGTACTGCAGGATGGTAACTAATATGCAACTACACTCAGTAATTAGCTATGTGAAACACTGAAGAGATGTATTAAATATACCTTGTAAGCTGCTTGATGTGAAATACAAGTGCTTCATTACATTTTAAGGGGAAAAAAAAATCCCAGAGTGTGAATTTGGTTGCTTTGTGTAAAGGTTAGATTCAGAACTAAACTACAGTTTTATATTGTGATCTTTTCCTATGCATATTTGTAAATGAAAAGGTCGAGACAAGTAATATGGAAATTTGACCTCACTATGATTTTAGGAGACACTTAATTACATTAAAGCTGTGCATTCTTAAAGCAGCATTGGTATTCCAAAGATACACTGGGTAGGCTTTTATGACAGTCTTCAGGTCCACTTTCTTTTATATCAAAGCTTCTGGCCCCAATTCATCACTAAGCACCTACCAAGCATGTATTCATTATCCTTTTAAACACTGTTCTATGGAGAAGTTTGTATGGAACCGTATCCTGCAACACTTCAAAGAAGCTGTCTCAAGTAGAACAGAAAAATGCTGCACCAAGCAGCCTTAGGTTTTGTATGCTAGGAGACTGTTGAAAATTTACATTTTACGAAGAGCAGAGTTCTAGCAAACTAGATAGAGAAAGCTGAAGTGATTCTCAGTCTAACCTTCAGGTAGCTTAAGATTCCTTGTTGAAATGGCCCCAACACCTTCCTACCAAAGTCTCTAAACGTAAGGGTCAGAATGAATCTGTAGTTAATGCATCATTCAGCCATCACAATGCACGACTTCTTTTCCAGCTGGAAGTGCTAAATGTGGAACATATCAACTTAATTACTGGGTACCAATATATCTTAAATCCCATGAGAATGATACCACACTGGGTAGGGGGACAATGGGCAGTTATGTTACAGCTGTACATTTTCTTAATTTTCTAAAAGGCAACAATCTTGATTTATAGGGGAAAAGTAAATATAATTTACCTTCTTACAGCCTATCTTTTGGGTTTGCTATTCAACACATTAAGAAAATAAAGCAAATTATGTTAAACTGACCAAAATGGTTTAACTTAGTAATTTATAAGTGAAAACTATAAAGATGATCATTAGCATGAAGGTAGTCCACCATCAGCCTACAATTTAAAACTACAAATTCTAGCAATTGTCACTTGAGCTAAGAAACAGCATTTTTGTACCATCTGTGTGAAGCACACAAACTGCCTCACCAGAAGAGACTAAGACCATAACCATAGTAAATACAAATAAAATTTTAAAAACCAAACAACTCTTTTTCAGGCCTTAAGGCTGCTTGATCTTTCCTCAGTAAATGTATCATACTGGAGTTTGCATCATGCTTCTCACTGAAAAATGGGTACAAAACTTCTAAATGAAGTCTAATGCCTCTGGGAAACAAAGAAGGGGAAAACAATAGATCCCGCAGGGGTTTTTCTTGACTACGGAATCCCTTTTTTATATCTGCAACACTAGTTTAAATGAGGCAGTAGCAGACAACCACCTGATCTTCAAAGTATCAAATAATCTGTGCCCAGAGTAGCTAAAATGAACTGTTAGTACTAGTAAACGCATCAAGAACTTCAACAGGTTAAGCAGTAAGAGACAGAAAGTAAAGAGGGTAAAGTTAAACAGTAAAGCTTGGTTGAAATATACCTTAGGGCAGCTGCCTAACAAAACACATGAAATCACTAAGTTTCTTCATCTCAAAACTGTGGTTTATTTTATTCTTTCTTCCCTAGTTTGTTGTGATAGTCAGCATAATAAATTTCAAACCTTTGACGTACGATGACTACACCTTCCCTCTCTGGGCAAATCGCATTGGCTGGGGAATAGCATTATCTTCAATGATACTTGTGCCTGCCTATATTATCTATAAATTTATGAATGTGCGTGGGACCTTTAAAGAAGTAAGTGGAATGCTAATAAAATGTCATGAAATGCTTCTATGAAATGAAATGGTTGGATCTAAGTTGGCAGTTTGTTTCTCTTACTCCTGAAACTTATTATTTATGAGTGACCTTTTGGATCCAACCGTCAGATGGATTGGATTTTTGAGGTAGGATTACTGCATGCTGTTTGAGTTTCTAGAGAGAAATTAGCTTTCAAGAAAGCACCATAATAATTCTGAAAAATTATTTTTGATGCACGTAATTAATCCAATTAATGAGATTTTTTTTCTTATTAACAAAAAATATACAAATTACTGTATCTTTGTATTCCGTTCTGAGGTATGGCCTTCACACAGTTCTACCTAAACAGAATTCAGTCCAAGGTATGATTTATTCACTCTATACTAGAGTGTTGTAAACTGTTATATGTACAAAGTTAATTCATACCTCTTATCTTAGCATTATAAGAATCTCTGAACATATATCCACATGCTGGGAGGGTGAGATGGATCCCCCAAAATACCCTGTGTTCAGGATGACCTTTGTTCATTTAATGAGCATCCAGCAAGGACAGAAGAAATGCCTTACTGGGTCACAGCAAGAGATCCTTTTTGCCCAGCATTCTGTCTTTAACAGCAGCCACTTCGTATTTAATTTCCTTTGTCAAGTATGTATCCTTACCCTCCATTTACTAAATTATTAGAACATTCTGCCAAGGCTGGAAGTAACGGAGATTTTTTTTATTGTATTCATAGTTAGTATCAGAATGCTTGTAAGAAACTTAATATTCAAGATAGACCAAGGTGCTGAAATAGATCTGGAAATCAAGAAAATTCGCATATAGGCACCGCTTATGGTCTCATCTAGCCTGTTGCTTTTTAACTACTTTAGTAAAAGAACCAGGGTATTAGACAGTAGCATCTTGCACTACATAAACCCACTTCATGCATAATATGCTTGGTGTGTGCACTGAATAAAGCACAAACTGAGGGAGAAAGAATTTGTGACCATCTTATTCTAATGACTTGTCTAACAGCAAGAACTTTTAACATTGCAACCTTAATAGTGTTCTTTTAACTCAATTTATATGTTTATGTGTAATATTAATATTCATTTACTTCTATTTAAAAGAACCTGTTTCGATGGGAAAAAATCCATCCATACTTCCTTACAATTAACTCCCCTGTACTTTATCAGTTCAAAATGGCACAGGATTAAGGTTCATTGATGATATTAATTTTACCATCACTGTCATAGGAAATTATCTGTAGTCTTAAAACCTCTAATGGCTTTCAGAAGTAAGACTCCTCACCACTATACAGCGTCAATTTTTGTCCTGTCATATGTTGTAATTTTATAACCTAGATTTCTGATTTATACCTAGGTTCTATTGCTGTCCTTTTGTATACCTAGAGTTACTCAATGGTGTAGCAAGATTTTGATGCTCTTAGGCAAAAAAAAAAAAAAANAAAAAAATCACTAAACCACCACCACTACACAGAGAATTAAGCAGAAAATAGGATCTCTCCCTTTATCTAGATAGGGTGCATCCCTCTCCCATGGACCTGACAGGCCTAGAGGGATAAATGCCTTGTTTGAGCCATTACAGTCACCTTGCTTAAAGTTCACCCCAGAAAGGCACCCCAAAGTGAGAACTCTTCTTTACCTGCCCTGTTTACATCAGCTCCGACATCTCAGTGTTGTACACAATTTTTAGCCCTCACTTCCAGCAAATCTATAAGCCCTTTGTTTTGTTCCATACCTGTGGGTTTACAAACCCATTTCCAAGTCGCACTTCACTGTCAAAGCATAATTTGTACTGACTCAACAGGCTTGTGCCAGCTTGCACAGGTTTACTGATATTGGGATGCAGAAACCTTTGGCCAAACACACATCTGCTCATTCATTTGGTAGTGTTAGCAAGTTCTGGTTTGTCTTTTACAGCTCCTGAGGACAACTACTCTTCAGTTGCTATGAGAAACATAGCAAAACACTAGTATATTACATCCAAATAATTATCATGCAAGATGATGCACTCAACTGTGACTTTTAAAAGTATAGGAAAAGGTATGCTCTTAGGTCAGTGGGAACTCCTTAAGCTGGCTGAAAGTTCATGATAAACCAAAATCCACACGTGATCCAAAAAGGCACAGCATGGGGTAGGCAAGGGAAATGAGCTGGTAACTCCCTCCGCTCCCACTGGGACTAGTCAACCTCATTAGAGCACTAAGAGAAAGTGTGACTTTAGGGCATGTAAGGCCTGCGATACCAACTTGTTCCTGATGTTCTTTTCTATATGCTCTTGCTAAATATTTGGACTTAGTATTTGCATAAACTTTCTACTGTTGCTTCTTATATTAAAGGTTAATACCAAGGGTCTTAAGCTTGTTCGCTCAGTGGCTAAGTTAAAGGCACATGATGCAGTGATATTAAAGATTTAAGTTACCTTTTTAAATAAAGTTCATGCTTCTTCCCCATTATAGATTGGGGATTACAGACAATCTCACTTCATATGGCTGACTTTTCCCTCTTCTTCCCATCTGGTTTAGAGACTAGCTTACTGCATCACACCTGAAAACGAGCACCAACTCGTGGCCCAAGGAAATGTCAGGCAGTTTAAGGTTTGTACTCTTTTCATCATGCTTCCTCTTCTGATGCCAGCTCTTTCCTGACTTTAGCAACAACTACAGGTTTGCACCAATCTCCTCATACTGGATACCTCTGCAGGTCTGTGGTTCTTTTTCTCTGCTAGCATGACAAGATGCAGGAAACTTAGTACTACACACAGACTGTTGGAAGGCTTTTGGCATCTACCTTCCACAACTAAAAGAGGGAAGATTTAGATTAGATGTTAGGAAGAAATTCTTTACTGTGAGGGTGGTGAGGCACCAGCACAGGTTGCCCAGAGAAGCTGTGGCTGTCCCTGGCTCCCTGGCAGTGTCCAAGGCCAGGTTGGATGGGGCTTTGGGCAACCTGGGCTGGTGGGGGGTGTCCCTGCTCACGGCAGGGGGGTTGGAACTAGATGATCTTTGAGGTCCCTTCCAACCCAAACCATTCTGTGATTTTATGAACTAAGCAGAATTCACAATTTTACAGATCACCTGAATCCAGTATTTTAGGTTATATCAGAATACAGTGAGATCTCAGCAAGAGATTACGGTATTTCCAAATTATCATGTGCATTTGAACAGGCCATAGCCTCTCCCTCAGTTTTGCACAGCAATTTGAAATCACGTTTCTTAAAGTCCAGTTATGTACCACAACACATGGTAAACAGCAAAAAAATATCCATTGTCAGAGCTTAGACATAATGGTGATGATGAAATAATATGCCAGGTTATGTGGAATAGGCTTTCCCCACAGGCCTACAGTTGATTGAAAACACTGCTGAAGACTTCTTAAGCAGCCATGAAAAATATGCCATAGGATTCCAAACACTGATTTCCTTTTAGCAAATAAAAGCAGCTTATTGAAATAAAGTCCTTTTGTAGAAGATAAAAGGGATGCAAATATGAAGCTTGTTACACTTATCAGCATTCATGCCGGACCACTTTCTGCCTTCAAAGTTGAAAGTAACTAGAATTATGCATATCACCTCAAAATGTGACCCAGATTTTATAGTTGTGGTTTGTATATTCATATTGAAAAAAGAAATTTGCCTTTTGCTTACTCTGAAAAATACTGTTTGAAGTGTAATTTTGAATTTTAAAAGGAAATAATCCAAGTGTAGATTTATGGGATGCAGAATGGAAGCAGGAAGAAAAGGCTTCCTGTTCCATGACCACAATTTATTTGACATGGCAAAGAATAAGTAGTAGCACAGCACCTCGTCCTGCCTTCTCTCTTCCCTATTCCTGCCCCCAGTTGTCTGAAGATTTAATGTTCCAGCTGCAAGTAATAACTTCATTTTTCCGGAGGCAGATGTTCTGTGTGAATGGCTATAAACAGCCATTCCTACACAGTACCAGTCTTCTGAAGCCATATCTATAGTGGCAAAAAGGAAGTAAAGGAATTTCACTTAAATTACAAAATACTTAGAAATAAATTTCTAATGATACCCCAAACAATGCCAAACACTAGGGCGTAGTAATTTGCTGCTGTCTTCAACGAACAGCCAGGAATAGCTTTGTTATTACAAAAGCATAGTTAGTGATTTGTTCATGATGTTTGTGTTTGTAAACAAAAGACTGCCTACCATAACCAAATAAGAACAATTTTCTTCTCATATACATTCAGCAGTTCTGAATTTTAAAACTGAACTGAGAGCTAACTAAATAGCCTTTATTTTCAGCACGTTTCTTACTACAAATCCACAGAAATTAATTATAATCTACCCGTTATTTTGAAACCTCTTAGTAACTCTAGATTTGTCAACTAATATATTTAAAACGTCTCTCACTATCATTATTTGAATGAATAATGTTATTAAACAAGTACTTCTGTTCCCTTACAGCTTCAGCACTGGCTAACAATATGACAAACCAACAGGTTGAGGAAAAAGCCAATACATTAAGCTAAACTGGGAATACAGAAAAGTCAAGTTCAAAGCTCCCTCGATTATGCTTGGACCAGGCTGGCTCAGAGCTTATCTACTGACTCTTTGAGGGAAGACATCTGCACTCTGTTCTCAATGCCTCCCTTCTATTACTTGGCTTCAAACGATCTTTAAAGACTCCATTCATTCTTCTTATATCCTTTGGTGCCATGAGATCCCTACATGACCAAACCTTGTGAGTTTTGCTATTGGCAGAAGTAGAGGAGGGGGGGAGCAGAGAAAAAAAGGAATCAACATAAGTGAAATTCTCTTTTATTGTGAAGAAGTGAATTAAGTTTTTCTGACAGTAATCATTATTTCAGATATTCATGCCACAACCTATTTTAAACCAACACCACCTGAACATTCTTAGATCTAAGGAAAGCATACATCTCAATTAAGAGGAAAGACCAACTTTATGTACTACTATCATTAGCTTTCTTGCCATACTATCCTTTGGGATATGAGTTTGCATCCTTCTGAAGTGAAGACTCAGTGCTTGATTTTCAGTGGTTTGTTACTAGTTTCTTCTCTTGGTGAAGAAGGTTGTCTTTGCTGTCTGTATACGTCCATGCCATTTTCTGTCCAGTCTAATTACGCAAGCTGACGAGCAGCAGGAACAGAATTCCTGTTATAGCTAAGTACAGGATACAGTTTAATACCACACTGTCCTTAATGAAAAATGTTCCCTTATATCAACAATTAAAATGGCTTTATCATATTATCTACACTCTACAGACTTTTTCAGCTAAGTATGAAAGTTACATGCAAATAGACTTTCATCTTTTTGTTATATTTTGTTCCAAACAAAGAATGTAAATAGAGAGAATGATTTTTAGAATTATGTAGTCTGCCCAGAGGCACCAAAATACCAAACTTTGGCTTTATTCTTCTGCTGTGAACACGCTATTATTATAATATTCTAACCTGGATTCACCTACCAAACCATAATAAGATTGTGCTGAATAATTTAGAAGGGTGTTTTAGGCATACTCAGCTCTCAAAGCCTATTCCAGCTCTTCTCTCTGGTAGCATTATGCAAGGTAGAAGATACAGAACAAACTCTGCATTTGGGTGCTGTTCTTATTCTGTGGTCACTTATCACTGTAGTATCTTCCCAGTGATCACTAGATTTGGTAGCTTTGAGTTATTTCTTGTACTTATTTATCATCAGATCTATAGTAATTTTCAGAGGCAGTAGCTTCTCAGCTGAATCCAACCCAGAGTTTACCTCTGGACCCTACCTCTGAATTTTTTTGCCTTTATACATTCAATTCAGCTTGTCTTTTAAATGTACGTAGTGCTTCCTCTTTTTGAAAAGACCATTTAAAAGGATGGGGCTTTTTTTATTTATAATACAATTTTTGTTGAGGGTTGTTTTTTTTCTTTTTAAAAATAGCCCTATTTAAAAGTCCCAAGTGATTTTGGCCATTTCCATTTAAAATAGATTTCTGTTCAAAATAACAGAAGGGAAATTTCTCTCCTTATTTATCCTTTTCCTCCAACATAATCAATACTTTGAAACGTTACCAAGTATTATCCTTTTCTTAAAGAGTCTCTGTGACAAATAGCAGTTTTATTTAAACAGGGTTTAAATCCAAAGGATACTACTTCTACTTATAAGCAAAGTCAGATTTTCTGGCCCAGCTGATGGCCGAAAACTGTTTAAACCCTGTTTAATAATAAATGTATTTCAATAATAAAGGAATTTCAAATGTTGCAGTCCTAGTTCTGTAATTACACAAAAGACCAAATAGTGAAAATATGTTGAGGGCTTCAAAAAAGCCATCCCACCAACTTCATAGTTAATCCCATTTTTATTGTTTGCTAAACTACATGAGAATCTTTTCATTGCTATAAAGCTTACTTTTCAATAACACAGCTGCTTCAGTCACTGTTTTACCATGGCTCAAAAGCTTCTTCGCACAGACAGAATTACCACCATGTTTTGAAACTCTTGGGGGCTCTTTAACGTGGGGCTTTAATAGCTTGTCTTATTATACATTATTTGGTTTGCTCATGATCAGAAATGCTAACAACCTGCATCCATGTTCACTTGTGACACACCCCATCACCACCGTCCATATAGCAAAACTCATGCAGGATAAGTTACATGTCACCTCTCAGCTCTGAAACAGGAGCAAAGCTATCTTAACATGCGAGTGAAATGAGCTCTACAGCACATGTTAGGGTTTGATAGTATTTTTAACACCAACTCCCAAGGCAATTACCTACTACATTAATTTTTATTTCTATTACTGTATAATTTCCTATGTTTAGTGTAATATTTATAGCTCAGGACTCCACTGCACTATTGAAATCTTATTTTGAGGTTTTATAGACAAATAGCTTGCAATCTCTACAGAAGACAATAGGCAAGTCAGAGAAAGCAGGAATCTTATTACCAGGAGTAGCCCAAATGAAGGAGAAAGATAATACGCATTGCATGGCTGCACAGCAAGGCTTTAAGTTCAAGATGTTGCCCAAACAAAGTCTCCCCAAAAATATGACTTCTGTCCTAGAGATGAACAACAGTGTCTTCAGTTCTCCACAGAATACGGTGTTCAACTACCTCATGCCTCTTGGACAATAAATGATGCCCTTCAACACAAACTACCATCTACTCAAATGACAAATACCTTTACGAAGACCAGGTTATATTCTTTTCCTCGACTCAGTGAGATGGTACAGACAGTCCAACAAGAAGCCACAGCTCTGGCACCCAGCTCCTCTAATACGTTTTCAATATGGAAAACAAAGGCCACTAAGATACTCATCTCCCTTCAGTTCAATCACTTGTAGGTTAGAAAAAATAATCAGCCGGTCAGGTCCTTATCACCCATGTGGTTTAACGGTAAGTCTTCCTCTTACTCAGTCTTGAATTTTCAGCCAAGCAGGACACTTTTTCCCTCAGACCCACTCCGGGGACTGGTGCTCTCCCAGTTATCCCCACGAGATGGCAAGTATATGCTGATGGAGTAGACGACCCACTTCCAAACAAAGAAATTTTTGATACAAGCTTATTCAAGATGCAGTATCACCTGCTTGCTGATTACGTTGGCTGTTTTGGTAACAAGCCAGTCGGAAGAATTAAGTGAAGCAATTAAATAGCTCATTTGACAATTCTAGAAAATATTTCCTTAAAAGCCTTTGTGTAATCTGATAAAGGAAGCAGCTGTCATACACTAGCATCTCTCTTCTGTCCTTCCTTCCTGTCAGTGAAAAAGACCTACCTACTTTTTCATCAAGCCACAGAAAGTTAGTTAGCACCAAGGAAGGAGATCTGCTATTTTCTTTGTACTCCTCCTGCTGTCATTCAGCAGACTAATTTCTCATTTACATGGTACTGTTCTAAAGTTACGTTACTAAAACTCCAGATATTTAGATTTCTGGTAGAAACAGGGTCTTTCATGGGCAATAGTCCAAAAAGCACTAGTGATATTTAGTGTTCAGCCCCTGTTTGAACCGTATGGGTTTTGTCAGTCCTTCTTGTGCTCTGTCATGTCCTGACGCATACACTCTGGCAACACTTGAAAGACATCTTACTATAGTGAGGGATTTTGCAGGAAATCCAGGATCAAACATGACATTTTAAATATAGAATGTAGGAGAAATACTTGTCTGTTACTATTGTGCATGTTCCCTAACTGCACGTGCAATGTATGTTGTATGTAATTTTCCCAGAGGAAATTCAATAGAATTGGTCATTTCTTCTCAGCAAAATACCACTTACATGCTATTATTTAAAAAGCTCGAACCCAAACATTTTGTATATACATCCACTCCATACAGTATTGTTTTAACATGAATTAAGTTTATTTTATACTGTTAGGTTGTAGAAGGCCACATAGAAAGTTCTTTTCCTTTTAGTGTCTCTGATTTAAACAGCAATAATTAGCTGATACTTGCTTTTATGGGAGTAGATAGCTTTTGTTCATAGCCTGGATTGATTCACTAAGTTTCATGAGGCATTGCAAACATTTAAGAATTTCTTTCCCAAGAACCCAATTTAAACTGTAGACCAGCAACTTCAAAAGAGATAAGACTTACAATTGTTTTATTTGCAATGCCCTGTTAAAACATTTTCAAACAGGCCTGAAGGACTCAGACATAAGACAGTTACCACAGCTCAAATGAGAGTATATAGTCTACCTGCAGAAATTATGTGTGCATTCTGATGAGCCTCTTGGAGCAGTAAAATAGGGTACATTTGTTCTAATGCATGTTATTTTCTCAGGACTAATATTTATGGCCCACAGATCAACTCATGCTGATGATCAAGCTCCTTAAAGGTCAATATGATGTTTCAGATTAGACCCTTGAAAAAGTTTGGAGTCTTGGCTGTAGTACAGGGAGACAGATCTTCTAGAAACACTTCCAGAAAGTCTCCTCCAAAGGAAAACAGTTTTTCAGTCTATCTTCCTCTGATTCATACCCATGTTCCTCTTGGTGACCATGGGCTGACCAGTGGAATCAGTGGAAAGTTAAGCTGCTAGAATATGACGCTAAACTGATTATAATATATTACGGAAGTCAGAAATAGGACCTTGAAGTTACCTTACGCAGTTTATCTCTATGCACAAGCTGAAAGGAGCACATGGACTATTTTAAGCAAAGCTGGCCTGAAATCACTATACAGGAAGGAATCTGTGAGGTGTTTGGACACCTGAATTATTACAGATCTTCATTTACTAAACTAATGTTAGTTGGTACATGAGAGAGGCTGCCATTCTGACTTCCTTCAGGGAGAAGGTAAAGTGTAGTACAGGATACTGCAAAACAGTCAGAAAATCTTTTTAGAACTTAATTTACAGAAGTTGAACCTTTAGTTAAGCCCTGTTACATCTGTGACCTTGTATCACTGAGTTTCAGAGAGGATCATATACAGGGACTACTTGTATCTCAAATATCCATGTTTGAGCGTTTGTGTTGTGGAAGATAGTTTTTTGTTCAACCATTTCAGTTTGTTGTAAACCAGACTGAGCACTAAGCACTTGCCCCCCCTCTAATCCATATTCTCAAAGGATAGTTTTTGCTAACAATCACCCAAGAGCACTCAGACTGACCAAGCAGGCATGCATGCGTTCCTTAGTTGTGATTAGATGTACAGTTACTTGCTTTTGCCTGCTTTAAGCTTAACTGGGGAATGACAAGACTTGCAAGCCATGCCATGCATAGAGAAACTTTTCCTAGGCTAAAAAATTTCAGATTTTTGCACATTGCTCCTAATAAAAGTTAAATCAACATAGTACCAAGATCCTCAGCTGGTGATTTATTTGTACAGTTTTACTGTTCACTGCCCGAGACTGAATTTAGATGCACCTACATGCCTCAGAGACTACTATATAGAGAACTAAATGGCACATGAAGACATTTCAACCAGCAGAAAAACGTAACAGTGTAATATAGCTGCTTTTAAGTGCAGAATTTGACTAGTTTCCCTTCCCCATTTAAAACCGAAATACGTTCAGACAAACTGCAATCACTGTATCACTGACCTGGCAGAAGCACACAGAGAAACAGAAGACAGCCACAGAGAAACAGAAGACAGCCACAGAGAAACAGAAGACAGCCACAGAGAAACAGAAGACAGCCACAGAGAAACAGAAGACAGCCACAGAGAAACAGAAGACAGCCACAGAGAAACAGAAGACAGCCACAGAGAAACAGAAGACAGCCACACGACTACAAATAACAGAGACACCACGATTGTATTCAGTGAAACTGTCCCTCCTTGGCAGAGCACATAGGTGTCTAGATGCAAGAGGCTGGAATGGAGCCAAGAAGGGGAGAAATGGAGAGGTTTAAGTCTCAGTCCAGCAGTGCAGCCATCATGTATGTTAACCATCACTGCCATTAGTTTTCATGTTGAGAACAGAGGGCCTTTTTTTGCCTAAGCACTGATGGCAAGGTTGGGCCACCTGTGTGTTTTCCTTTCCTCCTTTCTAAAAGTGTTGCTTCAGCTGCCACACTAAAGCAAAGTTGCTTAATTTCTTTAATAAGGGAACAGAATAAATTCAGTGAACTAAGAAAATTACTAAGCCTTAAGCTGGCTCTTTTAAAGGTGTCACATTGTTCCTTGGTCACTGCCAAGAAGCCTCAAACTTGCAGGTGACCTGCATTTGTAATTCATGTTGCACTCCCTGTGAGCCTATCTGCAAGACTTAGCTTTTGTTTCCAATGGGTAGTATCAGTTACAAAGGGAGAACGTCCAAATAGTACATTTTGAAAATAACTTCTAATAGGTCTGATGAAGATTTGCCTTACAAATAAAAGCTTTATAGTGAGCATTTACTTGGTTTACACCAGTGTTTTGCTTAATTTTTAATGTCTTTTTATAGCAGTGACTAGACTTTACCTTAGATAAAGGTACCTCTGTATAGGAAATATTTTAATATTTTTACCATTTTTTTTTAATTTTCATAGAATATAAGTGTATATTGTAAGGCGAGAAATTCAACTTTGATGTAACAAGGTTATCACACAAGACCTATTTCTCCATTGTAAGATTTTGTAGTCAGCCAGTCTAGTTCAACAATATGTTGGCCTTTGATTATAAACACAAAAATGTGATAAAGGAGAATAAAACATTATCTATAGCTAAATGCACATTGTAGCACAATATTCTCCATTGCTGCCTTAATCTCATAAAAGGAAGTCATGTGTTTTTAATTTATATTCTAAAAAACCAAAAAATCTAGAGCATCCTTTGGCTGCAGTTTTGTGTTGTTAGATGACTTAACATTAAACCAAATGTGTTAGTGTCCAGTAAGTCTACTTCCAAAGCAAGAGATCACATTGCAGTTTTCAGGAGCAAGTTCTCATAGGAGTTCAAAACACACCACTAGTAAAAATACTCTCCAAAGCGCCCCAGTGACCGAAAGTGTCCAAACACAGCCACCACATTTCCATGCCTGATTCCATTAATTGTGCAATCTGGAGGTCCATTTGACTTTTTTGTAAGTCTTTGGTTATCTGGGGGAAAAGGCATTTCCATTTTTATTTTCTTTTTGAAAGGGACACACCTACATGCCCGTGTGTGATTAGAAACAACCACATTTCTTATAAATATGGATATGGATGTGTGTGATGTGTGCTGGTTAACTATACTTAAAATGCTGATAAAGATGGTGAATGTAAAGTATTTGTCCTCATTCCTCTGTCTTTCTGTGATCAGTGTAAATAAGAACTGTTTTAAGCTGTGTATTAATGTAACAGATTATTCCAATATTGTGTATAAAATTATTTAAATAAAATCTGACAAATATGCACATAAAAAGAGTATAAAGAAAAGTCTTATGTACCAGGAATTTACTTATGACAGTCAATTAAAATCTGAAGTGAACATTTTGCCTGTTATAAATACTATTCCCAGCTAAAGCTTCACAGTGACAGCCGGTCCTCAGCTCTGCAGCGGTATCATCCCCAGCGGTGGCACGCATGTCTCCCAGGGACAGACATTTCTGGAGCAGCGCTGCCTGACCACAGTGCAGAAAGGGCTTCTAGAAGTCAGTCCTCAGCTGACTCTGAAGACTAGCAGACAGCTAACCACAAAAGTCCAAGAGCAGGAACCCTATTCAGCTCTCAACCTTCATGGGATAGTTCACATCTTTTTGGTGTCCAGTGGAGGCAGTGAACAGATTTCTACATCTGAACTCCTTTCAGGAGTGTAATTACAGTAATGCAATGAAGTTTTCACAACCACACATTGAAAAGAAATAATCAAGACCTTTTAGGTACATGAATCAAAATGCATAGCACAAAAACTGTAATTCCCCAAGGCTATATCGTTTTCCTTTTTACAAGCAATTCCTTTTGTCTTGTTAACTTTGCCATAAGTAGTAATAGCCGTAACTACATTATTCTTAAATTATGGGTCAACCAGGAAAAGGCCGCTCTTCTCCAACACAAAGGAACAGATAACTGATTATTTTTTTACTAAAACTTAAACCATTTTCTTATATTACCCCATGGAACATCACAAAATAATGTGAAGCACTATTTCCAAAGGTACACTTTGTTAGGCAATCTCAATTATCCACATACATACTTGGCACATACGGAGACTAATCACTCAGTGCTTTTTCTCTTTTTTTCCAAACAGATCTCAGTATCATTAAGATACAGCCTTCAATCGATTATATTCCTCTACTGCCTTCAAGCAAGTACAAGAAACCTGTTTTAAATTGTTTTTATACATCTGAAGAACTGAATAATGAGATTTTGATATGTCAGTTTTTATTAATGTAAAATACTTAAAACCACAAAAAAGTGTTCAAATAACTCAAATTTCAAAATACTTCAAGTATTTCACAAAATTCTTCCAATTTATTTTGCTGTTCAACAGAGGCCTGTTTACAAAATTTATCTTTCACTACTCTTCGTACTCCCATTTACCATTTTCACTAAGCTTCAGTCAAGCAGTAAGTCTTTCAGTCTCAGCATTAGCATACTATTATGAAAGTAAAACTCAGCAGGGTTTACTTAAAATAATGGAGAAGTTTTGCCCTCCTGGAAGTCTTATAGAAACCAGATTTCCTGTCTGGTTTTGGATAACTATTTCTCTTCTGATATTCCCCTGATTTAATCTATAAGCAGGAACTTAAATTACATCCTTTTTCAACAGCCAAAACAGAAGAGGCAGATTAGATACAAATGCTGTTAGTAATAAAGTAATAAAGACAACTGCTTCAGCATCTCTCACTCTCCAGCATCTCAGATTCATAGAAGTAAACATGAAATTTGAGTTTGCCCTCTTAATCTAATATTTATAACCCAAGTTAGTTTAAAATGCACACGCACAACAAAGTATATCTTTGAAAAAAAAACCTGAAGACTGGGGAAAAGTCAGAATACATCTGAATTATTTTTTCCCCACTATAACACAAATCAACAATGCTGCCAAAATTTAAAGACGTTACACTCTTGCACATGCAAAGAGAATGGAGAGAAAACCAGATGCAATATGTCTAAAAGTAATAATTAAGAGCAACAAACACTTCTTTTAAAAGTTCAGAGAAATCAGTTTAGCCTTTTTTTAAATTGCTATAAGTGAAACCCAAAAATGTTCACTTGCATAATCCAGCAGTAAATCAAAAGTCATTCCGAGAGTATAGAAAGGCTCTCTACTTCCTCAACTATGAAAACCGTGATAACATTGCATATCTCCATAAAGTTTTGCAAGATCTTAGACCAGAGTAATGGCATATACAAGCCAAATATTAGAACCCTGCACACTTACAATTATTAAAACTTACCAAAGCACCAAAACAACCCATAATCTTGTACCCTCCTATAAACTCTCTTATACTTTAGAAAGACATTTGCCTTAGCTTTCTTTGACATGTGCACTGAAAGGTATTATTCTCAGTTACAGACTTTAAATCATTCAAGTGGCAAAAGCACTTTGCCTTTGAAAGGGTCTGCATTTTACATGGCTCAGAGTAACTTAATCTTTTTCCAGCAAAACTATCTGCTGCTGCCTGCTACCTCTTCTCCCAATCCAGCCATGTCAGCTTCTCTTATACCTATTTTCTTCATCATCTATGAATTTTGTTGGGGTTTTAGCACCCTCCTAAAAGCAACCAAGTAGCCTCTTTGTGGCTTCATCTTCCTAACATCCTCATAAGAGGAGGTTATTAGTGCCACTTACAGAAGTCCCAGGCAGACAAAGGTCCCAAATCCACAAGATACACCTTGAACATGCCTTGGCTCATAGTGTCAGAAATCCACCATCTCCTCTCAGACCATCATCTCTTCCTTCCACTCTGAGAAGGTTCCACACACACATATACGAAGCTTACTGTCTAACTCAGGCCTGTGGATTCCAGTTTGAGAGTCAAGAACTGAAGAAGCCAAGGAGTTGGGATGCCAAGCACACTCATGGGTCCTGCCCTCAAACCTGACCAAAGTTGCTAAAGAGATAACTTATCTCACAAGGCCAGTAACACACTTGCAAAATCACTGTGTAAAACAGACTAGGAGAAGAATGGCCAGACAAAATCCTTCAGCTAACATACTGTCACTGCTGTCAAGTTATAGTCTGTTGTTTCTCATAATACTTCCAGATGCAAGTTAGAGACATGCAAAATTGGATCAGGTATCCACCTCTGTATTTGAAGTCCTGTGAATATAAAACATTAAATTGAATTTAGAGGAAGAGTCACATTTAGAGTGACTACTACTGTTTTCTTCTTACATCAGTACCATCTTTCCCTGTACTATCACAGTTTATTGTCTGACCATTTCCCATAAAATCATCTTTATACTCTTGCTACCAGATTAATAATTCTTGGGCATGGCAGAATAGGTCAGGGCCCAATTTGTTCCTTCAGAATACAGGAATAACAGCATACCATAAACTTATAGACTCAGGCAGCACGTACATCCAAATATTGAGTATTTTCCACCAAATTATTTTAGATATCAGATGACATTTAGCATTGTGAAGCATACTTCTCTCAAATTTCATAGTAACAGGACAAGGAACCAGTCTTCTGGTTTTATACAAAGCTCATTAGTTTTAACAATCCCCCTCAGCCAACAATGAAAATCTGGAGCCAGCATGGACTCACTTAAAGGAGCAATATCATTTACATAAACATACACAAGTAAGTTGCTAAAGGGAACAGCCGTCATATCTTCCACTTGCACATTCAAAATAACTTGACACATTCTAGAGCTGCATAAAGTTGATACCTACCCAAAAAAAGGTTATGCCAAATCCAAGCATAATCTGCACAGCTACTTTTACTTCAGATTGGAAAACGTCAGTTGTGGGCAGATGTACAAACAGAATGTGATGAGATGTGACAAATATACATAGTTGGTGCCATGACTAAAATTATTGTGCTAGATTATTTTCAAAATTACTTTTGCAGGATAATCTTACTAAAGAATTCGTTTTCTTCTGACTTAAACACGAAGTTTTAAATGTCTGAAAACCAGAAAGTCTCATATCCAGGCATTACCATTCTAAATGCTTGAAATACATGAGGAAAGAAAAGCTGAGGTTTAAAATATGGAAGTCTTCCATCCTGGAGAGATAATTGTGTATTTATAGCACTGAAGACTTTTTCTGTCTCCACTATGACATATGAAAGGACATTCTCTGAAAAAAATGTCTGCTATGTAGTTTATTACTTGAACTCCCACCTACCACTTGGCATCTTTTCCTTCAAGCTTTCATAGTAACATCTCCTAAAGACAACTAGAGAAACTTGCTCCAAAATCAAATATGGTGACACACTAACTACAGAACTATCCCCTCCAAAAAGCATAAAATGCTTAAATAAGCAAACTTTTCCTCAAAACTACATTTAAGAATACAACTTGAGTCACTGGAAAGATACAGGGGTTGGGGGCTTTGATTTGATGTAGACATAGAAACCTAGTTAAAGAAAAGGAGCCCCTGCCCTTATAAATCACTTCGGACTAAGTAGCACTTATGCAAGATAAGAGAGATTCGAGGTTAATTCTCCCCTTCTCATGGTTTGCAATAAAGACTCAAAAGTAGACAATTATTTTATTCTTAGATGTCTACATAGTGTCTGTGGAAACACTTCCACATTTTAATGAATGTTATTTCACATTATGCAAATCACCATCATCAAACCAAACTGGAAAGCCTAACACCAATGTCCACTGGTCTTAATGTCTCTTTATATACACAAGCAGACTAAAAGTTCAGCTACCCATGAGTTCATCTCTCTTTAGTGTCTTGTTAAAAATCAAATTCTAATGGTCACTGTTATTTCCGGCAAAAAGCTGGTCAAGCCATTGATTTCCATTTCAGTGAAGATTTAGTTCTCGAGCCACATGGACAGAAATCAATTTTAACCAAGATATATGACACTGCATGAATTTTCAGAAGGCATCAATGTTGGGGTTTTATTACCTGTAGTCACAAAGACTCAAAAAAAACTCCAAAACAATTCAAAATACCCATATAACAGTGAAACATTTTAAAATGAAAATCCATTTTTTTGTAATTACCTTTATTTCTGCCAAAGCCAGAAAACAATCTGGCAGGGAATATTGCTGGTCAATATTGTTTTTCTACATTCATTATGACAATTTTTCCCCAGACTGGCTTATAAACAGCACTTGAAGTTCAAGTTGTCCTAACTGATTGACATATTACCAGTCCTGATAGATTCATAAGATAATGCTCAGATTTAGGTTTTTGTTTTTAAGCAAAAAAAAAGCACTTGTTTTCCACAAATATTAACATCAAAAATATCACTTCTACAAGCAACTATTTACAACAATATTAACAAATGTGTACATAACTGTTTACAAACAGAACAAATCTGACATTGCAGTCTAAGTCATTATTGATAAACAATTTGGGGAAATATTTGCTCAGCTGTGCCTTTGCAATTCAGACATCTTGGAGTACAACACTAGACTACTCAGTTTCACAGGTTAACTTTTGGCCCTCATGTCTATTTGCACGGCTGACATTGCATTTCCAGTGTCATAGAGGAGTGTTCTAGTCCCTTAGGAACTTCCACACTGCACACATCTGCACTTAAAACCTACTCCTGAAATCAAGTTTCATTACATGCTCCTTTATTCTAACAGGTATCATCTTTTATTAAATGACACTGTGCTCTTCTGCCAAACCATTTCTGCTGTAAAGCCACTTTTGCAATTCACTGATTTCAGGCAACTGAGCAACAACACATCAGCATCATAGATGAATTCAGACTACCTTCATATAGAGTCTTAATTGTGTGAATTCAAACAAAGCCTGGGATTTTGCTGCTGACCAGCCATTATGGACATCTGACCGGTTTTTTATTTTCCAGGCCTGTTATGTTGTGGATGGTGAAGGATCAGCTATACTAGCCTTATTCATACAAAGATTTATTATCGTCCTCAGAGATTGATTACACCTTCTCTAGACTGGTTAGCCTCAGTGAACATAAGGCAGGTACAATTGAGACCCTGTTTGACCTACTAGCTCCCAATTCTTCAACTCGAAAGATTAAGAGCAGAGTGATCACATGTTTAAACAGGTTGCGTTTTTAGTTCAGTATAATTATTTCAGGGAAAAAAAAAAAATCTGTGACAGAGTTTAAGAGTCAGAAGGAAGCATTCCCAACCTGAATGCTTCAAACTCAGTAATTCCAACCCAGTTCACGCAAGTATTTGTCCTTCAAATATTGGCACTTTAAAAAGATTGATTTTCATGCAGAAGACAGCTTGTGAAAGCCTGGGTCGCTACTCAGTTTTTAAGGAAAATATCTAATTCATGTCACTGCTTTGTTTATTCTATAAACTGGACAAAAAAAGAGCAAAGTAGTTTAGAGAGTTCTACTATGGCAGGGATAGAGATTGTAATAAGGAATACCTTTTTTGGTTTGTCAGGTTTTTCTTGTCTGTGAATCTTTTCCACTTTTCCAAATAAAGAAAAAAAGGCTGAAAATATGCAGTATCAATTATGAAGCTTTCAATTTTGCATAGTAGAGTTTTCTGATAGTACTGACTCCCTTAGTGAGAGCTGCCAATCTGAAAACCTGTGCAGAGAGGTTCAGACACTGTCATTCAATACAGAGAAAATTTCCCAAAGATTCAGAAGATGCAGGACAAAATGTGGGACTACACGTAACCCTGTCTCCATAGTTCCCTCTCTTCTCCCACGCAGCCTTCAGTAAAAACTCCACATCTACCCAAACTTGAATTTGGTATCTTATGGTCTGAAGAACTCTTAAAAATTACAATGAGAGATCACTTAAATGTAATATTCCATACAGTAAGAATTTTATGTCTAAGAAAATCATGTGCTATTATTCTTTCCAACACTAATGAACATATTAGAAGAGCAGAAACCACACACATCTGTGCTAGTACTGTCAAAATTCTTCTTTCTTTTCTGATGGAAGCATACTGGATGCCCCGCCGACATCACAGCCAGACAAGACAATTTTGTGAAAAACCACAAGCCATGTGGTGTTACATGTAATTAACATAATCTTAATCAGCAGTAACTCCTATACTATTATTACACATAGTAAGCCTATTAAAAGAATAGTGGTATCAAGCAAGTTTTAATTATTAAGAAACACGCAAAATCCACACAAGTTGGCACAAGCTTTTTTAAAGCCTGAAGCAGCTTACCTCCACTAGCAAAGCTGTTTGGCTGCTGACCACATTTGATATAAACTACCTATTACTCACAGATTATCTACATATAAAACCTCTGCTAGAGCAGCTGAAGTACCTAATCTGCAGACTGATATGCACACCAACAGCATCCTTTCCATTGCCAAGTATCTAGCTTTTCTCATTCGTGCTTCCAGCTGAGCAAATGCTGCTTATGGGCAATGGGTCACCTTAGAAATATGAATGCATCCATCTTTAAACCAATAAAATTTTACAACTAGGAAAGCTATCCTACACATTCTTCTAAGCCTGATCATAACAACAATGGATATTTTACTTCTGATCTTTTGCTGCAAAAGTTCTAATAGAGAGTGCCTAGGTATAAATAGAGCATTTAAGGATTATTTTTTCTTTCTGAAAATCGGCATGTTTTCCTGCAAATAATGGTTTTCTTTGGTAGATTAAAAAATTGACAACAAAATATGCATCTTGCAGAACATGTTTCAAGTCAGTAAGATAAAGTGGAAGCTACTGACAGTCTTCCAAAACAACTGCACCCATTTCCAGTGCTTATCAACACATACACATGTATACACAGGTGAACAGAAAGAACAAAGGCAAAAAAAAAAATCTCTGCAAGATCAAGAGGTCCAGGGATGTCATCATGACCATTAATCACTTCCAAGTCAATCATTAACTAAGGACCTCAACAAAAAACTTATCCTGACATTTCACCCCAAATGCAGACAAGACATGGAAATAAGACTAGAGGTTTGGCAGAGCTGCTGCAGGTTGATAAGCGTAAGACCCCATGAACTGGAGTACTGCAGCTACCTCAGAGTATCAGTTTCCTCCTGAAGAAAGTTCGTGACAAATCCAACCTAAAACAGAGCGAGCCTTACTCTCCACTGTCGTTGGTGTCTCACATGCAGACAGTGATCATCACAAACCTGCCAGGGTACCCAGTGTTACATCAAACGACAAATGCAAGTGAAAAATCACTAACAAATTTAAAATAATACCACAAAAGTGATGCGTCATTCTTATATGGGGAAAACCAGAAAACCTAAAATAAAAGATCAAAGATTTCATTATGGCTGTTAAGCATTATCCATGAGACAATCCTGGGAGACTGATGGAAAAAATCCCTACAAAGAACCCATTCAGTTTATGGTGCAAGAATGACCAAAACAGAGACAGAATTAAAATGGCGATCTAGGAACACCTGACAAAGGATTTCAGAGTGCAGGTGGCCCAATTACCCAGAAAGCTTATGTTCTTTCTCCAAGTGCAATATAAGTGACAAAAAAAAAGGATATCTGTTCAAGATAGAATAGAATAGAATCATTAAGGTTGGAAGTGACCTCAAGGATCATCTAGTCCAACCATCCCCCCACCACCTATTACCCACTAGACCACGTCCCTAAGTACCATATCTAACCTTTCCTTAAACACCCTCAGGGATGGTGACTCCACCACCTCCCTGGGCAACCCGTTCCAATGCCCGACCACCCTTTCAGAGAAGAATTTTCTCCTCATCTCCAACCTGAACCTTCCCTGGCGCAACTTGCAGCCATTTCCCCTTGTCCTGTCACTAGTTATCTGCGAGAAGAGGCCGACCCCCAGCTCACCACAACTCCCTTTCAGGTAGTTGTAGAGGGCAATAAGGTCTGCCCTGAGCCTCCTCTTCTCCAGACTAAACAAGCCCAGTTCCTTCAGCCGCTCCTCATAAGACCTGTGCTCCAGCCCCTTCACCAGTTTCGTTGCCCTTCTCTGGACACGCTCCAGGGCTTCGATATCTTTCTTGTGGTGAGGGGCCCAAAACTGGACACAGTACTCGAGGTGCGGCCTCACCAGGGCTGAGTACAGGGGGACAATCACCTCCCTGTTCCTGCTGGCTACACTATTCCTGATACAGGCCAGGATGCCGTTGGCCTTCTTGGCCACCTGGGCACACTGCCGGCTCATGTCCAGGCGAGATGTACTTCTCTAAGGTTAATTCCTCTCTCCCCAAGAAGGGAAGTTGATCTTGAAAGGTTTGAAGTAAATACAGGCAATTTGCTTGCAACCAAATACACACCTGAGCCATTTTCTGACTTCTTTCCAGAAGACACATTAAAACAACCACAGACCAGAATTTTTGAGCCTGAGGTGAAACAGACACCAGCTGCAAGATAATGGATCTTGTCCTGTTCTTAGTTCCTAGAACTGATTGATTTTTCTGCCACCTGCTGTCTTCATTAGAACTTTGGTCTTGAGAGCTGAACAACGTTATGTCTTCTATGTTCTGCTAAGAGGCCACTGACAGCTTCCCTTAAGCTTCTGCTTTCAAACCTTAAAGTTAATTAAAACTGATTGTAAAGAGTATATTGATTTAACTTTACAGCCAATGTTTAATTCTGCTGTCATTAAGCTTTCACCATTAGTAAAGAAAATTCTGAAGGGGACAAAGGCATTGTAGGGCTGCGTGGTGAGAAACACAGATCACTAAGAGTTTCACATAGTGAAGTGAGAGCCCTCTAAACAAACATACAGCATTAATGAAGTACAGTCATAGCACACCTTGACTGGCATCAACTCTGCCAGTTGACACTAATACTGTCCCCTAGCTGCACTGCACCATGCTACAGGTTCCTGCCAAGCCTTCCCTGTCACCTCGGGTTTGCCAGCTATGCAACCTGTGTATGGGTTTCCTAATCCTCTTGACTCAAAAGGATTCAAGTCACCTATGCTATTTAAACCACTTGTGGCTCATTTGGTCTAGAACTCTAGGACAAGTAGTAGAGCAGTTGCACAAGAGAAAGGTAACCCGCCATCCCTTTGAAACAGAGCGAAGCATTACATTTTCTATACAGCACTGCATAAACAAAGAAAACATAGATAAGGGTCTGTATTTGAAAACACATAATAGAAATACTAAATTCGGCTTCCTGTTTCAGTGGGCTTCAATGGCCCCATTCCTACTGGGACAGTAAATAAGGCTGCAAATTGGTTGTGTAAGAACTTTGACTTTTTCTTTTTTTTTAAGAAGAAACTGTTTTACAAATTCTAGTTGTCTCATCCAAAACAATGGCAAAAAAGCCTTGGGTGCTGACTGAGTGCCAGCGTACCTACCTAGAAAGGCCAAAAGCCCCCAATCAGCCCTGTTCTAGTTTGAAACACTTAAGCACCCTAGGAATTTCAAACTATCTTTAAATCACTATTTTGCTCTTTTGCTTTTTGTTAAGCATGTTATAGAGCAAATAATTGAACGCACCTACTGAACTGACCCTGAATCTCTTGAACTATTTTGTTGGTTTTAAATCTATTTTATTTAAAAATTAAACCTGAACTATTAATGTCCCTCCTAGGCATGTAGAATATGCTTTGTTATCCAAGAACAGAATGAGCTGTTTTCTACTCATCTGAGTAGATGGTTTTGTCCTTGCAATATGCCAGTTCGGTAGTTCACATTTTCCACTGACTTTTCAATGCTTTCTGAAGCCCAAACAACATTACCCTTTATGTACACAGGGCCATTGTCATCAAGAAAGAGGTAGCACAGAAAAGTCACTGTATACAAAGCTAAGATACAATTAAGCAACTAAAAAGAGAAGAAAAATAATAATCACAATCAACTATTTCTGCTCCCATTCACCCTTTCCGTGCAGCGCCCTGTTGGAGATATATCGGCTCTGACATTCCTCACAACACAAATGAGGATAGCAGGCAAGTTCAGGTCAGAAAGAGTTCAGTTCAGGCTCTGTTCTGTGGGTTAGGTTGTTCTCCCCCCTCGCCCCAACACAGGAGTCCCATGTATAACTAAACTTCAAAGATATCTCCTGTATGTTTCACTTTAAGTGATAGGCACTGAAACACCTTTTCCAGAATTATATGGGGCCTGTCCCAAACATTTTTGAGATATTTCAGTTTCATATTTTAAACAGACATTTCATTTCTCCCTGGGTTTTGAGTTCTAGTCCATGACAAATGATCTATTATTAACACCTAGCTATCAGCCATGCCAACTTGATTTCCCGGAATATCTTCAAACTGGCTATATGTCCTGTAGCTACACTACAGCAGACTTTTTGGATTATTTTGTTAGCAACCTCAGGATTTTGATCCTGTATGCAAAATCAGTAGAAATTTATTTCTATTAACCTCACTGATTTTTTTCCTCTACCAGTATTTAGTTTGAAACAACTCTATCATTTAGATCTCTTCTTGCCATTTTGAGTCAAGATGATAAATAAGAGTTCCACAGAGATTGTCAGACACTCCCAGGGATTTTCTTCATTTATTTCTGAAGGATGTTATTCAATAAGTTTTTGTATGCAAGCAGTTATTACCTAGCCAGAACAAATGCTTCAGGAGGGTATCAGAGTTTTTGGAATAGAAGCTACCACTCAGTATTTCTTAGTTTCCAAAGCTTCATTTCCAACATAGCAATAATGAAAAGTTGATGTGAACTAAACACTAAAAATTAGAAAAATATCCCTTAGAATTTTTCAAGGGGTTTCAAAGATCTTCTGCAGTTTTAATATAATTCATCTTCAATAATCGTTATATGCATGAGAAAATCTGGCATTTCAACAGTTCTTTAGCCAGTTGGTTTCCTTCCAAACTCCTGCTGCTATCTGATGTTACAAAAGGTCAAACTAACAAAATTCCTTCAAATTTATTTAAATAATAAAAGTCAGTAAACTGCCCACAAACCACAGCATAATTGCTGTGACTACAACAGTTTAATCCAATTCAAGATGGGAAAAAAAATTGGTTAGCTGTTTGGTATCAAACTCATTCAGACAATTTCAACTCTAATCTAATTCACAACACATTAATCTGTCTGGTTCCTGATCTAAAAGCTACCATTCTCAAAAACTTGCATCTGATCTTATTTGAATGTTTTCAAGCTGTATAAAAACCTGTCAGACATCATCCAGCAGGATAAAGTATATTAAAGCACACTGTTTCAACTCTTATACAAGCATCCAGAAAAGCCCTTTCCATGATTTATAAATATTAAACATTGGATACCATCCCAAATTTAAAGTAGTTAAGAAATATCCAAGAAAACAAACTAACTCCTGAAGCTAAAGTTCCCGCAGTGTGTTTTTTCTCTATATAATAATCATTAATATAGTTTATACATATTCATACAGCATACAAAACACAGAATAGCTGGATGTCAAGCAATGCAATGTGCCAATTTATAGAAATCTTTTCTACCAGGGAAATTCCACAAAAGATGGACTTTGTAAAAAAAGCCAACAAAAATTACTCTCAGCTGCTGTTCCAACTTTTTTCAAATCTCAGAGAACACTTCATTCCAATCCTGTCCCTATCACAATTCAAGTATGCAGAGTTATAGATTCCTTCTTATTTCTTGTACTTTGTGTGCCCAACCAGTGGCCACTAGATTGATGTGTGTTTTCTCTGAGAGAAAATTCTTGTATTAGACCTGGCTATAATAAACTATAAACTCGAAGTCACTGACCACAGTGAGCATAACCCCTAGAGAGAGGGCTTTCTTTTTTTTCTCCTAAAATTTCAACAGCAGCAATATTTTCATAAAATACCAGCCCAAGAAATCTACCCAGATTCAACTGTGTAAACATACCTATACCTGTCTAGCAAAAGGCATCGGAAGATCTGCAGAAAATTCTCCAGTGTAGTCATTCACCAAACAGCCAACCTCCTTTGAAATGTTCACACAGACAAATAAAGCGTAGAGCACAGGAAATACAGGGGTACATCTCTTGTGAATATCCACTGGAATTCAACACGAAGTCTTGAACAGAGAAGTCTCCGCAAACATGGAAATTTTTTTGCTTAAAGACTAAAAGAAGTTCCTGAGGGGCTAATTTCCATTCAACCAATAGCACATGTTAAATTCATACAGAATGATTTAGGAATACAAAGCTATGCAATCACATACTTGCTAAAAGTGCAGTTACAAGTTCACATGACCATATTACTTTAAAGTCACAGGAAAAGGCAAATATATTAGATATTACTGACAACAGTGTGATCACTGCCTTCTGTGGACACCATATTAGCAGAAAAAGGCATCACCAGACAGTATTAAGGATTCAGCTCTTTACCAGGCTGAATTGCTTTCTGGAATCTTTGTCTTTGCTCTTCATCAGCTAGATCCTTTAATTAAGAGTCTCAGTTATGGTACAATACGTTCACATTTTACATGGAATAGCATCCTATTTGACCCACCAAATTTTACTTTCCCAAACCATCAACTCTCTTGAAAAAGCACCATTTGCAGACATGTCTTCTGATATGAAGAGTCTGAGAACACAAGTACTCCCAAGTGATACAGACAAATAAGCATACATTTTAATTAATCATTTCAAAGAAAAAAAAATCACTGAAAAATATGAGAAAGAACTTTGAACAATAAATTCATTCAAGGATTTTATCTGTTGAGCAGAAGTTTCAAACAGGAATAAAAGAAAGGATGGAGAGGTGGTTTTGTGGCACTAATAGCTAGACAGCTGCGTTTTACAGCCTAATACATGAAGCAGATGAGCAGAGCTTCCAACTGTTTATGATGATTATGCTTTTCTCTTAACTCTGAGGAACTTTAGTCTTTGTTCTGTTTAGATCAGGGTTTTTATTTAAATCTTATGAATTAGAATGTGTATTTTACACAAATACATGAAAAAGGCATCAATTCACAAACATGGCAATGAACTTCTGAACATTTAATCTGAAACCATAGTTACTCCTACAATTTCACACTAAATGTGGCTGTCATTTGCATTAGATACTATTTTAAAATACTGTACAAACTTGTACTATTAACTTGTCAGTTGAGGTAGTAAAACATCTGTAGTTTATCCAAACTTTTGTCTACTACAGTACAGGCCTGGGTAGATGAATACGTGAAAGGGTTTTCTGAACATTTTTAAGGATTCACACCCACTGTCTTGTTCTGAAAGGGATATGACACTGCCCTTTTCTCTGAGAAAACAATTAAAAGCCATATATCAATTCCCAGAAAAAAGTCTCCAGGATTACACAAGCATCAGGTTACTGACATGTAATTGCGCTTACAAACAGATGAAAGTTAGTTGTTGCTGGAATTGGTTTTGATTTGTTTTTTTTTGATCTGGAACACCATTATTAGAATTCTAAAAGGAAGCTTTCCTTTCCCCATCTTAGCAATCTTAGACCTCGTTCTCTAAGAAAAAAGCCTCAGCCGTTTATAAACAAGGTTTACTATGGGCTATGCAAGACAATCCCTACAAATAGCAATTTTCTTGTCAAATATCTATCAAAATAAATTACCAAAATATTATTAATTATCCCCAAGTCACCAGATTAAGATGTTTAAAGGGTTTAGAAACAAAAAAAACCCCACAACTGTACTCCTGCTACACATGGGCAAAGAACTTCAAGCCTCTGACCTGGCAAGCAAATCTGAAGCACAAGAAAAACTATAACCTGTAAACCAAGATGACCACTCCCTTCTGAATAAATAAAACTTACATGCAGACACAAAGACAACCAATTTACCAAGGGCTATGCTGAGCTGCAGAATGGTTTTACTGCCCCTAAAAGGAGAACTGGCAGTAAATCTGTCTTCAAAAATCAGTCTTCACCAGAAGCTCTTGTGGGGTATAACTGACAGGGCTAGACCAGGAGGAAAAGCACTAACTCCAGGACTGCTATGAGAATCAGTCTCACAACACACATATATTGCTTTATGGTGACAAGCAAAATACACAAACATTGTAACTTCTGTCTTTAGGGACACCACAGATGCCTATGAAACTGGCAAAAATAATGCAACACAATTTTACTTCCAATCATACATCCTTTTCCCCATGTCGTGCCAACTCTAAGTAAGCCAGGTCAAATGTCATTTCCTATGCAGCAAAATTTTTTAAAAGTTGCAGTTCCACCACAGAGTTGGGTTCCCAAATGAAAAATATATTGCTGGAAAAGTTGATATTTATCCTAGGGGTAAGCTGATACACACATGCTTTTGGTGCATAACATGACAATGAACAAAGCCTGCTCTATATATTTTCTGGCTCACAGACAAATACCATGCAATTAAATGTCAAATTAACTTGTGTAGCAACTGCTAATAGTTTTCACATATTTGGAAAACAGAGCAATTGCTGTCTGTTACAAATTATTTAAGGCTGACTCATTTTCAGGGTTTCTTAGCACCATAGGGCTTCAGAGCTTTTTTGTGACACTGTCTGGCTTTCATAAAAATAACACAAAAGAAGTTTAAGGAGCAATGATAATAAAGAAGCCTGACGTGGCATACTGGGGCTTTTTATTACAAAAACTATTTAGACAACAATATCTAGAGGCAGAGGAGAGCTCTGTAGCAATAGCAAATAAGTACTTTTAGCATCATGAAGCACTTTCTAGCGTATCCCACCCATACCAAAATTTGACGTCAGATAAGACTCTGAAGTACCTAACAGTACCAAGGTTATTTTTGATATGGAATAAGTATTATGCAATTTTAAACACACATCACCAAGGTCCACCATGTTACCTGGAGGTACATTCAGATTCACGGCATAGGTTTAGGTAACCCTATCATGCCTTATTCTTCCCCTATTAAGTGAAATCTGTGGTATTTTATTACCTAGCAGAAATAAGCTTATTCACAGAAGTTTAATGAAGCCTCCAAAGGAAAAATGGTGCATTTAATACCATTTCTCAGCTTTTCTGGTTAATACACAGTTGATATTCTTGATTCTTTTCAGTTGCAGCCTTCTACTCAGGTAATTTTTTGCATACATTGGCAAATATCTTAACTTACAAGTTAATTAAGCTATTTGCTCCACAATGCAAGCCTACTCAAGTTACAGAGCCTACTTCTACCTTCAGCTCAACCATGGAAAACAGCAGTTAGCTCCAGGATTAGACAAGTAAAACTAAAAGCAGATTTAAGCTTAGATTAGAATCACTCAGAAGCAATGGAATACACTAAAAAAGTAGGTTTAACATGATTATAATTGGATAAAATGCAGCTACATAGATAGATATGAAATATGCATTTTGTGCTCCAGGAAAAACTTAAGTACTTAAGTTTTATACCATATATTTTCACATGGAACAAGCTTAGAACTGTATACACTTACACAACCATGAGAAATAGTAATTATGACTAATAACTAATACTTTTAGAAAGCCAGTGGGGCTTATCTTTACAAATTCCAGCTCTGATTGGTTTAGCTTGATAATGTACACAGTTTCAAGTCTCTGAACTTACAGGTGTTCAGTAAAGGATCAATGTGTATCACGCCATCCAGATCTAACATTCCTATAGCACATCATAGTTTCCTCTTCTGTGCACAAGTCTCAATCACTCAGTATTTTCCCTTGCTGGGCCTGAAACAGGGTAGAGTTTGATTTATTTAAAAGATAGAACTATAAAGATTTATGTTTGCAGTGATTCAGACATATCTCTTAAGTTACAAATGCGGTACAAAATGTGTGTGTATAACAAATCATTCTTTTATTGAAGTTGCCATAGAGACACCGTACTTACTATTGACCAGAATGGCAGCTCCAGTTGCAATAAACAGGTCTGAGAAGACAAGATGATAATAGACCATGAGATTTAAAAACTAAGCCCCATTAATCTACCTCCTTAATAAAAACTCGTTAGTTACATAGAAATGAATTGGGTGCTGAATAGTCCTGTGGGCTATTGTAACCCACTGACTTCAATGGAGTTACTTCGGGGATGAATTTGCCTCTCACTTGTACTGAGGCTCTCTATTCCTGATAAAGCTTATCTGCTAGTGCAAAGCTGAACAGGAGGACTGGGTCAATAGCAAGCTATCTCCTAACTTAAACTGTAGTAACAACTCTCCTGGCCTAAATGAGAGGCCTTAGAATATGTCCCCACAAGATTCATTGTCAGAGCTGCTGAGGAAAAAAAAAAGATTGTCAGAAATAAAATTAATTTTATGTTAAACTGATTTTAAACACCCCTTGCAATTCAGCAGATAATTTTATATATATACACGTACACACACACAGAGTCTGTTACAAGCTTTAACTCCTAACTTCCAATTCTTCACTATGCCTTCTCTTTGTTAACTCTGCTGATCACCTACATACCAGTTTACATGTAAGATTATTCTCGTATCTTATCAGTGCCTTTCTCTTGGTGGATTATTCAGAAACATTCCCTGCCCAGCACTTCTAACATCCTTATAAGGCTGGAAACATGGCATCTTCAGGAAAATAAGACGAGACCAAGTTCATTCTATTCAAAGGAAAACCCAACCCCTCTAATAATGCAAGTGAGATGCAGAAGCCAAAAGCACCCAGAAGCCATTTTACTATCACCTGAAAAGACTAATTTGGTTTGATTCAGATCAGTTACAGTACTCTCAAGTAAAGCGTGCACTGACATCCAAGCCAAGAGCTCACTGAAGTAGGAAATCTTCCGCTTCAATCTATTTAACAAATATTAGAGCAATAGGTACATTACAACCAATACAGAAATAGTAGAGATTCCTGCAAGACTGCAGATAAAATGATTACACAGGGAACATGCAACTTCAAAACAAAGTTGTATTTACTCCCAGGTCACAACTTTGCTGCCTGTTCACTCAACTGTTAAGACCCATTTACATCACGATGGTAGGACGCTCGTCTTTCATACAGGTGGGGAAACAATAGACAAATGATGAAATGGGAGAGTGAGAACAAACTAACTACTATGATCCACCTCATCTCGCCTTTTTTTCCTCCAGTGTTAGGAAGAGCCACAACAGCTGAATCTGGAAAGCAAGGGAGAATCAAAGGCTGGATTGCTAAGGCATCATCTGTTCCCTTTTCTACATGTCTATTCACTACCAGGGCAAATAGTGTTAAGACAAACACCAGACAACTATCAGCATACTTTGCAGAAGATAAGACATGAACAAGCAATGAAAGCTTTTGTGATTCCAGAGACATTGCTACAGGAATTTCCCCCCACCCCCAACATTTTGAAGTCTTCACAAATAAATATGTTTTCATATATATGTGTACCTCAGACAGTTTCTCATACTTTGTTGCTATCAGGAAAAGCCGCCACAGCACCAGTCACACAAATATATGATTTAGTTCTGAAAAGAACTTTAACACTGTATCCATAGACACAGGCAAAATCTAATCAAGTGATGTCATAAGATTTGCCAAGACACATGACATTTAAAAATGGACAACAATTTGTATCCTTCAAATATTTTGTAATTCTGTTTTTTTTTATTAAGAAAGCCTTATTTGTTCTTACATGCCGATTTTAATACAGAAATAGGTGCTTATACCACCAAAGGAATAGAATGGCTATAAAATGCACATACTACAAAAAACCTTGCTACTTCAGGCTGATTTTGTCAAACTGAGGTCAAAAGAATGAATAATACAAACAGATACATGTTTAACAAAGACAGAACTGTGCTCTGAAATGAGAACTATTTTTCAACATTCAGTCCCCTCGTGTTGAAACTCCCCTCAGTTTTACGAGTCTTTATAAGCAGAACCTGCTGCATACTGTATAGCAACTACAGCTGTAACTGGCAGTTTCACCTTTGGGGAAAAAAAAGGTAATTTATACTCTCATGTGCTAAACCACAGACTGTAAATAGTTCTGCTGGAGAAAGCCATTCTAAGACAGTTTGAAACATGGTAAGATTTGTGACTAGTTCTCCAAACCCTTTCCTTCCCACTCATTCACAAAAAAACCAAACAAAACCAAAACCAACCAAACCCTCCCAAAAAAACCCACAAAGGGACACTATGGATTTGTATTGAAGATCAATAGATAAGGCTCCCAGACAGTACACCCTTAATTTTCAAAGTCCTTATTCTTAAACGAGCCACTTAAATATCTCTAAAAAACTCCCTCAAAAGGAAACAGAGAAAACTAAGCATAGGAAACTACTGACGGTGTGTCACCTGCAGAAGGATGTCATTAATATACCAAGAGGGCCTTCCAAAGAAAAAAGCTGCTTCTTCCTTGCCTTCCAGTCAAGGGTGAACATCCAAAGCTCCAGAGCTTTGGCTCTGGAGGGTTTGGTCTGGATCAGGCTTTCTGAAAATATGAGTAAGAGGAATTACAGCTGTTGTATTCACTTCTTTCTGGCTGAAGGAATAGGCTGACACTCCCTTTTCCCTGGCATTAGTAGGATAGGTCCTGTAGGTGTTAATGTCATCAGGAACTTTGCTTCAAGTTTTTTCCTCTCCTTCTAGATTTTATAACTAAAGACCAAAAAAAGTAAACTTGCCTGTGTCATCCACTGTAGCAGTAATTACTGAAAATTGTATTACATCTACGAGATTACCATAAAAGGACATCTTTTTAGCCCCTATGCATTACTGAGAAGTCATCGGACTATTTGCGGGATCCTGCAGAAAGATAATAGCTCATTAAAAACAAGAAAGCTGGAGAACAACCTGATCTACCAAATCCAAAAGTCATCACAGGGCATATCAGGTCAGTTTATATCCTTATGTGATGTGTCACACCATTAATCTTTCCGTGACAGAAAGAGACTAAAACTGCTGGGAAAACCTGCAGGCACCACAGCATCTCCAGCAGTATTTCAAGGCCACTGAAATGGCCACAGCATAATTAATCAGTGTGTGCAAAAGTGTGTTCCACAGAAGTTATTCATCTCCATCTGTATCTGTTTCCCTTATAACCAGTGCAGCACGGCTGCCTTGGCTTCCAAACAATGTGGAAAATTGAGGAATAGGGGTATCAAGGGAGAAACAGCATAAAGAGGAGATCAGTTAGAGCTTTTTCTTTGAGAAATGGGCAGGAATGACCTTCCTGACATGACATTCTACACACAGACTACCCCTCACTCACATGAGTGTCTCTGCCAGCTCTTCTTCTACCTGTGGTTTGTGCAGAAAACATGCTACAAGCTTTTGTGGGTTTGTTTTTCTTTTTTTTTTTTTTCTTTGAGACAGATTAATTGGGTTTTCCAAAAAGATACATAAAGTTACACAGCTTTCACTTCAGCAAAGCGTACGCCCCCCAAGGGAAAGAAGGATACAAACCCAGCTCCCCTTCTCTTCCAAAGAAATCAGAGAACAGAAATTTCCTTCTGATCCTTTCTACTGATTCCACTCAGAGGTGGCTCACCTTCAGTGTGTATTTCATGCTGCACATCCACGGCCAGAACAGTTACCTGCCACTCTCATCTAACACTCACACAGATTGTCCCAACAGTCTCTTCTGAAGAAGCCAGGACGCTACTGTCTCACTTCAGTTCTCATCTCACTTTCTTCAGCCCATTCAAGATTCGTGCATGAATACCAGCTATTTGCCCACTGCTATACTCTCTATTTTCCCCAGATCTCTCCACTACATTTTTCTTCTCATCTACCATGTTCTACCACACACAGAACCTTCTGTTTTGCCAGTCAGTTTTAGCTTGACTATTCCAGGACTATGTATCACAACGTGCACAGATTCATCTTCCCTGCATCCCCTCTGTCTCTAGACAACAATTCTGACAAGAGAGTACTTTACCAATGAGACCACTTACCAGGACCTGTAGGACATACCTAGCTTTGATCCCAGTTACATCAATAGCAAGCTTCACATCATTGAACACAGGATTTTGGCCACCAAAGGAAGATATTTCACACTGAACTTCATATAGCACGGAGTCTCAAATCTTTTTACACAGTTAAAATCGGGAACCAGCTAACCTACATGCCCATTTGTAATAGCACAGCTTCCTGTCCCAACAATAGCAAAGAAACTACGCCAAGCCAAATGATTTTAAACTCTTATCTCAGCAGACAAAACCAAGAAGTTAACAAAACACGGCTATTAATCTAGGGATCAAAGTTTAGTAAATGCTGCTTTAAAAATATAATCACAGCTGAGTCAGAGACAATAGCCTCTCTCATGATGTCTCTTAACCCGTAGCAGATTATTTGAAGCATTATGTCCATAAGCAAGCACATACATCTTATTAATGCCAACTGAAATTACACTTGGGTGTGAGAGTACAGAACAGATATCTGAATCCTTCATCTTGAATCAGAATTTAAAATGTGTTTAATAAACTCATTAAAAAAAAATCTTTATGCACTTACTTTAGCAGAACAGGAAAGATAGAAATAAAATACCAAACCGGGTTTTGGGAAGGTCTCCCATTGTAGGTAACAGCTCTTTATGTCAGAATAAGACCTCAGTAACGCAAGCCAAACTCTCTTGCCCTTCTCACGTACAGTCCTCACACACATGAATGCACTTACTACTATACAGGGGCAAAACTCCCAGAAATTATTAATGTTATTAAACATTCTGCTATAGACTTGGGTTCAGCTGAGGGTTTGTCACTGATGATGGAAATAAAAAGAAACAAAGACCTCAAAACAAACAGGTGCTATTGCTCAGACTAACCCAGTCTTCAGGAGTAAGTTTCTGTCATTTTCCTTAGCAGCTCCTCTACGTGGGAGCAGCAGAAGAAAGGAGACCGAGTCTTCCATTGCTCTGAATAAGTTTAGATTTCCTTGAATCAAGGAACTGGTTAGACATTTTGGGTTACAAGTGCTTCTGTTGAGTCTGACTAGGAAAACAGACAGTCAGCTGCTGCCCTTCATTGTTTCCTTCCATTTGCTGCCATCTTTTATGTGGTGAAATTGAAACATCATGTTTATTTTCACCATTCACACACCTTTTAATTCAAGTTGCCAGTGCCATATTTAAGATGAATCATTGCAACTCCTTCCGTTCATAGAATTAGAGATGGCTTATACAGGCCTCTTAATAAGTAGTGTTCACCTCAAAGGGAAAAGGATCTCAAACTGCATGGGAGATTTCTTTCTGAAAACTGAAATAATGCAAGATCCAATACAAACCCATCAATTGAGCACAGCTAAAGAATCTTAGGCTCATCTCTGCAGATACAGAAGCCAGAAGATCCCTCCCACATATTCTATGTAAGTGAAGCAAATCAGTTGGTTCGGCAGTGTCACACTCAGGACTCCCAAAACCTTAGCAGGCTCTGGAAAAACCTCCAAATTATAACAAAGTAAAGTCTCCAGTCTACATGAAAAAAAAAAAAAAATCACATTTAAGAAAAAAGACCAAACACTTCAACATAGTGGTTTAAAAGTTATAAAAGGAATCTAATGGGTTTTTTAGACTATTCCTACACTGATTAACCAAATAGGTACTTTTAAAAAAGAGGTCAAGTTGCCATTATCAGCTTTTGTTCAGCTACAGAGCTAAATTTTTGGATTTAAAAACTGGCAAGCAATCCTGTTTACAGTTCAACACTATGGTATAGGGTCACAAAGTGCAGTCATAGATTATGCTGTTTCTTTTATGAAGCAAGCCAAGAATAGTGACAACCAAAATATACTATGCATTCACAGGAATTCCTTATTCTACAGAAAAAAGCTGCAACCCAGCAAAGTTTCATGTAGGCTAAGTATACTTTGGCAAGCCATGATGTGCAGTTAGTTTTCTTCAGCCAAAAGGCATTCACTTGAACTTTGCTTCACTTCCCCATATGAAACAGGGGATGGGGATTCCTTTTACTGTGCACATGGTGTAGATATGAAACTTGGTGAAATGGATCCTCACACCAGACTTTTTACTTTGTTGGGCTAAAATGGACACTCAGGTGCCCATAAGATGTAAAGATACTGCAGAAACAGTGTTAGAAGTACATGTGAAACAAGTATAAGCACTGAAAGTGAGAATGGTACTGAATTATTTGTTTAGCTAAGTTGGTTTCCTGTGTATCTTCATGACATAAGTGTTAATTCAATGTCATTTACATTCGATATTATACTATGAAAAACTTTCAATATAATGACCTTAGTGGTCATAAAACACTAACTGTGTATAGATGAGGTTCTCAATAGGGAAACCACAGCTGTCATCTTCTAAAATAGTTTGAGAAGCCTCCAGAGTCTCTACAAACGTCATAAAAATTAATTTCTTCCTAACACTAACTTCAATGTGCCTTTTAAAAAAAAATATCATTATCATTTAGCTTCTTAAACTTTGAAAACAGGCACAGAGAGGGGAGGGATGTGCAAGCGCCAGCCAAGCAGCCAAATTGAGGGAGGAAAGAGATCTCTCAAGGCCCAACCTACAACTTTTGACCATTAAAGAATAGTTTTTATACATACCACATTTTCAGAAAGAAAAAGAAAAAACCCAACACACGTCTTGTTGAGTCTTTCTTCCTGCCCAGAGTAAAATGCAAATGCAAGCAGTAAGAAATGCCCATCTTTATATGGCCTCATTTCACTGGCTGTAACCGTCAAAATGAAGAGCTCTGTTTCCTCAATAGCTGTTGTCCCAAAAGAGGATGCCAGTTTTCAAAGGTGACCAGACTGCCAATAATTCACTAAAAGAATTTAAGTGACGCATTTAAAACAAACAAAAGCTCCAATGGTCACTATAAAAATGTCAGAACTCTATGGCAAATGCTGAAACTATTGACATTTTAAATGTCAACTATTTTATATTTCCAACACAACAGCAGGAGCCCTTTATCATTTAAAAGGCACTATCCTTTGTTTTTATAAAAACATATTTGTGGAATTTCTTTTTAATTTTCATCAGTTCATTCAAGACAACATTATGTACAATTTAATTCAAGCTTGTATGTCCTAAATTGAGTATTTCCTTTCCCCTTTTACAGTAGTCTGACAAAATCAAGGTGAAGCCCTTCTGGTACCTTTTATTACAGTGTCATCACTTGTCTTCCTTCTGTGTAGAGCACATCATCTCCCAAGTGCAGAATTACAACTGTGTATGACTAATGCCAAGCTGGTAGTAGTGTCACCACCATGAACTCCATGCTGCAATGATATTTCTAAAAGGATTCATTTCAAAATCAGCCTCTGGTTTCCTTCAGTTTCCTTCAGTTCAATGGAAGAAACAGGACAACACACTGACCATGCTTGAAAACTGCACCAGCCTAAAGTATTTGGGAAATATCAACACACAGCTCTTGGAAGTACTACGCAAAATAATTCTTATGGTCGTACATGCTCCAAAGCTGAGAACTGCTCTGCACAAGCAGCTTTCCTTGCATATGTTCCATGGAATAGAAGGAAGACCATGGACCTCCAAAGAGAAGACTGCTCACACTATTCATAACATTAGCCAAAATTAGTACTTTTTGCTTAAAAACAACAAAACACTTCATATGTGAAGGTAACACATTCTTTTCTGAGAGTTCAGAAGTGCCTTTACCACAGATCAGCAGTATCACAAGGCTCAGTGACAGCTGACTGCACGAAGGCTCTTCCTCTCTCCCCATTCTGCTTCTAGCCAACAGCCCTCGCTCTGCTCCTGCTCACAAAAGAATAGAATGGGGCACGTCTTTGGCAAACACAGACAATGGAGCTATATGCTCACAAGCACTCCTTGAAAGAAGTGCTTCCTACACAAACAAGAATATATCTTCCAGGAGTAATATTAAGGACTCCAAAGCCTGACACATACTGGGTAAACACCACTAAACAGAGGCACTGGCAGACTTTTTCTGTTTCGCATTAATCCTCAGTATCAGGTTCATTTCTTAGTTTCCTCCATTTCTGCACTATAACAGACAATGCCATAAATTATTTCCAAAAGTGACTAGCATGATTAGACGAGCAGCTTTAAGATCATCCTCAGATGGAGTGCCTTGATGTGAGGTTAAGTTATAGGTAAGTGCTCTAGACTGCATTCCCTCTTTCCAGTGCCACTTCCAAACTCTCTCCATCACTTTCATTGTTCTGACAACTCTCCCGCTGCCTCAATCTTTACCTTCATTTCTGTAATGCTTAATTCAAATCTCTCAACATTAATAAGTATTTGCTTCCACCTACAAAGCTGACATTTCAGTCACATTTAAACTCAGATTCTAACAAAACTAAGCTGGAAAATAATGGAGAAAATGGCACTCTTTAAAACAAACAAGGGCCAGATTATATTCTAGATGCAAATATAGAAGGATTTCCTGGTAACAGTAGACAAAAACATTGCAGTGGATGGTTAAAAATGCACATGGTACATTTGCTCGCTTTAATTCCAAGAAGCTACATATTTGGGCATCAAACTAGATAAACCAACTTAATTCCCTCAGTACAGAAGTTTCTGCATGTCATTGAGTTATTTAAAAAGGGATTCCAACTTTCTTCCCATTATCTACCTATGTCAACTACCATGGAAAGAAAGTGCAGATACCAAGTCACAATAGTTTTACTGTACTACTATGATGCTTTTCCACTGCACAAACCCCATGCTTCCAAGCCCACATTTGGACTAAAAATTAATCATATTCCTGATCATTTCAGAGTTAACTTACTCAAGCAGTTAATAAAATATTGAGAAATACTGGATTTTGAAGCTTGGATCACAGTTACACGAAGTATACAATCTTCCTCTTCGTACTCTGCGTTCCTTCTTTCTGTTTGTCAGGTACATTGAGTTGGATGATAAGACATTGTTCTGAGGAACAGTCTGGGCCTTCCTTCCCCTGAGCTTCACCTCTTCTCTCATGACTGACACAGGTTCAGAGCAAGAACTGATCATGTTTTCATAGACAGACTAAATGGGGGCCTCCTCTGTCAGTTCAGTAAGATAAACTAGCACTTTTCTCCTGCTTCTGTTGGTAAAGCAGAAAAAAAACCTCATTCTGCTGAAATATTGAAATCCAGGTGTGTGAATTGGATAAAAGCTCTGGAATGAACAAGGCTTATAAGGAAGCTCATTATCTTTGAATCCTTGTTTACAGTCTTCATAGCCTGCATTGTCAAGTACCTTAGAATACATTAAAAAGTGTCAGTGACTGTAGTTGGTCACTGCTAAAAAACCCCCAGATAATATAATTTCCTACTGACTGCATTTCCTTTGTTTTTAGCTCTGATCTCTAGTCTTCAAAGTGTGGGACTTTATATTCTAAAATCATTTAAACAGCTTAAAGAGTGTCATTTCTTAAGAACTCTCCTTCTGCAACAGGAAAAACTTTGCAGTGGCTTTGTTACAGTTGAATCAGTGCTTCTGTTACCAGCCTTCTTTCATGGAGTATATTTTATAAGAATATAAATATTTCCATGGAGCTGAACACAGAATGCTCTACTTCTGCATTGCACCACCTAACTTTTACATACAGCAACAGGGCAACTGACTGCTGCATTTCAAATTCAAGCTGCTGACTAGCTGCAGGAACCCGAGGATTTATTGGTTCACTGACACTTCAAGGCCATCCCACAAGTAGACCAGTAATCCCATTCTTGATTTTTGAGGCCCAGAGAGCAGAGTCTGGACTAACACATAGGATTACTGTGGTTGATTATAAGGCAGATGCACTGATGACCATAACTGAAAGCCTCCAAGTTCAATCAATCCACTGCACATTTCATGTACACTTTCACATATACAGGATGTGAAACCTGTTATTTTCTGGGGCACATACTCATTTCCAGTCTTTTGTAAATCATGCTGCATCATATTAGAACTGGAAAAGGCCATGAGTTATGCTTAAAATGTAATATGTCTCAGAACTGAGGGATCTACAGCTGGGATAAGAAAAGCTATCCTTTCTGTGGTCACCTGCAACATACCTGTTTGGTTTCAGAAGAGAGAATTCAAAAGACCATACAAACATAGAATGGTTTGGGTTGGAAAGGACCTTTAAAGGTCATCTAGTCCAACCCTCCTCCAGTAAGCAGAGACATCTTCAACTAGATCAGGTTGCTCAGAGATGTGTCCAACCTGACCTTGAATGTTTCCAGCTACAACCTCTCTGGGCAACATGTAACGACCCCTTTATGCAAGTCACAAGGTATTTAAGTACTTCTCCCCTGTGACAAGTAGCAATGTAATTCTTAAACAGTTTCCTCTAATTATCACGAAATGCTGCAGTTTCAAATGAAGTACAACACAAATCTCAAACAGAAACCAAACATCCACAGTCTGACCACATTTGGTACTGGATATGACAAGGTTTGGAGTGAGTCAAAGGGTACATTCTCAAGCTTACAGTGTTGGGCTGGCACAAGAGCTCGGAAACACTTTCAGACCTCATGTCACCATCTCCCCCTGTGACTTTGAAATTACTATAAAAGGCGAGATTTCCAGTAGGGTAGCTTCCATATAGAATTTTCCATTGTAGAGATCTTAAACGTGATTAGATGCTGGCTCTAGATCTTGGTTGTTGGTTTGCATGCATAAAATTAAAATTTCATCTCCCTGCCAGATCTGGTCTATCACAATGCCTCACACTGTAAACTTCAGAGGCTCTCATTACGCATTTGTAGCTTTGCATAGCACAATGAAACTAAGATTTATTAGGGCCTCTAGCCATAATACATAGAAAACTAAGATTCTAAACAAACTCCCTTTCTCCTCTTCAAGTGGCTCTTTTACTTGACTCACTGACAATACAACCCCAGGAGAGAGGTAACAGACAAAGGAGAACAAACACACAAAAATATTTGCCTTACTCTTTCAAAGCAGTAACCAATGTCCCACTGTTTTCATAATCTTTGCTATGTCAAAGGCCACTTATGTTTAACTAATTAAAAATAAAGCCAAGAAAGAACAAACCAGCAGGGCAAAAGAAAATGAGAAAAATAAAATAGATTTGGGAAGTACAAACAAAATAGAGTATATGTGAAAAAGGAAAGGGCTAACATGACTCAACAGTACAACTCCCAAATGGTCTAACGAGACATTTTTGGATATAAACGTATGAATGAAATCACATTAAACAAATATTACCCTTGACATTTTTCACTCATTATTTTACACCTTTTCCTGGAATTTTCTATAGCCGCTACACTGCAGTCTGCAGCCAGAGTCCATCAGCAATGTGAAAAAAAAAATTTAATTTTTTTAGTAGCAAAATATACTACTGTTGAGAGTAAATAATAGCCTAATGTATTGGGTTTAATAATGTCATTTCTAAGTAACTTGTCATTTCTACATTTCTAAATATGAACTTGAAACAAACATTTAAAACAAAACCTTGGAAAAGAATTTAAAGTTGGGAGATGTTTAAAGAGCCACCAACTCCCTAGCTGGATCATGATCAATATCAGATGATCTATTACTGCCAACAAAAAGCTATTGACACCACTTAAGGAGAGAGAGCAGAGAAAGTGAGAGATGCATTCATCCCAATAGAAAACAAACTGTCTTTCAACTGAAATGTTGACAGAGTGGCAGAAACAGTAAGTAGTGTAATAGACCAATGCATAGCAGCACGAAATGGTACTACACAAAAAGAAAGCTAAAACTATTTGGAAAACCTCACTGCAGCAGAACACACCAGCACTCCTCATTCAAGATACCCCAGCAGTCCGATCAACGACAAAAACCACAGGACACATAACATAGGTGCTGATGAGATTTGTTTCTTCCCACTAACCTCTATCGCCTACTAGTTTCTTTTTGCTCTAAGAGGATTTGTGTTTTCTTGTATCCATCTAATTTACACGTCCCTGAGCGTAGTGCAATGTAGAGGAATGCTTACCTCTAAACCAAACCAACTTCTACACCTTATTGCATTAAGTTCCACAGATTAGAAGTTAATATATTTGTTTGGATAGAGAACACAACTAACGCCCTTTTGAGGCTTGTGGCTCTGCCTTCTTACTATAGTTGCAGTCATAATAAGTATAACCTTATTCTGTGCCTTAGAACAAATGAAAAAAATACACTGTAAGCATCTCCGTCAGTACACAGTGGGAAATCTAGGCCACATTCCAGGATTTGTTATTTCTGTAAAAAAGGCTTGCAGGTCATTGTCTCACGCATCCTCCACAGATCGCAGCCCTCCAAAAACTTCATTTTTTTTTAACTCTGATGACTTTAGTGATCTGGCTTCACAGGTGTTCCCAGAAAAATAGCCCCAATGGAAAACTACAGCAGTGGCAAAGTGCAGGGGTGGGAACTTGCAGGCTGCAGGGGGGTGGGACCATGGCAGCATTTCACAAGTTAGTTTTCTAAGCTATTGAAGTTACCACATCAACACAACAGGAATTTATGAAAAATTAATCCAAGCCACTACAAGAGGCTTCTGTGATACTTCTGATCACTCCACAAATGACTTTAAAACACCAAGGATAGCACAGCATAATATAGACCAACTACTTAATATAAGCTTTACATGGCACACAGCTTGATTTTGAAGCCACATAAGTTAGTATTTGAAATGACCTTATCAAGAATTGTTGTGCCATAACAAATGACACATGAAGATTGACTCTTAGCTCAATTATTCAAATATAGTGAAAGTTATAAACACTGATATAAGCTAAATAAAAAGGCCTATTGACGCAAGCCACGAGCCTGTGCATTGTCAACAAACAGAACACATGGGAGCACCAAATGAAACAAGTGCTGACACTTGGACAAAACACTTTCCTTAAGAGAGATTCTTTCAGTAAGTCTTGAGCCTCACGATCATCCCTGCTAAGCAAGCAGGAAAATTAACCCAGGAAGTCCCACTGTCTCCCACATATGTGCCTTTCCTCTACACTTTGTTCTAACTGCCCTTTCTGTCCTATCTTTTCACTCAATCTTCAGTCCAACTACACCATGCAAAAGCAACTCCAGAGGAGGGTACAGGTTATCCCACGCTTCCCAGCTAAAGAACGACAGGGAGAGTTACCAACAAACCACCAAATCAAGGAACAGACCACAGCTCAATGCAGCGCCTGACATATGGAAGCTTAAAGCATTCATCTATGAACTCTCATAGCCAGTATCACAGCTTCAATGCTTTCACTTTTGGTTGTTTAATTTCTTGAATACTAGTCGACTTACTCAAATTAGCATAAAATATGTCCAGCTTTGGGACTAAGTCTAATAGAGTCTCGCTTCAAGATCTTAGACCACATTTAATGGTTCTGCACCACAGTTACACCGTGTACTTTCTACAGGAGGTTCTCTCTTCAAAAACTAACTTATCACTGCCTTGCTCTCAGAGAGCTGTGAACAGTTTAGGGGAAAGAGGCGGAGACCCTTGATTGCCACCAACAGATCAGAAAGGAGTAGAATTTGATTTTTTACAGGCACTGGTCTTGCAATTCTCCCTAGGCAAGACTGTCCATAAAACATTCTAACATCACATTTCATTAATGCCTGATCTCCTAATCAGTGTGATAACACTTCTTCCCTAGAGGACCTACAATCATGTCAGATTGCAGCACCTGACAGATTCTCCAATTTCATTCTTTTTCTTGGAAGGAAACAATTAAACTACGGGTTACAAGTGAGCATATCAGAGGTTGGTTTGATTTCAAACAGGATATAATGAAGTGTCACTATACAACCATACCAAAGGTACTAGTTTCCCTTCTCCCAAACCAATGACCTGAAATAAATAATCATTTTCCACTGACAGAGAAGATAAATTTGAAACAAGGTATTTGAAAGCAGCTGTGCTTTAAGAAGTTGAAGAAATTTGCAGCATCTTACAGTAAAGCACCTATAAGACATTATAAAGTTTTACAGGATCCTCAAGATATCTTTATAAGTACATTTTTCAGTCCAGAGAAACAGTACTGTTACCTTAGCAATTGAGTTGGCTGAAGAGAGTAAAAAGTATCACATTTTATTACTAAATATATGTTTTTCCCCTCTGATGCAGAAAAGGCATGAATCTAGTACCCAATACACAGTGAAACTGGTAAACAGTATATAATACAGCAGGGAACAGGATTGGATGACTTCAAACATTCCCTAATGCTATTAAAATAAAGGGGGAAAAGGGAATTTTTTGATGGCAAAGTCAGTTCAGTTTTCAATTTGTGAAGGTGAGCTTCGAAAGATCTGGATCTGACTTGACGCATAAGCTTGAACTTTTGGCTGCTTATCTGAACAACTAGAAATCTCAGGAGAGCAGGCATTTTCATGAGCTTTCTAATATCTCACAAGGTAGGGCAGGAGTGGTGAAAGAAAAGGAGAAAGAAAAAAGCAAATTCTCTTACAGTGTTTCACAGCTATGGATTTCCAAGGCTGAATGAAGTACAGTAGAAAAATAGAACACTCAAGTGAAATGTAGTAAAAAACCCTGAAAAAGAACATTTCTAAAAATTAAGTTTTGTTAAATGAGGTCTGGCCAGAAAATAAGAATTCATGTAACCAAAACCACTGTAGTTTCTACAGTTTTGTTCTGCATCCAAGCAAAAATTTAAAACTTCAAAAATAAATGTTAAAAGACAGCAGAATTAAAGCCAAAACTAACTCAGCCACTACAGCCAGCAGTAGGACACTCATTTTACAGTTACTCCTCTCTTTGTTCCAAATCTAGAAAAGCCGAAATTTGCATTCATCTCCACAGTAAAGATTCTAATGCTGGGTGTGTTGGAATCACTCATTTAAAACCTTTACTTACTTGGCAAGTACTATGTATGTACCTTTGAGAGATAATAAATAATTCCCTGATAAACCTTTTAGTAGAAAACTGCATTTTCAGATAAGTTTTGGGTAATTTGGGGTAAAGTTATTCCCACAGCATTTTCAATGCATCAGAAGTAGTTTTCTTTTTTAATTAGTCAATTTTCTGCTGCTGTTTTTCCTGATTTTAGTTTGGCTGGAAGTGCTGCTGCTTGCCTTGCTACAGTTTCCCCTTGAGTTCAAATGGGATATGGTATTCTCCTTTTTGGTGTCTAGCTAGGGTACATTCCAGCCACGCCTATTCTTCATACATTTCTCTGGGACAATGCAGCAGTTGAAGAGTCTGACTGGTAACACATTTCTAGGTCATTTCACTTTGAAAATATAACACCAAATAAGGATTAGTTAAAGCTTCAGAGGTATGTTTTCAGTTAGGAAAATACCAGGAGCCAAGTAAATACTGTTAGCAGAAGAAAAACTGATTTTGGAGGGATAACCAGAAGACTAGGCAATGAAATACCAAAGATAGGAAGCTAAAGTCCTATTACCAGCCAGTACTTTCTAACAAATGAATCCCTATGTGAGCTAAGAGAGGAATCAACACTCTTCTGGTCCAACACACTGCCATTCTTGAAAATAAAATCAAGGACAGAATACCTCCTGACTACAGAGGTAACTGCAGTAAGTCAGCTTCAAACTATTTCACCAGATTAGCAATGGAGATAGATTCCAAACTGCCAATTACTAAGGATAAGACCAATTCTCAAAGCAGTAAAACCAGCACTTTCTTATTTAAAAAGCATGTAACACTACATCACACAACTAAAAGCACATCTGAAAAATAGCAGGAAGCAGTGGTCTGTTGAGATTCTCTGAACAGCTTGGGTGAGTGTAACTGACCGTTATCAGAAAGCACACTTGCTACTCTTATTTAGGGACAGATGCTTACATTGGAACAAAAAACATCTCTTGCGTTTGGCACACACTGACATTCTCTTTTCTTGATGATATTTACGTTTAGTAAAAGCAAGAAAAACATATATCGCTTTGGTCTATCTTGTACTTTTGTCCCCTCTTAGAAGACTCTGTAGTTAAGCAAAGCCATTACAAGGTTTTTTCCTATAAACTGCAATATTGGTGAAATGTTAATGCCACACTTAAAAGCTTTTTGATCCAGACTTAAAAGCATCTCAAAGAGGCAAGAAAATAAGAGCTGAGACTGTCAACAGAACTAACTCCCTACATAATTTTCTTAGAGCAATAAATTAAGCGCTTCAAAGTCAAAAAGACTTATTAGCCAGCAACTTCACAGGCAACTAGCTAGGATTTCAGCAGAACCACTTATATGCCAGAAAAGCTCAGAGAGAATGGTTTTAGAAAAGTCACCATGTTGTAATAAGTAACATACCTGATAACCAAGTGTTATTATACTAGTAAAACAACCCAGAGTATCCCAGCAGGGCTCATAAATGCAAGCAGCAAATATTTAAAATAAAAAAGACATTAAATCAATACCACCCTTAAGACTTTGTTTCTGCAGTACCAGCCATATGTGTTTTATTCAAGTATATGTTTTAGGCTTACCTTGATGACACGCTCATTGTAGCAAGTTCTGATTCTGTTGGGTCATAGGCTGCTCCTTGAAGAGCCTGAAAATTTATCTCAGGGTAATTTCAACAAGGTCTCAGCAGTAAACCTAAAAGAAATACAAAAAGTAGTTTAGAAGTCTCATTTCTGAAGCCAGTAGCCTACATAAAAATCAAATGCAACACACAAGAATCACAACAATGGAATCACAAGAATTAAAAGAACAACATATAACCCTGCAATCGTAACTTTTGACAATAATTATGTGAAGGTTAATTTCAAATACATGCGGGAAAACTGTACACACCCACTAGGAATACTGCACTACCATTCAAAGTTTCAGAGTTTGCTTACCCAGGTCCTAATCCCAATTTCTCATTTATTAAAGGTAACTGAAACGACATATGATTTGCCAACTAGAAAGTAATAAGGGGCTTTTTCAATGGGTAGAAGTGGGATAAAGAAGAAAAAAACAAACCACAACAAAATCTGTTCAGTTTCTCTCAAAAATAAAAGGCTCTTCTTGTCTCATTGCAACAGAAAACAGAAGTACTCATAAAAATACAAAGAAAGTTTTATACAGTCGTGGAATTTTCCAGCTAAAGTTTATGGGTGATTGAGTCAGGAGTAGTTTCTGACCAAGTATATTAGTAGATCCTTGCCTAGAGGTACCTTTTAGATTCTAGCTTTTGGTGATAAGCCATTTCTACTTTCACACACCCCAAAATAACCTAGGCCCTAGAACTCGATGTATTATTTGCTTATGTTTTTCTTCAGAGCTCCAGCTATCAGCAGTGCCACCACATGCGCAAGTCCGCTCTTTGTTAACAACAGAATAAAAAAAATATCTTCCATTACGGCACCAAATCTCTTTGCTTGCCATCATTTGAAACTAACCCCTCAGTGCCTGCTCCAGAGGAGATGAGAGAACGAAGGCAGACCAAAAGACTGGGCCAAATATCATCTCAAACTGTTCCTCGAGCTTTTCCATTGCACCAGCACGCCCCACAGCTTCCACTGAGGGGTAAAGAAAACACTTCCAGTGAAGTAGACTAGTAGTACCACAACAAACAAGATTCGGCAACTGAACTGATTTAAAATTAAAACCTGTATCTAATTATAACCTATTAAATGAGGACAAGGGTGGGAACTCCCTGATGCATCACAGCCACGTATCCATTGTACTTTGTCTCACAGCACGGCATTTCACCTACAGTTGTTACATGTTGTAACCTGAAGCCGCAATTCATTTACCATATTTTGAAGTCCAGAGTATATTTTTCTGTTTCTCTCCAGGCATTTCTGTATGCATTTATGTGGCAGTGCTTTCTACAGGCATTTATGTAGCAGTGCAGCTTCTCTGCCCGGTACTCTGCCGGGCCACCCTGAGGCACTTCCAGCCAGCGGCGCTGGTGAGGTCCCCCCAACACCTTAATTCCCCTCACCTGCCCGCAGGCAGCCACAGGCCAAGTGTTTTAGGTCAGCAGGGCACAAGGGCTGCCGGGCAAAGGAGCTTCAGGGCCTGCCTGCATAAACCACCAGCAGCCGCCAGCGTATAGCCTAGGTAAAGTCTGTGGCCCGCTGGCAGAGACCCGCACTCAGCTTCCCCGGGCCACCGCCGCCTTCGCGCGTTTCCCTCAGGGGAGCGGCTACCTTCGCGCGCCCGCACCGGGGAAGCCGGACGTGCTGCGGGCGGCACCGCGTGTGACGGCCCCCGACCGGCGCCTTCGGTGCCCCTCTCCCGAGGGGAGCGCTGGCCGGAGCGCCGGGCAGTGCGGGGGGCGGGAAGCGCGAGGCCCCACGCGCTCTCCCTGCCCTGTTGGCGGCCGCTCCGTGAGGGGTCGCGCGCGGCGCCCGCAGCGTCCCGCTTCTCCGCCGCCCGCCTTCTCCTCAGCGCTTCCCGCAGCGGCGCCCCCGGCTTGCTGCGGCTCCACGCGGGGCTACCGCGAGAGACACAGCGGACGGACAGTCAGTAAGTCACTATGCGGGTGGTTACGGGGTGGGCGTTGAACCGAGGTGCCCAAAGCTATTTGGAAGCGAAGGCACTCCTGAAGTTGGTGCTACCTCAGGCACAGAGCTGCCCTTTCTCCCCACGGGGCTTCCACAGCAGCTCAGCGCACCAAAGGGCTTGCTCTCTGGGGAGCTGTCCCGTTGGGGTGACAGCCCGAGCAATGAACTCAAGCTTGCAGGAGCTGACAAGATGGAAAGTTAAATGTTTATTTAAATCTCAAACTTGTTGACACAAGCAATCACCTGGCAAACGTATCAGTCACAGCCTTAAAAGGAAGAGCTCTCAAGACTCTGCACCTTGCTGATAGTGAAAAAAAGTCTGCTTATACACACTTAGCCCATACAGTCACAGCTATCATTAGCTGTATTCCAAGTCATGTGGCTTGCCATTGCTTCCCCCATCCTCTAACTGCCATAGAAGAATCCTTGGAGGACCTCAAAGGTGTTCTAATTAAATATAAAGTTCTTAAAGATCCATAAGACCACCCAGAATTTATAGGGGCAGCACCTGGATCTTCCCCTCCTACCAACTGTAAAAAGCAAGAGATAATAAATAAAGAAGAAAAGAGGACAAAAAGAGTAAGAGGTCCATGTCCTGACAGTCAATGTTGTTTTCATAAATGTTCACGTCTAACCAGCTGCAGTAACTAAGTAGAGGTCTACGTCTACCTTTTATTTAAATATCTGGAATTAGACTCACAGGTAACATACCTATAGCAAAGGCCCTTTATCAGTTCAAAAGAAAACTGAAAGGCAGTACAGGTCCCTTACACTTGTTCTTTTAATGCCTACAGGCCTGCCTGGATATCTATAGCATTTAGGGTGGAAGGAAGATGAGGACTAGCTACTTGCAGTGTAAGTTAATCAGTAACATTAGCACAGTTGTCTAGCTTCGTAAGCTCCTTCTCCCCAGATATAAGCAAAACTAAAATAGTTTCTCCCCTTACTAACCAGGCTTCTGGACTAATTTCATGGTGGAAAATGCTATACCATTTTTCAGAAAAATATTTTTATTACTCATTACTTATAAGTAGATAGTAAATCCAGCAATTCGGAAAGTTATCTACTATGTCTTACCATGTAAAGAATTAGAACTAAGATGACCTTTTCACTTGCTGTTTGCTTTGCGTCTAGTCTCAAAGTATCATTTGTGTTAAAATATCACAGATGTCCTCAAAGAATGAGCACTGCAAGAGAAATCAAGGTTATATTTATTCTTACACAGGTACCTTCTAGGATGGTTGTTCTTTACACAAGCTTTTTGAGAAAGTCTGTAGCCACCAGAGCTGCAGCTACATACAAGCTATTAGAAGCCATTAAAGAACACAGCCCTAGTTGAGTGCTACAAGACCACTATTTAACAACTATATATGGATAATTCTTTTTACAGTGTCACCAGGGTATATACACTTGCTCAAGCAAGCTATGCCCAAACTCAGACTAAAAAGTCTCATTTGCTGAGCTTACTTCCTGACAGCGACTTCCACCCTGACAACTTGTTGCTCTGTTCTCAAACTATGAACAATTTTGCTTTCACCTATCACAGTATGAAATGCTTTGCCTCTACAGTAAGGAGCAGAAACAAGGCGAGTTCATTAGGTACAGTCTGTGGTCATACATGCCCATTCAAGAGTACATGGCTTACCACTTTTATTAATCTTGATATTGTCAAGAAAGTTTCATATAGTAACTATAGTTGTTACACTGAAGTCCCTTAGAATTTATATTCAGTTGATGATCTACTGCATCTCTGGTTAGAAGAAAAATTCAAATTCACTTAGCTCACCATCGTATGATTAGAGAAGACGACATTGTAAGAGACAGTAATATCAAGTTATAGCAGATATGTTCTGCAGTTTTTCCTTTTCTTGCAGGTTTCTTTGTAATCCCCTCATGGGTCAAACTTCTTTAATGAGTCCAAACAGAATAGTAGCAAAGACTAAGTCAAAGAGAGAATCACAGGAAAAATGGGAAGTGCATGATGCTTAGAAGCCTCAAAAGCAACATGACCAGACAAATATTGCTTACTGCTTTACCATACTGCAGTGTCATGTCAGATAGCATTGGCAAACATCAGGTGAATCTAGTGAATTGTCCTTGGGATCTCAGTAAAGTCAGTATTTCCATTATTATAGGGTTTTTTTTCCCCCGTCTTAAACTGATACAGACTATCAGCTCTCCTCTACAGACATTGTTTGCCTCTGCCAGCCTAGAAAAAACACTGAATTAAAGCTAAACAATGGGACTCTGTTGTCATCTGTAAATATTACCAGAAACAAAAACCTTAGTGAAGGTGAAGTTATTTAAGCTAAAGGGCAGTTTTGTTATGAGATCAAGTGGCTATAAACTGAGAATAAGTCTAGGTTAGAAATTAGAAAGCTTAAGAAGGGTTCTTGAGCTAGACCTCATATCTTAATAGCTAGGCAAAAAAAATACTATCTAGTTGAAATGTAGAATTCAAATTTGAAAGGAATGCATCCTGTTTTCCCACATTCATAGAGTAATTGGATTTACATCAGTCCAGGTGGAATGTAAAGACTCTTTGAGAAGAAATAGGGTATTTTGCTACTAATAAGTATTAGAGAACAAAACAAGGTATCAGTGCAATTGTACATACACACTGAATGTAAAGCCTTATTCTATTAAGTTCTTCAGGCTTTAACAACAGCTCTGGATTTTGCCCTGCCACCATTCCTCCTGGAATTCTCCACCATTCTTTGTGGCAGGAAGTTCCTAATAGCAGGGAACAAGGGCACCACCATCTATCTTCTTCAATAATGACAGCAACACTGAAGTTAATGTAACAGTCTCATCTCGCATAGATAATAGTACTATTAACATCACAGATGGGCTAAGCCTGAACAAAAGTCACAATGGTGGACATAAAGTACCCCTGGGAATATTTGGATATTTAGGGGAGAGGGTAGAGCAAGCATAGCTTGGGAAGAGGTTCCTTACTGAATGACAAGTTGGACCCTTTTGTTGTCTGTCATAACATACTCCTTCCCTATCTCACACTTACTTCTGTTCTTCACCACAAAGCATTATTGCAAAAACCCTGTTCACCTTGTAAAAGTTACTTTTTACAACTTCTCCATACCTTCTCTCCTACAACTGAAAGAAATCCCTTAATACCACATTAAAAAGGCTGTCAGATGACATAGTAGTTTATTGTTTACTGCAAGAACCAGATTTCTCCGCAAGTGAAACAGCAAAGGGTGGACTGCTCAAAAAACCCACAACAGAACTGAATTTAATTGTTCTGCCTGTGGACATTATTAAAGAGGTATTATCACCTGCTGTGTTAGGTTTCCAGGATGAGATCTCTGGTGTGTATTAACTCACAGGTCTAGTGGGTTCTGTATTGTTTAGGAAGTCCCACTATTGCAGGGTTTACCATGCTTTCTTTGCTGGCAGTAGCCTTGAGCAGACCTTGCTCCTTCTGAAGCTGAAAAGTCCAAGTTTCCACCTAAAATGGGAGCTCAGGAAGAACTAGGAAATGTAATATGGCCACTCAAACCAAAAACCCACAAGCTTCCTGGAGGCATCTTAGAACTCAAGCAAAACTAGAGTTTGCTCTCTCAAATACATGGCTAATTTTAGAAAATCTAACTTAAATCTTGATTTCTTAGTACAGTCAGGAGCATTCTCCATAGATGACATATTATAAACCCTCATTTCACAACAGGCTTGTGATTACTGCAGAAACTTCATCACATCTTATCCCCTATTTGGGTAAAAAAAAATTTTGCACCCCGTACAAGTTTAATGAGACTATAATAAACACTATACAAAAACTATCTAGAACTACAGCCTTCCTCTCCCCTCCCCACCCTGCACAACCTTTAACTCTGATCAGTGTAAGCGTCCACCATAAGTGGCAGTTGTTCCATCCAGTTGAAGCATGCTTTAACATCCACGTTCTGACTGCAGCTCACTGACAACAGACTCCATATCTCATCAACTGGACTAAGAGAATTAATAAAGATAAACTGTTTGGGTAGAGGAAAAGGCAGAGTCTGCCTCATTCATTTTTCTTGTGCTTTCAAATTTAGTATCTTTAATTTCAGTCAAATTAGCAGTTGTCTCTCCACTTAAATTTTTCAACCATACTACTTGTCAGCAGTAGATTCTTCCCAAATCAGACTTACTACCAGCTCACAGGACATCTTTAACATTGATGACTTCACACTTAGTATTTTCTTTGCAGCTTTCATTGAAGAAATACACCTAGTCCCAGTTTTATTACAAGCTTTCAGTGCAACAGGAGTAGAGATTGGTGCCATCAGTCACATGTGTACCATCTTCCCAAAACATTGCTACACTTCTTCCATACAGCTCCAGCAAGTGCTTTGACATCTGTATTGAAGAAAAGATGTAGGCAGAATAGATTGTTCTGCTACAATGGCTGTCAAAGTAATGATTCTGTGGAATAAAAATTCCACATAAAAACTTTTGGCAAAGATCTGCTTTGTTCTCTGGCCACTCACGTATGTACCATGTACACATCTGGAACAGTGCAACACAAAATCAGATAGACAAGGATGCTGTCAAATTTACTTCATTTCAGGTTGTTAATCATCAATTTTCATCATACAAATGTCTTTTTTACTTTGTCTCCATCTGGGAGATGTTTTTATAAACAAAAGTATTTTGCATAATAAAGAAATTTTGTCTCTCAGCTAGCTCCAATTATAGTTCTCACACTAAATATATCATAAACATGTATTTTGGCAGGGGCAAAATTAGTGTTTTCCAAGTATAAAGAAACCAGAATCCTGCTGGTTTGAGCTGTCCCAGCTCCACCTTCAATTCATTGTCTGTCCTTTTCAACTGTAAGACTTTTTTCAGTTACTTCAATTGCAGGAAAAAATATTACTTTTTTCTGCAGCTGTCCAACTAGAAAAAGTATATACTTAAATTATCCTGAAAAATTAAATATTTTAAACAGAAATCTATGCTAAGGATACCTAGTTTTGGGGGTTTTTTTAAGGTACAGCCATGACCAGAAGCAGTGACAGCAGGGAGCACAACTGCTGATAGCTCACAGCTCTGTGACAATCTTCATGCCACTCCAAACTGGCTTGTTTACTAGCAACATGTCTTCTCAGGAACTGCTCCTCTAAGCCACAGCAACTAGCTAGCTATCTGATTGCCAAATCTTTTATGCAGGCCAACCAGAAGTACTATATAAAAACTTCAAAATACAAGCCATTTGTCTTTGCATATCCTTTCCTGCATTGTAGGGCAGGAGGAATACAGCTCTCAGTTCATCATGGTGTGCTGAGAAAAAAGAGTATTTTCCATAGTCTGTCATGGAAAAGGAGCTGGGTAGGAGCCTTTCCAACCCTGCTGTTTAATTCTAGCCACAAAGAACTACTATAGTTCATAGTTGGAGGGCACAGGAAAGCAGGAGACTAAAAGGCAATTCTAGGTGAATTGCTTTTTCCAAAGCAGCAATACTGTCTGTGTCTTGCTCTCTTCATCTCATAGAAGCAAATGATAACAGGTTCTAGCAACATTTTAAGAGCAGATGACAACAAAAGAAATCATACTGCCCCTCCCCAGCCACAGAAGTAGTACCAGCATCAGTTTTTAGAAGGAAGGCAGACTCTAAATCAGTTTGCAGTTGTTAAGAGGTGACCACCTGGATGTTATCAAATGGGGTCCAATTCTAGAAATAGCATTTCAGAGTAACTTTATACAAGATCATATGTAATATCTTTCAGTGGTAAGGAAGACATTAGCTCCTTTCTTCACTCTTCTGAACTTTTTACAACAGTGCAGATAAGCTGTATGAAATCTAAGGTTTATCTTTAGCACAATTTCAAGACCAGTTTTGCAGGCTAGAGTTCCTGCTACATTGCTACGCCTTATTTCTGTTGTAGTATGCGGGTTCTTGACTATTCAGAGTCGACAGTCCCCAATGTGAACTCCAGAAAGGAGAATTTGTCCACCCTCAAGGATATTTCTATTAGTAGATGCTTGTTAGGAACCGCTGTTGCAAACTTTTACTCTCATAACCACAGAAGATGTAGGAGCTAAGCTATTTAAGATAAAGCCACCACATCAGAGAAATCCTTCTGGCATTTAATCAATTCTCCTTTAGATAGTCCCTTCACATATTGATACAAATCTCTTATCCTGAAAGAATCATGAATGAGTGTGGTCCGTGAAACTTTTAGGGAGGTGTTGCCTAAGAGGGCTAATGAGCAGCATGCTCTCTAGTCACCTGAAAGCAATCTTAGTCAAAGTTTGCAAATGGCAAGCTAGGGAAAGATAAACAGAACAGGTTTGTGTTTACAATAACCACACATGTCACTGGAGCTTTCAAGACTAATATCTATCATAGAGCTTTTATGCCTGAACATCCCTTGCAATAGGCTATATATAGGCTATCAGGACTGAGATAGAGACCAGCCCCATTTTACACATTAAAAGGCTCAGAGGGCTTACTGTACAATAGCAGACATAGGATTGAATATGATGAGACCCCTCTGAACTGGCGGTTTCACCTGCTCTGTAACACATGCTTTGTGAACACAGTACACCATGTGACACGTGTAAGAGTAGTGTGACAAACACGCTCTGGCAAATCAGTTACAACTCTTTCTCTCCTTACCCCTTCCCAGCCTGAGAAGTTTTGAGGTCAATACTCAGTAATGATGGTTTCAGAATGAGTTTCATAATTGAAAAGCCAAACCAACTGCTCACTGTAGGGTGCTGTCATGGTCCAGCCCCACCCGGCAGCTGAGCCCCACGCAGCCGCTCGCTCACTGCCACGGCAGCAAAACAAGGGGAAGGATGAGAACAGCCAAGGGCAAACGGCTTCGAGTTGAGATAACGACCTTTAATGGGCCGACAAAGGGAGAGGGAAAACAACAATACGGCCGCAGTAGTTACACCGGGATGTACACAAAGGCGATGACAAACGGAGCACCTTACCAATCGACGACGGACCAGACGCGCAGCCCCGAGTCAGCCCGTCCCGGAGCAGCACCGGGCCGCCCCCCCCGGCCATCCCCTTTTATAGGGGCATGGTGTCACGTGGTGTGGAATAGCGCCCGGCCCGGCTCACCTGGCCCGGGCCTGAGCATTAACCCCGGCCTGGCCGGAGCCGGGGCAGGTGCCACAATTTCTTCTCTTCCATCCCAGCTTAGACGTAAAAGTAATTAGTTCACCAGACCCTTCAGACCATTTCCCAAGATAAATCACAGTAGTTTTCCCATAGACTAACCAGGTTTTGTATCCAAACCGACATTTGGTGTCAGTGTTTCCAGTAACCCCCAACAGCACGTAGTATCAGCAGGTTGCCTTATATTCTGATTACTTGCAGATTTGTCTTCGGTTCTCCTTACTAGGTTCTGTGCTACTTAGACCTCCTCACTCTTTCATACATCTGCTTCTGAAATGATGGAGCTCTCCAGTGACTGTGGGAGTATAAGTTTGATCAAGCAAAAGCCTTATGTTTGTGCCAGATTGTACACAGATCAATGACAGCTTTGCTCAGTGGTGATTCCAGGGCACCAGAAACTCTTGGAGATGTGGTGAAGAAAACTGGTTACTTCAAAGCTAGAAGGACAAGCTGTAGAATCCTATTGCTTGAGCTATAGTCAGCTTTTCCTTGAAGAGTACTTCCTATCTTGCTTAGGCTGACAATAAAAAGGTAAAGGTATGGCACTGTAGTGCCTCATTCCTCCTGTAGGTGTGAGCCCTCACACAAGAGTCAGACTTCTGTCACTAGCTAAGCTATCTAGCAGAACCTGGTTGGTTTTCTTTAGCTGCAGGGCATCATGTGAAGCCCCTAGGCTGTTCCCTCAATAATCCTGTTCTGGCTTCTGATAACCAGAAAAACGAGTAAGTGGCACCAGCAGCATTTCTATTTGTCATTGAGGTACCTTTTCCCCAAGGCACAGTGTTTCAAGAAGCTACACTTACCCTCTCGCAGAAAATAATGTTCTAATATTTGCTTAGCTCTGCAGGGGCTGTCAACAGTCAGTAATGCAGGTATGCACATAAACAGGGCAGGGAAGATAAGCAAGGCAGCTTGTTCACTTTGTATTTAGTTCATCCTTTTATGAAGGGTAAGTCCAAGCTTTTCACCAGAAAAATCTCTAGGCCAATGCAGCCAGAACAATGGGATGAAGTAGCCAAACTGTTTCTCATGTCTCTCTCAATGGGAAGAGTTTTTGACTGATTACTTTAGAGGCTTTGAGCTTTTCTGCTGTATACCTTTCTCAGTTAGTTGTCCTATGAAACTGCCATATAGATCTCAGGTTTTAAAAGAGGTGGTTTAAGTCACCATCCTACAAGATACCTTGTTATGGTTTTACCCCAGCAGGCAGCTCAACCCAGGCAGCTGCTTGCTCATCCCCCCCCACTCCCCATTGGGATGGGGGAGAGAATCAGAAGAGTGAAAGTGGGAAAACTTCTGGCTTTAGACAAAAACAGTTTAAGAGGTAAAGCAAAAGCCACACACATGCAAAGCAAAACAAGGAATTCATTCCCCATTTCCCATGGCAGGCAGGTATTCAGCCATCTCCAGGAAGGCAGGGCTCCTTCACACATAACTGTGACTAGGGATGACAAACCCCATCACTCCAATTGCTCCCACACCCCCCCTTCCTCTTCCCCAAGCCCATTATAAACTGAGGATGACATCATATGGTATGGAATATCCCTTTGGTCATTGGGGTCAGCTGTCCCAGCTGTGTCCCCTCCCAACTCACGACATGTGAGGTGGCACAGGCAGTCCCCACAGTGATTCTTACAGAGTTTATTCTAAAAAACCAGAAGAAATAACAGATGTTCACAGAAACAGTATGGCTACTTCAAGAACCCAGTTGCACCTTTGGCAGCAGTTTGTTATTCAGCCCTCCAAAAGACCAAAGCACTCAAGAGCTCAATATAAGCTATAAATCAAGAACAGCTTTAGTCTTGGACACCACATGTATTACATAAAGTGACTCTCACAAATTTGTTGAAAAAAAGAGATGCAGTTTTGCAGAATTCTCACATAGACATTTGAAGTACAGCACCATAAATAGCTTAAAATCCTTAATAACAGACACCTGCCTCAGAGTACTAGGGCTTCTGAGTATCAAAGAATAATCAAAATCCCAAATCATACTAGTCATAGATACTCCAAGCACCAAAGAAGTTAACACAGTAAAATGCAGACTTCACATCCTTAAGGCATAGTAAGGCAAATAGTTCCTTGCAAGCCTCAGATGACAACCAGTACTTCCAAAGAAACAAAGCAGCAAGAGGTAAACAACTCACCACAGGCAAACACTACTGACATACAGTACAATGCTGTTCCCAAGAACTTCAGTGTCAGAGAGAAAGCTCTGATACATGTGAGACTCCATCTTAACCAAGTCAAAAGTTACACTAGCTAGAAAGTTCAAGACCACAGCCTTGAGAAAACAGGTGGTATTAATACTCATCAGAAGAGCTGCAGACCCCAGTGGCAGTCAGTGCTGACCTATAGAAAACCCAAGAAGCTAATTGTCATTGCTGTTCTCTGGACCTGCATCCACCTGTGTTGCCCTCAGGTGCCTCCTCTGGGTATTCAGGACTCTTCCAGATCGACAGTAGTAACCCAGAGGTGGGTTTTGCTGCTGCACTGGTCCACAACATCCAAAGTATCTAGGAGCTACAGCCAAGTAGCATGCAGAGGGCAATGTGGAGGTTCGACTGTAAGCTGCGGTGTCTCTGAAAGAGTGCAAACACACAATATGGTAATGGAGAGAAAATGCTGGAGGCCCAACAAGAGAAAATGTGGAGTAGGGAAGGATCAGCCTTTTACTGAGAAAAGAGAGCCCTTCTCTTACCATTGTCAAGAGCAGGTGCTGAAATAGAAATTAACTCAGTAATGCGATAGGCCTAACAGTGGTATCCAGGCAAATAGGCCACTACAGAGTGGTGCTACCGACTACCTCTGCGCACATTTGGTCATAGTGATATGCTGAGCATCTGGCGAGTTCTGTTTAAAAGACCTTTTGTTGAAATGTATCAATTCAGGGAAAAACAAACTTCTTCCTGAAAGCAGGTGTTCAAATACAAAACTTCATGGAGTTGTCAGTGAACACGTAAATAACACAGTTTGATTTGTGGAAGAATAAGAAATGTTTAATTGCATGATTCCAGTTGTGAACAAGAAATTACATAAATTCCCACGGCTCTTATTCCTATGGCATGTCCCAAGAAACATGGCATCAGTATATTGAGCACATCCTTACTTTCTTTCAGAATGCAGAAGGCTTTTAGAAGTGACTGAAGAGACTGTTAGAGCTATGACATACATAATGTCACTTTCCCAGTGACATTAATGAAAGTTATGTCCATTCATAACATGTTTAACATCTATTACAAAACAAACAAACAAACCCAAGAAATAAAAAGCATGGGGGTTTTCCTTGCTGCTGAGCCCGACTGCAGAAAGGCTTTTACTTTATTCCGTTCATGTACTGAGACTGGCCGCTGTGCCACCTGTGTTGGAGTCAGAGACTTTTTTTTCTGAGAGCAGAGATGAGAAATCTTGACTTCTCCCTGAGGATGTACATGGTCCATCAGGCAACAAAGGAGATGAGTTCTGTTTTTGTACGGCAACAAAGAAGACATTACATCTAGCATATTTTAACTGGTCTTTTGGAAAGAATATTTTTTTGAACCCAGGACTATGGGACCTGCTCACTGAAATAGAAGCTGAATTTTTGTGTTGCTACTGTCTGTTTGGTTTTCAATGGTAAACCAAGCAGTATGAAGAAGACATGTATTTGTGCTAGTAAATAAGGTTTTCAAATGTAATAGTGATGAGAAGTTCAACACAGAAAAACCTCTTAGCCTCTTCCTTTGGCTTAGCAGAGGTAGCTGGACCTAGCTAAAGTTTGTTTTATTTTTGGTATAAATAACCTGTGGAGATGCCCTCAGCCTGCAGAATTTTCATCCAAATTCCATTTTAATCCAGTAACTCAGACTCACAGTATTGCATTTGGAGAAGTTTCTGATTTTAAACTGAACATCAATTGTTGATTTTAAACTCCAAAATTTAACTGAAAAATTAGCCCTGACTAGCATGACATCTGAGTTTTGTTTATTAAGGAGTTCAACAGCTTCTGTGAGATCTACTGTCTCCAAGAAATGTGTAGTTACAGGCTAGCTACAGTGCAGCAGGTTTGCAGTCTCTTTATGAGTGTTTGACATGGGTTTTTTTGATGATGCCAGTATATAGAATGACTTGGACCTCTGGAGTTGAAGCATGTATAATTCATTAGTTACAAAGGCAAGATCAATTTCTTGGCCAGTTTTGGTATCTGTGAGATCCACCTTAAAGCAAAAGAAATGTCAGCATCAAGACAAGGTCAACTTTGCTAAAATATGTAGACCTTTTGCTCTAAACTTTTTATCTGTAGGACTATCGACTTCTAATTTTCTTTTTTCTAAGTTGCCTTCTCCGCTTCTTAGAAAATTTGCCACTCTGTGCCCAATTTAAAGACATTATTGAGTTTCCCTAAAAATACTGACAGGCAAGTTGTAGTACCCAGGATTTGATTGTGGACATATGGTTAGTAATGAGATTCTAATTGCATTTTGATACTTAAGCCTGATGTGAGAAGGGTCAGTCTCTTAATCGTGTTAGACTTTGAAGAGATTACAGGAGTGACTTTTTCCTCCTCGCAGACTCTGCAGTAAGAGCTGCTTCTCTTTAACTAGATTGCAACAGTAAATGTACCTTGATAAATGTTGGCACATTATGCTGTATTAGCTATAAAATCACAAACACAAATTTATTTGTTTTGCAACCCCACAGCACTGAATTGCAATATGAAAAAAGGGCACTCCACACGTACTCCTACTAGAATAAACTCTTGGCATAATCACAAATGTCCAATTAAAGAGGCACTGTGAATTCTAACAGGATTTGTTCTCTCTGCCGGCTTCACTGACAGAGGTGAATTAATACCAAATAAAAGACTACCTTTAACTTCAGTCTCCTGGTAAGCTTTCTCTGACTTGCTACTTCTGCGTAGACCAGAAATAACAGTAAAAAGCATCTCTGTCACTTCTAGTGTCATTTCTGTTCTAACTTCATGCAAAATTAGGGTTTCAGGAAAATGAATGCCACTTCTGATATTAGAGGGAAGCGAAAGGGAAAGGGAAAGTGCAGGGGACTTAAATCCCTGTCCTTACAGGGCATGTGGTCTAAAACTTCTGACCTGGCATTCTCATCTCACATAACTATCCTTCCTTCACCCCCTCTCCATCAAGTACTAGTCTTTACAGCCATGAGACACATTTCAAGTAACTAGATCTGTGTTACGCAGTTTTCAACAGCAATAGAATTTATTTACATACATTAAAAATTGAAACGTATTTTAGATCAGAGGCTGTATTTTCTGTTAATCCCTGATTTTGCACATAAGTTTACATCTGTGGAAGTCAAAGAGCTTTCAGAGTGAAAGATCTCTGACTTACAGCGAGGATAAGCTACTTTCTCCAAAGCCACTGTTCTGGGCTGCCATGGTACCCAAGGTACAGTCTATCCAGGAAGCCAGAAGGAGTGCTGTGCGGGAGGTGGCAGAAGATGCAAACATCAGGATCAGATTTAGCCATATTAGGATGTAGCCATACTGACAACGTTATCTACACTCAGCATGCGTTCTTAAGATGTATGGCCTGACTGGACAGATGCTGACGTAAAAACACTCCGCCTTTACCCAATGATGTGGATTTTGTGCTATTTTCCACTCATTACTGACATAACAGTTAGCAGAAAGAAAAAAGTAGATGAAGGGTGTGTTCTGTCCCCACACACAAGGTGTAAATCAAGCCTGTTTAAAAGGAGTTGTTTTAAAATCTGAGAAAAAAAAAATACATTGTTGAAACCATGCACCACTCTGGGAACAATATAACCGTGCAGCTTTGCTCATAGCAGAATCTTACACAGCTTTAGCTTTAGTGTGTGAAAAACAAGGCATGGGAGTTAAACTGAATCCACCTAGGAGGCAGGCTGGAATAAAGCTGTTTTTTATTTTCAGTACGTTCATTTTAGTTGGCTGGCCTGGCTGACCACTTCAATAAGCTCTTCTGAGGTGAGAAATACTTCCATAAATGCAAGCTAGTTGTTGAAAATGGTAATGAATGAATGGAGCCCAACCAAACACACTTAGGAAAAACAGAGCTGAAGCCACTCTGACAAGACACGAATTGTGCTGGTTTAAAGTCCATAAACAATAAGCAGGGCCGTGCTTCACCCCTAGCACAGCTGGCCTCTGAGGAAGCTAATTGTACTTGTCCTTGAAAGAGAAAAGAGCAGATAAGCCACAAAGAGTTATGTTGTGGGAACAGCTTGTATGGACTCTGGTGAGGGACATGAAAGGAGCCAACTGAAAATACATTCAGTTCTGATTGTAGCCAGCTTATTTTGATGGGTACTATTTACATATTCCATTTAGATCTTTATTGTTTCTGTGGTTAATTTCTTTTTTTTAAAGCCTCAGCAATTGATTCCTTATTAACTGGGTTTTTTTCAATCTAATGGAAATGGAATCAAGGTATTTAATCATTGCAGTAAATTTAAAAGCAGTAAAAAATTAATCGCTACAACTTAGGAAATTGTTTCAGATGTGTAAAAGAAAATCCTATGTATTTAGGTATATAAAGCAGACATTTTGGCAAAAAAGTGCTGCATTCATATTACTTGCTATCTTATTACCTATATTAAGTCTTGAATTTAGAATTTATGCCTCTCAATTTTAACCTGTAATTCTTATAAATCTTACTGTTACTTGCAGGTTGAGAGCGGATCTCCTGCAGCAGTATTAACTTCCTGACATTGGAAAGACTCAACCAAAAATGAACTCCCAGAAACAGATTATCAGAAACTGAGGATCAATAACCAAGATAAGTTCATAAGCTTCTTGACTTAGGGTTCTTTCTTTTTATATTTCTACAAGCTACTTTTTCATACACATGCTCTGCTGGCTGCTGGTTTTCCCTCTTGTTGATGCACAATGCAATGGACTGAGTTGTCAGAGAGGGACCAGACATCTTAGCATTGCTAACATCATATACAACATAATACATAACTCCTCACTTAAGGCACAGTCTGTACAATGGATGGAGATACTCTTGTATTAAGTCACATAGAAAACAGCATTTGTTGAGAGATGCTCACCTCAGCTCTTATGCTTCAGTCTGCTGAAGAGAAGAGCTTTTCAAAGGTACTGCTTTTTGAAACTTAAATGTCTGGGTTGGGTTGGAAGGAAGGACTCACCTTCACTCAGAGTCACTGCCCTGGCCTGCACTGCAGAAGTGCCAAGGACAGGCCAAACATAAAGCTGGTGTTTCTCTTGAACCTTCCACCCAAGAGTGTATAGTGTGGCACATTCCTTACACTATGGCAGCCGTGGTTCAAATCCCTCCCAGACTTTACTGTGACTTGGAGATTACCTTAAGTTTGGAGGTGGTTGGACAGTACTGTGTCCTTCTGGCAGTGCTATTCTATTGGCAAGAGGAGAAGCTACAACAAGAGGACATCTATCTTGGAGCTGGCAGGCAAAATACATGGTGAATTGTCTACTTTGTTTCTTCTTAAAAAGCATAATTTTATGAGGACTGACTTTGCCAGACATTTAACTTCTATCTCACATCCAGTGCTGCAGTTTAAAGAGAATTTTAAATGGGCATAACTTCTTATGGCTGCCAGAAGACATGGTCCCATCCCACTTAGATGGCTGGCTGCTTGTGCCAGCACAAAACGGGCAGAGGTAGAAGGCAGAAGAAGAAGCAGGAGAGGGCAGGCAGGACTGCCTCCAGAAGCAGTAGCAAGCTATGGCAATTCAAAACCTTTCATGAACTTCCCTAGATTTGAGCTGAGAGGAATGCTGGATCACAAATTAAATGGTTGTAGGCACATCTGACAGCAGAAACATAGGCACCTCCTGGGCAGGGTGAAAGGAAATAGATAAATAGCAGCCAAGCATTGGATAGTTACACATCAAAATGGTAGCTTGTGGCTTCCATCTCCCTGTTGAAGGTAACCCAGAATATCCTGTCATAGGTCCTGACTGCCTTCATTTAGAAGATCAGTGCCCAAGCTGGTATTTTTCTCTTCTAGCAACTTTGTAAAAACATTTTCTTCGGTGAGATAGATCAGTTTTTACTGTACTTACTTAATAGTGGATGAGACATATGCAGTATATAGTCTCATCCTCTCCCTCTTACGTTTCTTTTAACGTCACAGAATCACTGGCCTACTTGCGTGACCTCCATCTAAGGTCTCAAACTTTGTTACTACTCCATTAGCAATGCCATCTCTGTGGGCCATGGACGCATTCTGCCACATTTCTGTTTCAGGAGTGACATCTGTATTACTGACATTGCCAGGGAATAGCAGACATTGTTGCAAGCTCGAGAGCCTCAGACCTGATGGCGTCAAGTACTGACAGCTATCTTGGGGGGGTGGGTCCCACGAGATAGTGCAGAACGGTGAAAGAGAACCTCAGACAAAGCCCTGTGCAGAAATAAGTTGGGGACACCTCCCATTGCCACTCAGCACTAGCCAGGTACTTTTGAAATTGTCCTGTTTGCTCAGCCTTTCACCCATTTCTCAGCTCAGTGTTAGCCCATCACACACAGTAAGTGCACAGGCTGTCTAGCACTTCCTGAGGCACTAGGACAGGCCTGCTTCAGGAACCGACTGAAGACATGAACATCCAGCCTGCCAGGAGTAAGCACTGTCTGCCCGGCTGGCAGGTGCCTTCCACAGCTAGAAGAGACATGCCCTTACAACCCTTGTCCCAACAGCGAGAGACCTGCCTGCGTTATTCTAAGGGTGCAGAGATAATGTTGGACAGAAGTTGCCAACCAGAGACTCTATTTTGGTCAACTGTCCACTGGCAGGGCGCAGTCTGTTCAAAGAGCTGCCTGAACTTGGAATCCTGAGTGTGACTATGATGGGAAATTTTCTTAAAATCCCATCACCTGCCAGGCTGCACCATAGTTCTGACTGCTGCTGTCCAGAGCAACGGGGTACCTCTCCCCAGGGGAAAGCAGCACTTTGTGTTGGCAGCATCTGCCTACAGACTTGGGCCAGTGACCATGCAGGGGGCTAATTACTCCAGAATGGAATGAGAACTTTTCACCTCCAGAGCACAGCACGAGGCAGTTTTTCCTTTCCCAAGGGAACTACTGAAAAAACAAACATTGTTATGGATGACGCAGATGAGAAAATGAGAAATGGGGACACGGAGGAGGATGTATTGTTTAAATGGAAATTTATTAATTTATCATGTTTCATTTCCTATCAGTGCATTTAGAATTCAAAGAAGTACTGTTTAGATGAATAGCATGAAAAATTACCGCTCAACATTAATTTCCAAGTCATCTGGGTAACTGCTGTGGTATTCCTCGTCCTGGGGAAGCACCAAAGGAGGCAGCCTGGTGCCCTCTGCTGGCTTTCAGGGCTAAGGCAGACGTGCCTTGCAATGAGCTCCTCAGAAAGTAAAAAAAAGCGTTTTGATTGCAAGCTTTCTGGAGGTGACAGATAAAGCAGTGACATCTCTGTGCTACAGGATTTAATTATTTTTTTTAAACTCACTAATTATTAAAACTACACCAAGTATAATTCTGTATACCCATATATAAAGAGCTTACATGACCTTTGTCATGTTGTGTTTTAATTGCAGTGTTCTCATCTTCAAAGAAAGGTTTTAGCATAGGGGCAGGAATGGAAGATGAGCATTCAGTTGCCCTCGCAGAAACTGACTGAACTAGAAATTCATTTTTTTCACTGTTTTTCTTACACAATCTTTTCCATGCTACTTCCAGTTGTCACTGACATGCACCCCTAGACTCTGCACTTTGATGTAAGCTAAGCCTCAGAGGAACTTATTTGGAACCTTGTATTTATAAAGACGTCTTACATAATTGGAGCCTATTAAATCCTTAGGGTTCACACAATGCTGAATAAGGGGTTTTTTAATCCACATTGCATAGTCATCTCTGAAAACCTAACCTAGTGTATCGGTAAGGATATTCACTTGGTTTGGTGTTAAAAATATAACAAAGCCACAAACAGGTTACTTGGGTCAGGTAATAGATGGCACTGAAATCCTTTTGTGAGGCAGTTATGTCATCCAAATGCGTAATGTTTCCTAAGGAACAAGTGCACGTGTTTCTCAGCACATTTACATTAGAAGTTTGCATTTCGTAAAAGAAAGCATCTCTTAGTTAGGCCTACAAAAGTCTGAAGAATAAAATAGTTTTCATAAACTCATTTTATTGCTGCTATAAAAGAATGCTTGCAAATAGGTGTTAACTACCATGACTGCTGTATACTTGCATACTACTGGTCAGTCCTGTAATAAAAGCACACTATTTACAAGTAAGCAAGTTTTATTCTTTCCCTTGGTTTTAAAATGTCATTGAAATTCAGTTTGGTTTCCAAAACCAGAAAAGCAAAGACCGTTGTTAAAAAGAAAAAAAATAAAATGTATATCCATTAGAGAGTGCACCCTTGAGTTGTTTCCTGGCCGGTGTCTTGCAGGGATCTTGCGTGCACTAGTACCATCCTGCTCTGATCAGGTACGTCCTGTTTCACAGAGAGAACAAATGTAGGCTTTAACTATAAAACTCTTTAACAAGCATTTTTTTTATGTTATTCTTAGTCAAGATAAAAGCCTGGATAGGTTCTCTCACTTCTGGCTCATGGACAAATTGGTCATGCTGTCGTCAGTGAAACGACCAGTACTACTATCCCAACAGGGCTGACAGAACTAGTTTACCAACTAGGGAGAGCGCATGGCGCAGAGAACTGTCAGTCCTCACCCTTCTTCCCATACTACTAATCCATCCCACAGAAGTTAGCTCACACTTGTCCCTCACACAGGATTACAGTTTTCCCTGACAGCCAGAAATCTCAAGGTGGTACCAGCTTGTGTACGTTCCATGGTCTGCAGGTCCGGCGTTGTACCTGGCTATTGCATATGGCGATAACTCCAGACCCAGGAGCCTGTACTCACTTCAGTGGTAAGCTGACACCTCCACAGTGCGGTACATGCCCAGTTTGGGGGAGCACTGACACCTCTGCGCCACCCTCCCCTCACCCAGTGAGAAGTCGGATCACAGGAGTGCCACAGGGCAGGATGGATGGGATTTTCCCAGGTAATTCACCACAGCATGCAGAATAGGTTCAAAGTGTATGCAACGTTTTATTGAAAAAATACGAATGTTCTGTACATAAGTACAACTCAATGGGCTTGATAAAATCTCCAGAGACTTATTGGTTAATCTAGGTCTTCTTTTCTTCTGTCTCCTCTAAGGGCATAAAGCATATAATGAAGCAGCAGGTCCCCTGTACTTGTGCAAGTGCAATCCCATCGCTGTGCGTGCAGCATAGCACCTGGCTCTACAGACGGGGCTCCAACATGCTCAATGTACTTTGATGGATGGTCTGCAAGAAATTTAAAGCATGGAAGAACTGCACAGGACTGGTCCTTCAATCCACTGATGATGCAAAATTTATTGTGAGATCTCTGTTAGCCTAAACAGCCTGCATCTGCGTATCCAATACTTCTGACAAATAAATACAAAAATAAATAGGGATCTGGCCTCACAGAACCTCAAGTCTCAGAAGCAACACAATTTGTAGCAAGCTACATACATAATTTCAACTATATCAACATAATTTATTTAAATCTCTATCAATAAATGTATTAAAAGTATAAATTCTTATCCAATACTGAGAGTTTAGTTCTGGAAATAAACCCAGAAAACCAAAGCTTTTTAAGTCCTCTCTTACAATTTAGTGTGCTCTTAGAAAAGGCTTTATAGTTGAACTTCAGCAGAAACTAGCTGCTATATAATGTAATCCTATCCCCCAAACCTAATACAAAAAGCTCTTAAAATCTTTTTACAGTAACTGGCTTTCATGTCCTAACTTTACATACAGTTACTAAAATTATAGCACATAGCAGTGCTGACTAAAAATAGGTTTAGTGTTAAACTACATGCACAAATGCTGGAGTACCAAAGCAGAAACAATAATGTGGCAGCTTCACAATTAACTTATGTTGCTAATTGGATGGTGTAACAATACTGCATCCCAAAAGATATGTATGTTGCAAATGGAAAGACAATGAATAGGACTGGATGAGGAGAAAGTTAGGCAAAAAACCTTTTTTTCTTCTCCATTTAAAACTGGAATGTCCGTTATCGCCAAGAAGGTAAATGTAGACCAGGGTTAGAAGCTTCTACTAAATCAGGAGTAAATTGTGATGACTTCTCTGCCGCCTCCTCTAACAAGTAATACTCTCTCCAGACCCTCAGTCAAGACTTCAAGAAACTCCATGTCTTTTTCCGTAAAGTTAAGGACAACAAAAGTACCAACCCCAAAATACGCAGTGTTAGGCTCTGTATGGGCTTTACGCGGTCAGGTTTTGGTAGCAAGGAGGCTGCAGGGGCATCCTCTGTGGGACGAGACCAGGGGCTGTCCCCATGTCGGACAGAGATTGTTTCAGCAGCTCCGAAACAAAGCTGCCATGGCCTGAAGCTGAGCCCACCGTGGTGCTGGTGGCACCAGCTTACACGGCCACACTCCCCCCCAGCTGCTCTCCATGACTATTAAGTGTTTTGCAGTCGGAGTGGCTCAGCCTCTCCAGGCAAGGGTGAAGGAATAAGCATCCTGACCCACAATCTCAAGTTTAAAATCTCTCAGTTTGTTTAACTGTCATGAAACAGACATTACTACTATCTAGATTTAGGAGAAAACAGTCATTTGTTCTGTGATTTGAGACATCTGTTTTTTGGCACAGGCCAGCGAAAAGCGCACTAATTCAGTGGTACAACCAAGGCTGAAGAGCAGCTGTGGACAGAGAACTGCAGTGCCAACAGGCTCACCAGATCACAACCTGCAGCTCTACCCAGGCTGAGAGGCGTAGCGCAGGTGCCTAAATACCGTGGGTTTGAATTTGAATCTCACTGGAGCACCAACGTGGGCTAAGCCCCCAAATTGATGTGTGAGCTGTGCCTGAGACACACCTTCTATTCACTCGAGTTCAGACATTGCCCTGCCCAGAGTGCTGGCTGCTGGGAATGCCTTCTTAAACATCTGCTACATCTGCTACTGAGAATTAAATTAAACTTAATAAATTAATTAAGATTTTAAATCTACAAGATTTTCAGAGCAACTGGTGGCAACTTTTACTTTAAGCAATTACTGCATAGCAGCCCCAAGCCAGTACCCCCAATTTAGTGGGCACTGTGTCACATATTACAGCTGGGCAGCATTTGCAGCAAAATTAATTCAGGAGCACAGGGTAAAGGAAGATCTTCTGCGTGGACCAGGCCTTGCCTGAAAGGATACAGTTTTCATCACCATCTGTGTTCTTGGGAGGACCAGGCATGTTGAGGAGAACAAGTCTGGCATCATGGGATCTATTTACAATAACTTCATTTAGCTTCACTGCTGTGTGCATTCTCCGGACATTAGACTGGTTCCTGTAAAAGAAGCACAGACTTACTGTTAGAAACACACCTCTGAAAACAGAATGATTAAAAAGGCCCTTAAAAGCAGACCTTAAATCTCCTAAATACCCTGTGACAAGTCAAGTCAACACACAGAAAAAGGTTTCAAACTTAATGATGTGCAATTTCTTTTGTATCTTCAGAGTTCTTCAGGTACTGCTCTGCTCGTCTATTGGTTTTAGGATCCCTGGAGTCAAGTCTCTAGACAGGAAGTTACATTGCTCTTCAAGAAGCATTTTTGATAAAAAGGATTTAGGCTGGCATAAGGAGTTAAATGTGTTTGCACAAGGGGACATGCTCTTTGATCGTGGACACTTGCGTCTGCAGAGCCTTCCCCTCTGCAGATCCCCTTGCTCCCACGCCAGCACAGACCACACATCTCTCCAGATGCGGTACCGGAAAACTCTCTCTCAGACACCCACTGGAACCAAGAGGACCGGCACCATTGCACTCGGTCCATACTTCCCAAGAGTGCACTTGGTTTTTGTGTGTAACAGCAGTTGACTTCTCCAGAGAAAGCCCAGCCTCCTACAGATTCGTAGGCTGGGACGCAGCCTACAAGCGGCTGGCGGGCTGTATGCCTGCTCATGGGGCTTTTCTGGGGTACAGTACGGATTTTAACCTTTCCTTCAGTTGGACACTCATCAGCCTCTCTACCTGGCTATTTACAAGAAACACTTATGACCCCAGTATCTTTAAAATCTCAATCATGCTTTCAAATTTGAGTAGCCACTTGGTTCAAAAGTTATGGGAGAGAAGGGAATAGACGCAACATGATCTCGTAAGCCTCTGCTCCTTAAGAATCCAGGCTAACAGAGGTAACAGGATTAATTACTCAGAATGTATCATCACAAAATAACACCAGTTATGCTGGGACAGAACTGGAGAGTATCCTTTGGGGATTTTGAGCCAAGGAATGTTTCCTTCCTACAGGAAATCACTATTTTGGTAACATAAAAGGAAAAACAAGGCAGAAATAGACATATCAAAGGGAGAATATATTTGCAGCTTTGCGGATTTCCACTTCGTTTTATTCTTCATTTTAATATATTAAAAACAAGTATTAGTAGAAACAAATCTAATCTAAATCTGTAGTTCAACTTTACATGTTATGAGTGAAAGTCTTTAGTAACCTCGCTGCTCTTCCAAATATTTAGGTTTGCAACGAGATGTTGTATATAGACAGAAAATAGAAGACGCAATGGTAAGAATAATGTGCAGTATACTAACAACACAATTTACCCCTTTCGGTATTTCACATTCTTATTTAATTTAGAGCAAGGACATCCTCTGCCTTCACCACGTCAGCTTCAGAAAACAAGGGACAACACAGCGGCCAGATTATGTTTACAGGAAGCGAGGAAGAAACCAGCACCAGAAACAATATACTGTCATTAACTATGTCTAGTTTTGGAAAAGTAACTGAAAACTAAAGGTTGGGTATTCTCTAAAACGACATTTAAAATCAGCCTCTTCCCAGTGACTTGAAGGCGTAGGCTGTAAGAAAGGGTTTGTTTAGTGTCCAGAAACTGCCAGAAAGAACATCAAAGCGGTGTTGTGGAACAAGAGCTTCTCTAAATAAGTAATGTTTCCGCTTCTTGTGTCATGTTCTGCTGAAGAGAATAGGTTCAGACCTGTCATTAATTGTTTTCTATCCTGACTTAGTTCTTGTCAGGACAACTCTTGTAGTTTGTTATATGCTGTTTATGATGATACTTAGCATAAGCAGCTAATCCTGCTCCCTTTAAAAACACTGTGAAGATTGCTCAGCTCTAACTCCTTTTCTTCCATAATTGCATGGTTTTCCTGGTTTTAGTTGAGAAAAAGAAGCCTTCCCTCTCAACCATCTTAATGTACTTCTAAGTTAAATAACAAACTTACAAGTTTTCCCACTCTCTGAAAGCATGGAAGAGGAAAAAGTACAGGTAGTTAACACCAAATTCAGCAGAATTTCTACAGTATATAAATTATGTATGGTTCATCCTAAACCAGATCTGAATTCTCACTGATTTATGAGGAAGGAAAATCTGAAACTTTGTCAAGTACACAAAGTTGACTGAGTGAATGCTTTGTGTAAGATGTACTACATCAGAGGTCACAGGAGATTCATGTGTGCTTGTGCAAAGCCACAAACGGAGCTTTACTTTTACCTATTCAGGGGGCACGCATGTGGTAATGCTAAGGCTGTTGTTACGTGTCAGCGCTCCTTCGACAGAAGCCTGTCTTAAAGGGTTTTATCATGTGTTCTATTCAGTCATTCATCACCAGCTCCTTGTTGCATTAAACATCTGCACTACACATTTGATAGTGAAATTATCAGTCGTCTTTTAAATTCTGATTAGATCAAGGAAATTATCAGTCTGATTTTTAATTGTGTGGTTTGTTGAGGTATTTGGGAGACAGGAGGAAAGTTATAATAGGATTCAACAGCTCCAATTTAGAGTTTGACTATACCGAGTAAAATGTTGAGGGATGTGTGCCACGTTTAATTGGTTAAAGATTCCTCAGGAGGCTAACTGCTGTCTGCTCAGTAGTTAGATCTCCATGTTTATCGTGCAAGTCTAAACCAAGGATTAGGAGACAAAGGATAATAAAAGCACGGCACATCTACAGTTTCAGGAGGAGCAAGCTGTTGACTTAGACAAGACTCACGGTTTAATGCTGATGAGATCTCTAAAGCTTCCCACAGCACTGCCTCGATTCCGCTTCTCAGCATCACATTTCTCTTTTGTCCAGGTCATCTGGATGTTCTCAGGAACTGGGTCCCCCTCATCTTCTTCGTCGGAGTAGAGGCTCTCCAGACGTGCTATTGAGTGTCTGTCCTTTACCAGCTGAGCCTAGAGGGCACGTGAATGACAAGGTAAACTCAGAGACTTTAATTTACATTTTCCAGTTCTGTTTAAGCAATTCAAGACTTTTTGTACAAAATAAAGGATACAATGGAACAGTCAATTTAGCATTTAGGACAGCTCTGATACCAGGCATCTGCTGCAGCCAATGATCTTACATACCAAACTGACTTTAAACAGTTTTGATGGGTGTAAGCCATGCAGAATTTGGACTAACAGAGGCCTGGTATCTATACAAGTTAAAAAAGAAAGTCTAGCTCACATCACAACATGATCTGAAACAATGGACTAGTCTGACTCAAAACTGACAACAACAAAAAACCAAACCACGTTGGACAAACACTTGCAGCAAAATTAGATCATCTGCACCTGTCATAGTTACGTGTCCAAACTGGAATGAAACCGTCAGTAGGAAAACAGGATATACTATAAATTGAGACAAACCCTGGGCATCCCATATAAAGCAAAAACAAGGTCAAGAAAGGGTCGAGATAAGACTTACATCCTCAAGTCATCAAGTATCATTTACATCACAACGACGAACATGTCTACATGTGCACTGCCATCCTTTTCTCCCAAAACAAACCATTTCTAGCATGGTTTTGCAAGTACAGCCAGGCTATTCAATGACTACATGCAATTTTGGGAAACAAAAAAGCTATGCTGAAAGTATTTCCTTACACCTTTAGAACATAGGAGTTAAATTTAAGCAGCAGCTATATGCCACACTCCTAGGAAGGCACTTTGTATCATCCACCTCAGCAGCCCATAGCGATCAACCACAAACGACATACCTCCCTCTCCCTCTCTGTTTTTGTCAGCCTCATTTGCCTCAGCATCTGAGATCTCTGCTCCATCATAAGAGTTCTCTCGTAAGTATATGCTGAGATATCGCTATTGTGCTGCAGAAATAAGAAAAACTGTACTTGTAATCAAGTCATAACCAAATACCACCATTTGCATCGTAAAGTGAAAAACGGCCTCAAATCCCTTACCATTTCTACCACTTCTACCTCTGCCTCTATTCGGAGTTGATAGAGGAAAGTAGCCAAGTCCTTCTTCATCTGGATGCTGTTATCATCCATCTGAGCGACAGTAAAAATTCGCATTTTGCATTTTCTCCAAACCTGGTGAGGGAACACAAACTCTCAGTGTTTGAACCAATAATATTTTGCTCTATGAAATGGAAAGTTAGCACTCTCATTTATCACTACAGGCTCCACTATAGGACCTCGTTTCTTTATACTACTGCACACAGAAGTAATTGGGTGACAAACATTCTTTGGCTAGCTCCTTACTTTGTGCTGTTTGAGAAGAAAAGGAAGCAACATCAACATGCCTCCATCATGCACAATCCACCACACATCAATGTTGCCTTCATTGTAACGCTCGTGGTTGCTGGGGTAGAAAGACACATTTTTGGGAACCAGCAGAGCCAGATGGGCTGCAGTTGTGCAGCGAACAGTACCTGCCCAGAAGGGGAAGAACAGATAGTTACTTCCAATTCTGCAAGAGTGATCTATGTTTGTTTAGTTTTTCTTAAAAAAAAAAAGTTACAGAGGAAATGTCAGCAAACCATAGAAGTCATTGCTTACATAAAGGAAGGTACACACGGACTTGTATAGACAGGTTGGACCAAATGACAAAGCTAGGATAAAGCAGACTTACAGGAACACAAGCCCTATTTCATGTTTGAAATAAAAGCAGCAAGCTTCAAAGCGCAGTACAAGGAGAAAGCATCTGCTCTGTTCTGATCTGTGTTAAGTAACGAGATTACAGGGGAAGGAGAGGGATACAGGCAAGGAGAGTGTTAGCTCTAGTAGTGAAGAGAGATTGACAGGTTCGGACCAGTGACAAGACAGAGATTATCTAGGAAACAAATCATAGTTTGCCAGAAAACCAGTATCCCTCAAGTCCATCACTTTTTAACCACTCACTTAGACAGAGTTAGTTTAGCTGCTAGATTAATCATTGAAGATCTTTCATAGGTCACTTCCCTACAAGAAGCAATATTTCAAACATAGAGCATTTTTGTGAGAAATTACCTACTTCACCATCATTACTAGAAAAAACAGACTAAAAACCAAAACCAATTTCACACGGATTCTGCTGACATCCCCTGTGTGCACCATATGCGTAATAAACATTTCTGTTCACACAGAACCTTTAAAGCTCACCTATAAACGTCTTCCACGACCTTGGATCTTCACTTTGTCTCCAGCCATATGGCCAGCCCAAAACCACAGTGTTATGTTTCATGCCACCTAGTCCACAGGACTGGATCAAGTGCGCAATTCCTTCTCGAACTTTATTGGCCACAACTACTTGACAAAATCCTTTCACCTTCTCAATGTCCATCATATTCTTAATAGTCTGCAAGACAGACAAGGAAAAACCTCACAACCAAAAGGAACTCTGTAACAGGCATCCACAGGTAGAACATACGTCAAAGCAAAGTTCTGCTCATCCACTTTCCTTAACAAAACAGAAGAGAAAATAGCCATTAATTGTGAATAATACTTGTTTAAAATGCACAGTTCCCTTCATATATAATTTCTAAGAGATTAAGATAAGGGTTTTTTTTCGTTTGTGCTATAATCTCTCATTCACAGTAGCAGTTAGTGATATCTGTGTTACTGTCTCACTTTCCATTTTCTAATCCTAAAACATTCACCTTTTTAAACCCAAGGTTAGCTAACTTCATTTGGATTTCCAGTTTCAGATTTCTATGTAACATGCTTGTTAGTACATTCAATTTAAAAATATAAGCACAGAACCTCCTGCACCTATCAAGAACATCATACCCTTTACTTGTTTAAAAACTAAACCTATGAATTAATTTTCCCTTTATAACAGTTTTCCTGTATAAAAAAAAAAGCCTCTGGGGAAGAAAACAGCGATGAGCTGATACTATACAGATGCAAACAGGGCTATGATGTCATGTTGACACAGTGAGGAAGATGAAATGATTTATTAACAAAATTTTCAGGACTATCCTTCAATGCTTTTTGTAATAAGCTTACCACCACAGCAATATTCACTAAATTTGCAATAATTGACAGTTACTGAAATGTTTCTTGGAATGTTCCAAAAACTAAGTAGCCCTCTTCCCTCCGTTAATCAGCATAGACAATGTCCCGCAGTAATTCTTTCTTACAAAACAAGACAGTTTTATGCAGTAAGGCTCTTTACACAAGTTGGAAGCGTTGATCATCTTACATTCCCAAACTGGCCGCTAAAACATACTTGCAAGCTGTAGTGCCACTCAGCTAATCCTGTATTTTGTGGAAGCCTGAGAGATACTCTTTTCTCCACGGATGATTATGAAACTCTAAGTCATCTGCCCACTCAACCCCTTTTTACTACAGGAATTTGTTTAAGACACAGACCTGTTCAGCAGCCTGAGCTTCTCCATAAGTTTCCAAGAAATTCCCTTGGATCACTGATCCTATGATAGTCAAACCTTTGCCAGCTTTCAGCTGAGATGCAAATGTTAACAATCTAGGGTATTTCACATGCAAATCTTCATCAAGTTTCAGAAGCACCAGCAACTGAGGCCTGGAAAAAATAAAGAAGGGAATGTATTTTTTACTAAAGCTTTAACAAAAACACTTGTAAAAACCTGCCTTTTTCATCAGTTCTGCTTGAATATTAACTCTGAAACGGTACATTCTTTCTGTACTTCACACAATTAGAGGGGTTTAAATTGGTATCTTGTTTCTCTTGATTCAAAAAAGATTTGAAGCACCGAGGGAATTCTACTGCATCGTTTTGAGTCATAAAACCCATTCACGTACTTCGCTCAGGAGGCTTGCATTAGTGTTTTATTTACATGGTTGATTTTCAAGTCTCTTTTAAGCACTATTAGAGCACACACTGTGTTCATACGGTAAGGCTGTCCTTCAGATCTGTCTGGATACTTGTGCCAAGCAGTTGGGAAACATGAGCATTTTCATCTAAACAGAGATCCCATCTGCCTTCTGTTCCTTAAGGTATTGCCACACATCAATTAAGTTATTTTCTCTCTTAAGCTATGGCTGAGCAAGTAGAAAAAGATTTATAAAACCGTCATCTTTGGTAGATTCCTAGTTCTCTTGTTCAGAGCACAAGAGTTGTGCAATGCATAACTGAGAGGAGGGCTCTTGCTCACTTAGTCTCTCTTCAGCACCCAAAGCCAGAGGGAGAAATGTTGGCCGCTGTTCCACTTTCTAATCCTATCAGTGACTTCTTTCTGCCCCCTGTGTGAATTATCATGGGCCTCTAGACCTCTGTACTTGCAGATCTCCACAGTTTTCTCAAGTTCCTCTTCTGAATTCACCAATTCAGAGGTCAGTTAAAGATCCAAAGGACACGGAAGTTCTGCCCATCCATGGCCCACACAGTCGGGCTTGGGCAGTTTACCTCACACTCAACACTTTCATTTTTAATATTCTGGGCATTTAAATTCATTCACAAAGACAAAAAGCATCTTGTCTGGAGTCCAGTTTAATTCCTTAAGTGTAAGCAGATGATCATGACAGTGCATTTTCTTAGTTTAAACTTAGTACCTCCAGTTCTTTGTGTGCGGAGGGCCCTCCTCCAGTCTGAGTAAGGCGTATCTTGCTGCGCTGAGTGACAGACCCCGGATACCATCACCCCATTCCTTCTCCGCACTGTGAAGAACACGCAATTTAGCCAACATATTTATGGTTTCGTGAGTGTTTAACTGAGCACTGACAGTCATGCTATAGAGAAATCACTACCTTATGAGCTTAATAAGGTGATACATAGCATGCATTGCATGTGCATTTATCATCTGTACAGGTATGTCCGTGATACTTCCCACGTATCACGTAAGAGAAATGCAAAAGTTTCAGTCAAATGTGTACCACAACATATCCTGTGTTTAATATGTACTCAACGCTCCACTACAGAAAATGCTTCCCAAGCATAAGTAGGCATTTCAATACCTAATTTGTTAAAATTCAGTTATGCAGCCATACTACACAACCTGACTCCATCAGGTATTAATTCAGGCAACCTAACCTGCAGATTCAGCTTTTCAAGGACTGTTCTAGACAGATGGTTGCACCAGAGAAATTGGGGTAAGATGGCTGCCTTCAGGACTTGGGGGCCTGACGTAGTTATGTGCGACAGACAGCAGGAGGGAGGATCCCAGCCAGGGTTTCTGATTCCCGTGACTTTCAAGTTTCACCAAACACCCTTAGAGACTTAAAACCAAAGCACTTCAGAGGCTTTCATTTAGCACTGACACAGTAAAACAATGGAAAAATCAAAAAGTAGTAATAAGGGAAGCCCTCTAAGTCATCTCTCTGGACAGTGCCTTCTTCAAATGTGAAGACTAGAGATGATTCATAAAAAATAGACTCCATCTGCTTCCTACCCTTTTCTATCCAGTCAATACTTACCCTTGGTATTCAATGTACTTGTAAATCATGCCTGCAATAAGCATAGCTACCAAAGCGTAATACCAAGATGAAATGAACATCAGTGCCAGGCAAATACTCATGCCTAAAAATGAGAGGGCCCTGAAACAAAAAAGCAAAGATATTAGCGAGTAGAGGGCTAGAAAAGCTTAAAAACAAGTCACTTATTCTCTTGCTCTTTTTTCTTTAAATCATCTATTCTGGACCAGCAGTGAAACTAAAGCTTCCAATGAATCTCCCCAGTCCACGAGTTTTAGCATCCTGTTGTTGGAATGAAACTCTCAAGCCATTAAATAGCTGGGTCTGGTCCACTACAAGTATTACATGGATGTACTCTTGTCTAGAACTGCTATCCAGAGAAATAAAAGATGCCCACAACTCTTAGGGACAGAGCTCTTCAGACGAGGTGTTCAGCATGCTGGGCTTTTGCTTACCAGTGATAGTATTTAAATCGGGGCCGCCAGTTTGGGGTTCTGAGAAGCGTTTGTACTGCACATGCCAGATTAACAAAGAGGTAACACATCAAGAAAAACCTGCAGAAGCAAAATAGTGCAAAACCTTTTAGCACATACATTTATAGATTCTGACACGTATTACAATCACATGAATTATCTACTGTCAAAATACAGCTGCCCTGTCATGCCTGCCTATCCCTCTGATTTATTAGCCTCAACTACAACTATAAAATAGCTAGAACAGGTTTTTTAATTAGATAAGTCAGATCTATCCACATCAACAATGCTATCTTTGTTCTGTGATAAAAATACAATTTTCCCAAACAATATAACAATATACTAAAACATATTTATTCACAGAATGCTCCAGAGCAGAAACAAATTTGTATGTAGAGCCTGAAGCCAGAGAATTCACAGAAATAATAAAAGCAGAACTCAGGCTCCAGTAATTTGCTTTACTGGTTTAAGATAAGGTTCTGAAAGACAATCAAATTAGCAAAACGCAAGAGTACCTCTTTCTCCTCCCACCTTCCACCCCCTTAAAGAGCAACCTCGTTTCTTACATTGAGAGAATTGGAGCCACCATGTCAAGTGAAGCAATAAGGATTCCCAGCTCAGCAATTAATGCTGTTAACAGAAGAGCCCATGTCGGTTCACCATTTGCCTTTCCATGACCAAAAATCTGAAGAAACAGAAACATTAAGCCTATCTTCCAAGTATTTCATAAGGTTATAACGAAAAAACAAAAAACCCCAAACAATACTAGTTTTCCTACATACTTTTTTCTCTAGAGAAAGGAGTCAGATTATTCTAGTGGCTTTTTGTGCTTCACTGAATTAGATGTTAGACTTCCTCATAAAATTATATGTCTATTCAAATTCTTTTATAAGTATGTGCAGTCTTTAACAAAAAAAACCCAGGGTATTAAAATAAAACCTATTGACCTTAACATCAATGCTGGGCAAACAAGGGAAAATAAATCTGATTTCCAAGAGCGTAAAGTCAAATAGCTGTTTAGTTACTACACACAGAATGCCGGGTTTTGTTGTGGGGTTGGGGGTTTTTTTGTTTTGTTTTTTCTGGGGTTTTTTTGAAGTACGAACCCAGAGGAAAGGAATTATGTTGTCCTTTGCTATGGCCTGCAGCAATCGGGGGGCTCCGGTAAGGCTCTGTAAACCTGCTCCACAGGTAGAGAAGAAGGATCCTATCACAATGACCCATGGCGAGGGCCACGAAAGGGTCCCCACCACCAAGTTCTTGTTCACTGCATCGCCATACCTGCAGAAAAGAACAGCAAGACAGTGTATTCAAAGGAGTGTTTTGACACTCACTTTTGATTTTCTTGGTCTGTTTTAAGATGTTTTTTAAACATTAAATATTACCTATTTTCTTCATTAGGAACTCTAGGAAGTAATAAACAATCTAAGTTAGTTTTAATACACAGATAGGAAGTGTCTGCAGCCTGATTTCAACAATTCAAAAACTTTCTTTTGATTATATATTATAAACACTTATGATGTTATCACAACATTATTTTCTACTTTCACCTAGAAAGATGCAGTTCTTAACAAAAATAAGTGTAACGTTTAAAACACCAAACACTATCCAGTATCAGACATCCCTACAGAAGTCTTCAGGGGTTTTTCGGTTGCTTGCTTTAGTTTGCTGTTTCTTTGGTTGTTTTTTTTTCCCCCCAGACAAGTGTATTCACAAGCACTTCATTGCTTGCCCCTGCAAAGAGTCCATCAATGTGAAGGAAATTTTCAGAAAAAGCACTGGGACTCGTGTCATTGGGTTTACTGGGAACACTTGAGGGCAGAGATAACCAAACATCGAACTTCATCTAGTTACAGATGTCCGACTCCATTTCTATGCAAGAAAATAATCAAATGCTACAAGGAAATAATTCTTCCTGTGAATACCGCTATGAGCACGTATACAGATACAGGTGTGTGCTATCTGTCTGCCTTTTAAGAGTTTCTTTGTAATGGGTCAGGGAACATATGTTAGACTGGTCACTGACTTAGGGAACGTGGTCAGCAAGCGCAAGCAAGATCAGGGCAACTTTGCAAGCTATTTGCTAACATACCGTAGGCTGAAATAATTTCAGCTATTTGGTATACACTATTGACGGCACCAGTAAGGTTACCAAGATCAGCAGCAGTACATCAGATAGCAATGAAGCCAGAAAACAGTTTGCAAAAGTTACTTTGCCAAACTCAGTAATTAACAAAAAAGGGGACAATGAATGAGGAAAGAAATTCAGGTTCATCTGGAGAAGGAAAAAATAAAATATAAAAAAAGCTAATATTTGTTGGGTTGTACCATGCTTCTCTAGGGAAGAAAAAAATGGAAGTCTATAGTTTACTGTTAGGGATCTGATCTTTGAACAAGTACGCCTGAAAACTGGAAAAGGTTTGTCAGCACAAGACAAAGTAGGTTTGGGGTGGGGTAAGGAATTAAGATGTAAGATGGAAAATTTGTATCAAATCAAATACAAGAATCTCAAAACGTTGTTCACAATTTACATACAAATATGGTTTAAAAGGCACCCAGGAGTGAAAGGCAAAAAAGGGGCAGGAGATGGAAAAGAACACAACTTCCCTGCAATAAAGAAAAAGAACAGAGAGAATGAAAGCAGTAAAACTTACTTATCTCTCAGGACCACACCTTCTATACAGGCTCCAAATAATAATACACAACTGAAGTCTTGAGTACAGAGTGTGCTAAGGAAGTACGATTTATTTAGACATGGCAGATGAAAACAACCGCAGAAAATACTGTGGGAAGTTCAACACGTGCCTCTGTCCTACAGCATTTGCACTGCAGCATCTCCATAAGTACGTGGTAAAGCTGGTGAGTAAATTAATGCCTCAGTGCTCATATATGCCTTATTTTAAGTTTCAAAACTTAGTTCCTTTTTAAAAACAGATGTTTAAATATTATGCTAAAGGACATAGCTTCAGACACGAGAGAGATGAAAGATATTTTAATATCAATTTCTGTTCTAATCTAGCAGATTAGATTTACATTTACATATAAAATTATTTCCTTTGAAGTTATTTTGAACATACACCAGCAGCATACAAGCACCATTACCTTGCACTTTCTCATTTTGTGTGGCATTCACATCACCAATAAGCATATAAACTGTACTACTACTGTACTGGGGAGCACAAAATACTTCAGGTTTTTTGGATCTGGCATTCCAGTGAAGTTTTTGACCTTGTGATTTACGTTTACATGAATAGTTAAGTCCTAAGCTCTACCCTCCACCCCTGAAATGCAACTGTAAAATACAAAGAGTAGTAAAAGGCGAAATACTGATCGCTCCTAAAATTATCATGTAAGCCTTCCACTGGGTGGCGTATTAATATTAACTTACCCACCACAAAGCAAGTTTTGATCTGCAAATATTTTAAGACCAGAGCTGGGGGTTATGTCTGTGACCCGGCTTCATCTTTATTACTTTTATAGGAAATGCAGACTTGGTACAGGGTCAATTCCCAAAGTAACACCTGGAGAAGCTGCGCTCCCAAGAAGCTGGGATCCTGATTCACAGCTTGGCAAGGTTTGCCAAGAAACAGGTTCAAAAGAACAGAATTTCATAGAATCACAGAATGGTTTGGGTTGGAACGGATCTCAAAGATCACCTAGTACCCACACCCACGGGCAAGGACACCCCCCACCAGCCCAGGGTGCCCAAAGCCCCGTCCAGTCTGGCCTTGGACACTGCCAGGGATCCAGGGGCAGCCACAGCTTCTCTGGGCACCCTGTGCCAGGGCCTCAGCACCCTCCCAGGGAAGGATTTCTGCCTCACATCTCACCTCAATCTCCCCTCTTTTAGTTTAAACCCATTCCCCTTGTTCCATCACTACACTTCCTGGTAACCAGCCCCTCTCCGGCTTTCCTGTAGGCCCCTTTAGGCACTGGAAGGCTGCAATTCGGTCTCCCCGGAGCCTTCTCTTCTCCAGGCTGAACAACCCCAACTCAATTTCCAGGAGAGTCACCTCAGCCAGCTGTCCTTTGTGTGGGATTTATTCAGAAAGCTCTGGTGAAGAAGTTATGAAGTTCTTTGCTTATATTAATTGCCTTTTGCCTTGTTTTTTTAATCTCCTACGTTGACAAATTGTAGTTTAGGACAACAACAGCTAGGTCAAGCTGAAAGACCTCGGCTTCATCTTTTCTCCAGCAGGCGAAAAGAGATTAAGACAGTCTTTCCTAAGCAAAGCTCCTGTAATCCTGGTCCTGAAGAGTTTAACCACATACAAAACCTGGCAGCTTCAGCTGGGACAAAGGCCATTCCCCTGAACACAAACACACACCACCTAGAAATCTGTTATGAGGAACATCCTCACGTTCCGCAAATTACGTACTCCACGCTGAGTAGAAACAGGTGGGAAGTGACAAATTCTTCACAGCTACACGGAGCTCACTACTGAGCAGTGTTTGTAACACTTCCATGTGTGACAGCTGGGGATGTGACTAAGAACAATGGAATAGCATTAGATCAGATGTGAAAAATCAAGGGGAAAAAAATAGTAACAGTCCTGAAAGCTGATGTAAGTTGATCTTGTTTCACTGATTTCAAAACAAATACATAAATTTCATTGGTACCACTGAGCAGCTGACTAACACATGAACCTTTCCTCACCCACCGCACCCTATAAAAACAAAGAAACAACAAACCAAAACCACTTGGGGAACATCTAGTCTAATTTCTAACTGCAGTTCATCTTGCCCTAAAATGTCAAAGAAAGCCTGTACTCCTTAATGTCCCTCAAACTAAAAGGGAGGGACTAAACTAAACTAAAAGGCTCTTCTTTCTCTTTTTTTTTTCTCCTTTTTTTAAGGAACTGAAATTTATGATCTCTCCCATTTAAAGTCTTCCCTCACCTTAATGATCCACTGCGTCCTAAAAAAATATATACCTGTATTCCACCAGCCTGAAAAGCTACAGACCACTGCGTAGCAAAGGAAAGCAACAGAAATGCAAAAGCACAAAACAAAACACCAACACAAAAAGGGGGATGGAAGAACAACAGGGTAATAATTCTGATGCTTTCAGCTCAAGGACTGTTTCGTGGGTTTTTTTCCCCACTGACCAGTCATACTCACACCGATAATTCAGCCACCTGAAAGCAGTTCCACAAATGTGATACACAGTCGTGCATCCGAGTCATTTACAACGTGCCAGGAATCCACTATTTGTAAAAGGATACAGACTAATGACGTTGTGACAATAGCAAGAATTGTTCCAACAGGAATGGATTTCTGTGCATCTTTGAGGTCCCCTGATCTGTTTGAACCAGCCATGATACCTGAAAATACATTTTGGACGTAAGATCATGGGAGAGAAGAAAGCTCAGAGACCCAAGACGCCCTCTCGTCCCAGTATTCTCACCGGTCACTGAAGGGAAGAAGATGCCAACCAGCACCATGAATGAAGTGGCTATATCTGAAAGCACATACAGGTGAAGGTTGTTCTTCTGGCCTGCCACATCAACAGACGAGTGATGTGCTTTCTCCAGGATTTCTCCTTTCTCCAAATAATTGCTCCACAAGTTGTCTTCAATGTTGTTATTGCACCACAGGAAAGAAAAGCGTGATTCAGTTCAAACCTGGTCTCATTATAATGGGGCTACAACTCGAAGATTACAAATGCAATTCATGCAATTCAGTGATCAACACAAGACACATACAAACACATAAAAGAAAATTCATATTGCATGCTTTCAAGGGAATCTGTAACAACAACAGTAAATAGGTATGAATAGCCTACAGAAGTCTGAGCACTTTTTATCCTTTAATATTACTAAACATTCTTTTAACTTTATACCTATTGTAACCCCAATAAATACAATGAATATTTTTAATGAACCACCATACCCACACACAGTGGCTCAGAGAATCCAAAGCAGCGTTATTGACCAGCTTTCTAGACATAGATGTTTTTGTTCTTTAGGCGGTGGAAGAACTATAGAATTACATAGTTGGCATTTGAAACTTCACTAATAAATGCTGAGTCCGTTTTAGAAACCAGACCACTGGTTTCTGTGCAAACAGGAGCCTTAGACACTCAGCACCCACCCAAAGCAGCTGTTCTCTGGAGTTCTTTTCAATAACGACCAATTTTCAATGATATTATATTCAGGAGCAGGAAAAGGAGGTGGTGCACTGTTTTTATACAAGTACTCTTATCTTTCAGGACATAATCTTAACCTGTCTAAAATGGAGAGTCAGCTACACGGAGTTCTGAAAAAAATTAACAACTTACTCATGTTAGTATAGCTCATAATTTAGCTGGCTGTCTGCTGAAATTATGAGATGTACAAGACAAATTTAATCAGTTTTACAGCAGATAAGTACTGTATCAGGCAGAAAGTGCCATCTACTCTTCTTTAAGATTATAAGACTTGGTTTTCTTTATTGAAAATCATTTTCTTCACTGTAATTACATTTCTTCAGTCCCTCTTTCTTAGCCAGCAGTGAACAGTTCAACACATTCCAACTGCTCGGCATGCCTCCTCTTTAAGGGAAAGGATATTCTATCATACCTTTTAAAATGCCACTAGCAGCTCCTGGAATTCCTGCTATCTCAGAGACATTGTTCATTAGGAAATATTCATCACAGTTCTCGGTGGTTAAGTTTGTACTGTGGCAGAAGAGCTTCCAAAGCTCAGAGGCCACGGTAACATTATCCTTCACTATGGTTTTGGCACAAACATCGAACTGATCTCTTGACAAAGTCCTGTTGCCCAACATGCAAATCCTGGAAGGAAAACATGAAAACCAGTGTTGTGATATGGTACCAGGAAAATGGAATCCACCCTTCCCCAGAATTCTTTCATATCATAGTGGCTCTAGTTTGCTACATCATTGCTTGGTTTCAACAAGATGGTGGTAGCAGGACAAACATCTGTTTCCTTTAAGGGTCAGAAGTGTAAAGCTCCTTTTCCAACAATTTTGGGAGAGGTATAAAAAGGTACGGTGTGATTTAGTGAATTTGGTAAGGTTACCTTAAACAATGAAAGGGAAAGATTAAACAATGAAAGGGAAAGATTAGGCCACTTTTTTTTTTTTTCCCCCTCACTTAAACACAACTACTGGAGTGGAAGAGATCTGAAGAATACCAGCATTCAAATTACTAGGTATTTAGAATATCAAAAGATATTTGGAATTGCTCTATCTCAGTTTCTGTACAGTAGCACTCAAATGATCCCTGACATTTTAGCTTCAGAATTAGGAACATACATTTCAATCACAATAAGAAGGTTCTTCTTGTCAGAAGACAGTATATGTAATTGCTAGAACCCTCCAGTGCCTGCTGCGTTTCACCTAACCACAAACAGAGTTTTATTCCAGCACTGAAAATTTTTAATCCACTTCTCCAAAGATGGTTCCACATGACGTGGGAATATAACTAATAGCTTGCTGCCACTGAAAGGTCATTCAGCTTCTCTTCCCAGTGACTGAAAACACCCACAGAAAAAAAAAAAAAAGTTTCTTCCATTTTAGTAAATTTGTTTCACAGGTCTTACCAATCACTACAGCCAGGAAAATGGAAGAGACAGGGCCATTTTTGCAAGTTTGCAGGCCTGTGAACTGTAATTTCAAAGAAGCCTTCCCCTCCAGCATTAAAAATAAATACAGTACCTAGTCACTTCAGGAAAAGAAAAAGGAATACAGCCCAAGGAAGAAAGATAGGGAGAACATTCAAGAACAATCCAAGAGATAATGAGAGGGGGACAGAGACATTGTTTTATTTTTACTGCTGTAAACCTGCCACTGTTGTAAAACATTATAATCATTGGGCCCTGAAGGGAGCACTTGAGGGCTGCCAGTAGTTATGGTCAAAACATTTTAAGACATGAATAATTATGCAGACTCAACTCCTCTATTTCCATTCCACACATCTCCTGTCAGCAGTATCAGGAAATACTGCTTGCGTTTCTGGTAAAACACATACATCCACATTATTGCTGCTCCAGCTCTGAGGTTCAGAAACCGTATTACATGTTTAACTGCCAACATGCCAAGGAGCACAGGTTGTGTTTGCAGCAGGGCTACTCACATGGCAGACTAATCTGCTCTCAGACCAAAGAAAGTTTCGCTGGAGCCTCAGCACGGCCCCACCATCACACTTCCCACATTCCTATGAGATGCCCTATTTCTCAGCAAGCAGCTGCATCACACCACCACAGTTTCCAACCATGAAGGCAGCACGTCATGTCTGACTGGCCTGAGGCAAATGGACCTGCCAAACTGCTTCCTACTAACTGCCATAAATAACCCAGCAAAATTCTTGCTAATATTTAACTCAACAGCCGTAGGCTAAGGTACTGGATTGTCTTCGCAGGAAGCAGAGAAATGTCAGCCTCCATCAATCTGTGTACTCACCATGAGACTTCATTCTACCAAAACAGTTAAAGAATGTAATAATGCATTCATTTTAGCCTAAGAAACTTCTATACCATGGGCTCTGCATGTGGAAGACTATCACTGTCACTATACACAGCTGAAAAAAAAACTGAAGTAATTCCCAAAAAAGATAGCTCTGACAACGTATTAGGCACAAGTTTTATGTAACTTCCATTGAACCCCACCTTCCAGATCCGTTGGCAAAGCTATAGTCCCATCCAAAAAATATTACTCACGGGAATTCAGGTGGATCAAAGATGGACTTGATAGCTCCAGCATAAATGGACAGTATGGATATTACTACGCAGGCCAAGAAGAGGGAAGCAAATTTGTTAACGTATTTCACGCCTACAAAGACCACCACTGCCATTAGGATGAGGAACACAGTTCCATACACCCTCATGTTGTTTAGCATAGCACTGGATGCATCGTGGGCGCCAGATGGATGAAAAATTGCTGCTTGTGGCACAATATATGTCTGAAACAAGAAGAAAGCAAGCTGAAGGAACACAGGAACGGTACTCTGCCTATATTACTGTAGTGATCTTGCACCTAATACTAGAAATGTAAATTGCTTCCCAGTTTGCGACACGCTCTTCACCAGGAATCTTCAGTTGATACAAAGTCAAGGGATAATGGCCCACTGTGTTTCAGTAGTACAACCGAGCCAACTTTATCGATGGTGAGCATGCGTATGTGATTAAGTCATACTTCCACCTATGTTTTCAATAGAGCTTCCATTCTGGATACCCACAGAGCATGCAGCTTCCAAAGGGAAGCACTAGTGGTACAGAATTGGACACTGAGAAACTGGAGACCTTCTGGTTTCTACCAGAAAGGTACAATACCTCCTACAAAGATCCTACAAGAATACTGCACTGTTTTCTATATGCTGTTTGCCTTAAAAGCAGGACTACTCTGTTACTACTCACCAATAAGATCTCAATGGCACCAAGGATATACATTGCTCCTGCAAATGTCGTTCCCAAATAAAAGCACAGCCCTACAGCTCCTCCAAACTCTGGGCCTAATGACCTGGATATCATGAAATAGGAGCCACCAGCTATGAAACAAGAAAAGTGAGAGTAAATTATCATTTATTCATTGTTATAAACTGTAAAATATTCACAACAAGAACACAGCAGAATTATACACTGTGTATCTGCCTTTTGGGGGTTCGATTGAGGTATCTTTTTGTGAGCACAGGGGTAACTACAAACCAAATCAATTTATCTTTAGCCTAATTCATAGTAAGAACAAATACTAGATACAAATTCGGGCTTTGTATCCTGGCTTAAGCAAATTTCTCAGGAATAAAATCACATTAACAGCTTATAGCAATTTAAAATTTTTATTAATTTTTTTTCAAACACAAACGAGAAGTTTGCTAACTACACTTACCCGGAACAACACCATTTGTGGCAATAGCACTCATTGATATGGTTGTCAGCATAGTCTGCAGAAAACAAGGAAAAGGAAGCAATTGTGTCAACAACATTTTTTAAAACATAACTTATTTCTCGATAGTGCAAAGTTGCCATTGCATATGGGATACAATATTTCTATTTTTTCTGCCTTGACAGGCCATTATCTGAAAGAAAACAACAGTAGCAGGAACTTAATCATCAAGCTGTTGAGACCTTTGCTTGAGAGATGACCACTGCTTTATCAGGTCAAATAATGCTTACTGTGCCAACAATGATGCACAAAGCAAGATAAAGGAACGCAGGTGTCCCTCCATCTGCAGAGCTGAAATTCCCACACAGGCTAGTGCAGCAAAGCAGGCAGCCATGACCTGGGACAGGCACAGACAACAGCTGTTTGCTGCACAGACACCATTTTTAAGACTGCATCTGCACTAAATACAGTTACCCTGTCTAGAAAACGATGAAGAAAAAAAATAAAAATCACATGGCTACAAACATAGCAGAAGCATCTAACAAATCTGGCTGTTCTTTACACACACATCTACGATGCAGCCTCTCGAAGTTTCTCAATAGTTTCACAGCGGTTATGTCACATGCATTATTTTACCTATATACTTACACAACAGCAGCAAAGTAATACAATCAGGAAAGACTGAAGAACTCCAGCCATTCCCACCATCCAGGTCAGCCGAAGGAAGAGAATAACCCCGAAGATATTCTGCATGCATGGTAAATACACCCCCATCAGGGTGCCCATGCTGGGTGACTGAAAAAGAAGTTCACTGACATTCGTTAACTGGAATAATTCGAAGCACAGATAATCAAAAGCAACTTCAACTTTGATTTTTCAGTTGGTAGAAATCTGGGAAACAGAAGGCAGACACACACAAATGCTATCACGCTGGACTTCTACAAAACACAAAGCAAACTCCTAACACCAAACCCACGAATTTCTGAACAAAATGCTGAACATATCACATCTTTACATTTTAAGGAATTATACTCAGCATTTAACGCCAATTACAAACAAACATACGTGTATTCATTGTAGCACCACAGAGTTTCTATTATAAAACCCAGTGAGTGCTGCAGACCCCGAATAAGATGGATCCTACCCTACTCCCCAGAGTTCATGGATAAGTTTCATGAAAAACATACATTTGTGACATGACAACTAAAAAAGAGTTTGAAGCAATCTGGAGACCGGCCTAATTTCATCCTTCCAGGTTATATTTCATGTAAAACTAATGATTCTACCTTTCTTACATTTAAATAATGTTAGCAGCAGACTGAATGACTTCTGAAGCGACTGAGAAATACAAGTTAGTGATGTGACTTCTTAGGAACTGCACTTCACTGGAATTCAACATAGTATCTTGTAGAATTCTCCTTTGCACAAATAGTTATTGTCAGAGGACACCCAGATCCTAACCAATGATATCAAAATGCCATTGCTAAGGGTTTTATTTCAAGGAATACAAAAGTGTTCCCTGTATTGGCACCCTTGGCACTAGCAGTAAATCAGTCCCAAGTCTCTGTGGTTTCCTGCCAAGACATTTCACTGCTTCGGCTTTCTGAGCTTTTCTTTTGCATTTGAAATTACACAGAATGCTGAAACACAGGGGGAATAGAGAGTGTAACTTCTCAAAGACTCATCCCTTTTCATACTTCTTTCGATAAACAAACCTGAATTCCAAAACATTATAGATAGACAGCATTTAAAGAAACCCATGAACCCATCTAAATGGCAGATCTATTAAAGGGAGGTAACAACACTTGTTCAAATTTGACTCCACCTAGCATTAACTAAATGCAAAAATAAAGAGGTTACATGCACCTTTATAGACAAATTACTCACGAATCAAAAGCAATGGGACTTAAGACAGGCATATTACGCTTAAAGCAATAAAATGGCTGTCAAAACTTCATTCTTGCCTGGTTTTCACGATGGAAAAATTTAGTTACCTAAGGTAAGTCAAGAGTATGTTTTACTAGACAAAGCAAAAGCCTAGAGAAAAATCAAATCATTATATTATTGCCAGGTCAAAATAAGCAACCTAGAAATTTAGTGCTTCAACTTGCAATTACATGTTACAATCCAAAATTTCCTCATCTGCATTAGGAACTTGCACTGCTGGAGATGAAAGAAAACTGTGCCTAAGAACATGATCTGAACAATTCCTTGTCAGAAATGCCAGGAATTGCTGACTGAATTTTTTGAAGTCAGCTTTGAATTCCTTGTGTGGCTACAGTTAAATTGGATCAACCAGCCTTTCTTTGTACACTCTTCAACTCGGGTGAACCTCCTGAAGTGAAGTGGCCAAAAGAACCGTGTGCTGAGGGTTTGCAATGGACTTACCCTGTGAACCTACCAGCACGGGGCCAGGCAGATGTCACTCAGCTGCTCTAATGCCACAGTGCAAAAAAAGAAATCCCTAAAACATCGCCTGTCATTTGAACAAAAATTGCCATCCTGTAGAACTAACCTGATCAGCTTTGTCAAGATTATGTATGAGGACAAAAGGCATTGTCTTCTGATACTAACAGAAAAGGAGGTTAGACACTTTTGGTGCAAACAACTTTATATGATTCACATTGCGTCTTCAACTGCATAAACATTAACTGAGAAAGGACTGAATAACGGTGCCAGGCACAGGGCAGATTTTGCCCTGCATTAGGGCTTCCTATTGTCACATCAATGTACTCTTTGCCTCTCTTAAAGGGACATTCACATCATTTTATTACCTATCTGCTTCCTTTGCATAAGGATTCACCCTAGCTCAGCTCTTCCTATCTCCTCCCCCACTGGCCCTTCCAGCTTAGCTCTACTGTTAATCATCTTCTCCCCCTCACTCTTAACTGGCCTCTTCTGCCCATCAAGTTCCGAGCTAACTTCAGCCACAGAGGGAGAGAAATTGAGCATTAATTGTGTAGTTATGAGACTACTGCGGAACAGAGCAGCCTAGGAGATGCGTAAGTGTCTGCCCGCAGACAAAACCCGAGCTGTGGTATTACTAAGTGCACCTCAGGCGTAAGAGTTTACTCTGGATTTTCTTACCCTGTGGAATAAATACTGGTATGAAACAGTGATCCACAAATACCACTTGAACCAGCACGCTCACAGCCATATTTAACACCAGTAATCAGCAGTGACTTGACCCTTTTTTATAGCATCTTATAATCAGTAAGTGACACTAAACCTGTGCTGAAGGCTCACTAGAATGCCATCTGAAATAAGACTGGGTTTATGTTCAGTCCCAACAGCTACCAAATGGAAAAAACAAACACCCCACGCTGCCAAAAGGAAATGAACCACAACAACATTTTGAAGAACACTGGTTTAGATCAACCAAGAAGGGACAGAAAAATCCCGAAAACAGTCTCAATTTCAGTGATGCAGATCATGTTTCCGTTCCCTCTAATCAGCTGCAGACACCTAATTGACACAAATATTGATCTGAGCCTGAAGGACACTATTTCCATTGTGCCAGCGCAATGGGTTATCAAAGCACTTGGCTGCAGGGCTCAGGGACATTGATCGGTAATGACAGCTCCTGCGGTTGCTCTGTAGCATGAGGACAGACAGCAGCACAGAAATGGACTGCCTTATTAAAGATACATGAACTAAAATAGTTAATCTAGTTTTTTGCATCATGAGAACAGGATATTTTATAGCTCTTCATCTATTAAGTGCTTTACTACAAGACTGTATTTAGAAAAGATAAAAAGCAATGCAATTTTTACCCTATTACATGGAGTAGTGTCAGTTTTATTTGATGCGTCTCTAACAGAATGCTACTATCAAATATATGTAATGGGAATGCTGACAGAGGGTAGTATGTTTATATTAAGCTGTTTTGCACTGAAGTTGTCCTGAGCTTCATTTGCATCTTCCACCAACTCTGCAGCAATTATTCCAAGAGCTTAGAAGGGGGCCAGTCACGTAATGTATTTTCAGAGCTTGTGTCTCTCTTGGTCTTGCCACTGTAGAAAGCAGGTTCTGACAGCAATGATCTCCACAAGCTAAAGCACATCATTCGCTAGTCCTTTAAGCATAAACTTTGGAAGAGAGATCTCATTTATCCGATACCGCCCCTCAGAAACTTGGCCCCTTCATGTGCACACAAATGCCTTGTCTCTTTTCTGTGTGGGTTTTCTGTTCCTTTGGGGGTTTTTGTGGTTTCTTTTAGGGTTGTATTTTGTTTTAATGTGAATGGATATGATTTGGCAGGCAGGGGTGTGCTAGGTCTCCAAAAGGTATTCCCTGAGACCTGTCTTACCTGCTCAGACAGAGAACTGTACATTCACTTACTGAGAGGACTGCTTTCCTCATTCGGTTTTTGAATACCAGATCTAGAGTCTGCTCACTCTCCTTGCTCCAATTATTGTCTGCAAGTTGCCAGTTCCAGTAAGTGACCCGTCAGGGCAGGCAGCTTGCCTTTGGTCACACTGGCCAGCTACCTATTTGCTGGGCATACCCAGTACGGCATTGAGCACTGAGTCAGTTAAAAACCAGAACCTGCTATCGTGCTGGGGTGGATATTCACACTTTTGTACTAATGCTCGAATGGGAAGGATAAGGTAACAGCATTATATTGATTTATACTGCAAAGATGATGAAAAACAAATGTGTAGAAGAATCTCAGTTTACACAGTTTCTGGATACCTTCAATCCACAGCATTGCGCAGTTACTGCTTTTGAATTTCCTGCTTTTAATGGTTATAATTATTGGTCAGGTTAATATTCAACCATCTTATATTCTAACCATGTTTAAAATTTCATATTGCTTATGGCAAGAGAGGGAGAAGAAATTCAAACTATGATATTGCAGCTAATGTAATTTATCCCAGAGACAGACATGCTAGGCAGAGATTCACTGAAGGAAACTGCGGTGTTTACACAAGAAATAGCGAGACATTAACACAGTAAGATATTGTCACTTTTGGAACGGGTACCCAACCCATTCAACAAAAAACATCTGAGAAGACTGCAAGCACACATTTTTGGGACATGGAAAAGCAAAATTCAGGACAATCTAAGTATTAAGCCCAAACTCTACTTTGCCATAGAAGCATAGGTTTAACAAGAACAACAGTCCTCCTTTAGGACAGCAAACAGTTTGGAACTATGCAAACAGTTACATAAACCATACCTAGATGCAGAAATACTAACACCAAACCTTACATGTTACTCTACCAGGGATTTAAAACAACCTCTCAGTTTCCTGTTATTTGCCCCATTGAAGTTGTACTACATTTGCTTTAAGCAACTTTGTGCTAGAGAACCATCACCAAATCCTCCCAATTCTTTTTCCAACAGGGAAGCGTGTGACCAGCTTTCAGATCAGAGTGCATCTTTGCCTGGTATTCTAGTCGGCCAATTAATAAGGAAATATACAGCACAAGCGATCAGAACCTTCTTAAAATAGTAAGGACCATTCCTACCGTATCCCCCTCCACGCTATCTTTGTTAGGGTAACAATCAATGTGCCTTTGGTAGGAAGAGATTGAAAATTACTTTAGATTTTGCAGTAACACCACGTGAACAGCTGAGGCCTGACTTTATTCCCACCCAAAGCATGCTAGAACAGAGATGCAGCTGACTGAAATGTCGTGAAGGTAAAAAATTCAGACTCGGCAATTAATTAACACCAAGTACCACACAAAAGAAATTCACGGTTCAAATGTTTAAATTACTTTTTAATGTAAGCTAAGTACCAGAACACTGCTGCTGCACCCAGACGACCTTCACTCAGTCTTGTAATCATACCATATTAACCACTATTACAGCACTTCAGTCCATGTGGTCTCAGATAAAATTAAATTTTAAGCCTCACGTTGACTAAACAACTTTGTTAACCCCAGTGTAAAACCATGCAGAGTAAGGAACTGGAGCGTAAGGGAGCTGCAATCCATCCTTCAGCACGGGGTAACATTCTCTTTGAGAACAATGTGCAGTTTTTCAACATTATCACTGCCATCTCTTTCTGAAAGGGCTCAAACTTTGACGGCGCAGTACTATAAAATCTGGAGAATGGAAATGCTATCTTACATTTTTTGAAAACTGTCCTTTGACAAAATTTGCAAGCAATCTGACAGGCCTGCAAATGCCATAAAATGCAACCACACCACTTGAGGGTTTAACACCAAAACGTTTGCCTGACTGCCAGAGCACTGTGAAGAACGCTTGGAACGTCGCCTTCCTGATAGAAATCTACCTACCAACAATCAAGCCCCACCTTCCACCTAGTTATTACAAGGCCAAAATGGGCTAACCATCTAAATGCAGATCCTTTGGGGCAGAATTCAGTTGCCTAACACCAGAATGACACTTGAGCTGCCCCAGGGTGTCCAATCCGACCTCCACCCACCACTCTAGAAGGGTGTTGTCTCCTGCAAGTCATCTGTCATACCTACCAGGCCTGTAGAGATGTGTCAGATACTGCTAGGCAGCTAAAACAGCACCAGGAAAAAGCTGGGGTTTTCGTTTTGTTGTTTGATTCACCCCTAAAAGCCTATCTAAAGCCTTACCAAGCATATGTACCTGCACTGTACCGCACAGTGCTTAACCGCTACAGCTGCCCCAGTTCTTTGGAAACAGCTGGTTACCTACAGAGTTCTGTGTTATTTCTTTGCACCACTGTCACGGCTCCTGACAGCGGTTAAAATAAATCAGAAAGGAGTCCAGCTCCCCAAAAATCACACAGGGATTTATACTGTTCATCAGCTGGCCATGGAGAGAATTTTTACTTACTTTTGATACTTTCTTCTTCGAGCCATCAGTACTTTCTGCTTCTTCATGTTCCTTAACACCTTGGGTAAGATTTGTGTAGTTGACCAACTTGCCAAGCAGAGATGAAACTTTGGGTCGTATATCAAGTTCTTCCTGTGGAAGACAACAACTAGTCAACTTCTGCAATTCACAGCATTTATGGAGAGTGGCTGGTGTCACACCTTCCCTGGCATGCCTGAGGCTGCCAGGAAACACACCAGGAAAATCATCCAGTGAATGACAGAACATTTCATTGTGCCTGAACCACTGATGCGAGGATTTAATTTTCTGAAAGGAGGGCAAACCTGACAGGAAAAGGCTTTGCCAACCAGTCTGCACCCTCTTCCTTAGGTGCTGAAAAACATGAATTACAGTGATAAAGAAAGAAGTCTGAGCCTTGGGACTGTAAGAAAATGGATGCGTACCTTGCATGTATCTCTAATGTCAGCTTACATCAGCAGATACACTTTTAAAAAGGTCAAGTTGCCAAATACATCGGGGATTTAGTGATTACACTCTGGCCATTGTTTGCATGCATGCACTCTGATAGTTTTATCACGCTTTTCAAACTATGTAATCTAATTTGTACACATCTAGATAAAAATCCCAAAAGCCACATGTATGGAGGCCTCACACCTTTACATTCATGCCACCCAACCTGTATGTCTGAAAGGAAGTTCAAGGGAGGAAAAAAAAAAAAAATCAGAACAAAATCATTCACTTTCCCTTTCTCTTTGAAATTAAAATGTCTTCCATGCCTAATTGCACATTAACTAACGCACGGTAAAGAGGAACAACTTTTTACACAGGAAATAAAAACCTATTTAGAAAGATTTCACTGTCTGGAGTTTTATCGTATCTCTTCACGTACCATCAAAAAGAGTTTCTGGGATGATCAGTACATTATGTGCTACAGAGGTTGAGACAATACATGCTTCCTGTTCAGTTGAGCAGCCCGGCCTTTGGGATGCTACCTGCTCCTCTTTAGTACCACAGAAAGAGCCTGCAGCCCTGCTGTGGTACTGTGTGATTGCTTATGAAAAGGCGGGTGAGTGACCAGCAGCGGTTGTCCCACAAGTGGCCAAACTTCATGACCTGCAAGTGAGTTTATGCTGATCACAGGTTTACCGTGCCTTGGAGGGAGGAGACACCACAGCTGGGAGCGTGCTCCAAAGGCTTTCAGCTCAAGCACACTGCCTGCAAACACAGTTGGAGCATTTCCACGGTGAGTCCCTATCTAGTAGCAGGTCAGTTATACTTGTAGTTATGCTTTGTACCACGCAGCTGAACTCTGCAGGCAGGTTGTAGAGCCAGCTCAGGCTTCCCCACACGGAGTTCCCAGAAAGGGAAACACCAGGTACATATTGCCAGTATTGCTGTGAAGCTGTAACTCAGAAATCCAGCTGGAAAGCAGCTGCAGAGCCATGCAGACTCTCTGCATCACTCCCCAGCACCGCAGCTTCTGAAAACATTTTTTTTAGAAACTTGGTCTTAACACACCATGATATATTTGCAGTTAGTGCAGTGCCAGTGAGATGAGGATGTGGAGGAGGATTCTGCTGGACTCAGTGTGGCTCCAACTGGCCTCCTGCATGAGAGTCTAGTCCTTACTTCCACATGGAAACAGTCATACTCCTCTGCTTTACAGTCCTAAGCGGTCATAATATCTGAGCTTTTTCATCACACAGGTTATCCCTGTCTACTGGTACCTCGGACAACAGAGAGATACCCACAAAAAAGCATGCTGGGGAGAAGTCAGTATTACTGAGATAGTGCAGCTGTGACACAGGATCACAGAACCATAGAATGGCTTGGGTTGGAAGGGACCTTAAAGATCATCTGCTTCCAAGCCCTCTGCCGCAGGCAAGGATGCCACCCACTAGATCAGGTTGGTCAGGGCCCCATCCAACCTGGCCCTGAACACTTCCAGGGATGGGACATCCACAACTTCTCTGGGCACCCTGTTCCAGTGCCTCAACACCCTCACAGGGAAGAATTTCTTCCTAATGTCTAATCTAAATCCTCCCTCTTTTAGTTTATACCCATTACCCCTTGTCCTATCCACCAGGGTAAAGAGTCCCTCTCCATCCTTTTTATAAGGCCGCTTTAAGGATACCCAGGCTAACCTAACTACCTGAATTTAGGCACTCTCCTACGGAATAACATGGTCCTTCTTAACACAGTAAACAGCCCGTGCTGATTTTCCACACTGATTACCCCACAGCGTCACAGCTTTGCTATTTAAATTATTCAGGTCACCGCTGGTACCATTATATTTTGCTACTTCGTAGACACACCCCTGAACACATCAATGGCTCCGATTTGCCATGCAGTGAGTTAGGTACTGCCTGGACCTTCGCAAAGCTTTGTCTTCCACTTAATACCACGTGCTCCATCCCTTCCATCTTGGGAGATCACAAATCACATTAGAAGTATGAAAAACAGAAATTACCTCAAACAAGGCCAGATTTCTGTCATAGTAATCACCTCCCTTGCCAGCTTCTGAACTGTTCAGGAAAGGACTGTTTTCTTTATGGTTGCCATGACCTGCAAAGAAAAAAAGAAGCAGGTTTTGATAAAAGCAGAAAGACAGATGTTGTAACCTTGACAAAAACCACAGGGAATAAGCTTGTTTGGTCAATTGAATCTGTTTCTTTTTAGTATCTGAAGTTACACAATGTTATCAATGTCAGAGGTGTTAGTCTCAAGGTAGAGTTATTTCTATGTCTACTCCTCCTTTTTCATTAAAATAGAATGAAAAGTCACCTCAAAGTAAAATTTACAAGTAGGGTCACAGCTACAGCACTATCTGCACCTTTATTCTCTAATGTGCCCTTTTATAACTATTTCTTATATAGAACAGTGACAAGCGAAAAGACAGACCTTGTGCACTTAAGAAACCATTACTAGTGCAAAGGGCAACTTCTGAGCAGTACGTCCAAACAGCCTGGGTAGATTTAGGAAGACTGAACAACTCAAAGACTAGATCTGTTATTTCAATGCAGGTCAGTATCAACCAAAGTCCCCCCTTTTTGGTTGTTGGTGTTATTTTGTCGTTGTTTGTTTTTTTACTATGCCCACTAATCCTAGACATCAAACGTGCCCACTCCATGATGCCTGTACCCTTACTGTATTTTGAACATTTAGACTGTGCATTCTTCAGACCCCTCTTATGCTTTTGAATTAAAACCTAACATCACGTACAGTAAAAACTAAGTATTCACATATGCAATGAACAGTATTAAAAAAAAAACCAACATGGAAGATCAGTAGAGCATTTTCTAACAAGCAGTAACTGTTAATAAAAATATAAGGGCACTATAGTATAAAATAAGCTCTGGAGGGGGAAGAAAAAAAGAAAAAAAAGATCAAATTGATTCCAGTATTCCGAAGTTCCTGGACCTGTGACTCCCATTACAGTTTGCTTGACAAACAAAAATTCCTTTCTTTTGCCCATAACTCTTCACTCCCTGCTCTTTCAGCCAGTACAAACTACAGGGATTTCCAAGAGTATCTCCTTAAGAAAGGACGAATCCAAGGAATACTTTTTTTTCATTTACAAAAAAAAGTAACCACTAAAGGAATTGAAAATAAAAACCTGATTATCTCAAATGAAAATACTGCAAGTTAAAGAAGCATTGTGCACTGAATACCTAAAAAGCAAGAGATTAAACAGATGGATTTCTTGATGCTTATTTTCAATGATTAACAAGGCTACACTAAATTATTTTATTAAAATGGAAGTGAAAGTATCCCTGCATTTTGAAATCTCAATCAACTTACAAAATGAACCTAACAGGCAAATAGAAGACTTCTCCCTGACACACAGCTATCAGCATATACCACACTGTCAATTACAAAAGTAATTGCTATAAGCGAAAACATTAAGCGAACATTCAGGACCACTCTTACCGCGGGGAAGGGAAGCGCGGAAAGCAGCACAATTTGCTGGAAATTGCTGACAGGTGCTTTGAACAGAACTGTTGGAAAAACAATATTCACAAACAACAGAGGTCTTTAAGCTTCTGGAAGTAAACACTTAGCCAACCAAAAATATTTGTAGATGGCAGTCTGCTGTGTTTACGTGCCTATGGCTTTTCCCACAGCTCTGACAACGAACACCAAAACGTTAACGAGCAGCTGCCTTGCACAAGTGGGCTCAGCTTATTTGCCGACCCCACCGACACGCAAGATGTTCATTGCTGTACACGGCAGGATTCTTTTGCACAACTAGAAAAGCATCCGTAAGCTTAGCAACACACCATCAAAATAAAACACGTATCAACTTCAGCAAAGGTAAATATTTACAAAAAAAAATCTGCAAAAGCTATTTGCTTGCTGTATTTGTTATATTGGCAGGAGGAGTATACAAGATCCATGGTGTTGCCCTATGTACTGTAAGCTCTGCTGCAGTCCATTCCATCCTACTGTGGTTGAAGTACATTTGTGATTTTTGCTGAGGAAATGGAGTCATCTGCCATACAGGTTTTACCCATTACATTGGACACAGGTGCAAATTATGTCAACATTGACAGAAATATCATCTACTTGGTTCTTCACCATTTTGGCCTGCGCACTATCGTCTCATCACTACACCCACCAAACACAGCAAGGGCACGAGTAACTTTGTTTTGTTTTCTCATTTCCTGTATACTAGCTCTGGTAACTGAACATTTGAAAAATCAAATGGATTTTTTTTTTTTTTTAAATCACTGAGTGATTTTTAAATCAATTCTTTGCTTAGTTGTCCTTGTTCTTCCACCGGGAACCCTACCTTACATATGCAGCTTACCATAGGCACTCCTTTACTTGTAATGCTTACAGAATTCTCACCCTTTTTATGTATAAAATCACACCGTTGTCAAGATAACTGATACATTCAATCACAGATTTTTCTATAAGATGACAATTGTTTTGCTCTTTCAAAATTCCAAGCCTCTCATTACTATCATCAGTATAACCTATCCTTAGTTAAGAAAGATTAATTCATACCCTTTCTCTGAGCCTGACAAAGACCAGTGACTTAAGATCAATCTTCAAGGTAACTGGCATTATTTTTGAGATGCACCTTCATTTTACCTCCAGTAAATTTCGCAGTGAATTTGACTCCTTGGTGTGCTTGCTTTATACATTTTCCTGCACACAGGAAGCCCACAGAAAACTGTGATAGAAAAATCCGTAGAACTAGTGACTGGAAATAGAGTATTGTTTTTGCTATTGCTAGGGCACATTTTTCTCTCAATGGAAAAGTTCAGATGATCGAGAAATACACCTGGCTTTTGCCACATTCCCAGCACTAGCTCCATTATTCTGTAAGTATATATGTCAAGTGCCACATTGAAAATGTACAGTTTGAGAGGGTGTTCAACAAGAAGCGAGTGTTAAGTTTATATTGAAGTTCTTTACAATGACATCCTGTTTTAACTTCACCGATCTGTAGAACAGGGTGCTGCAGAGATGTGTGCCAATTCAAGAACAGTGCTCCACTGCTAAGTTAAATACAGCTAATTAAATGATAGCCAAAATCACCCTCACCACAGTTGCACGTTCAGTGCAATCTCTACTTTTCAGACATGTCCTAAATCACAACATCAAAGCGTTCATCTTATTTTCTCTCTTTCCATATCCTGGTTCCAATTTCATGAATAAAACCTAATGCAGATGGTCATTTACTCCACGAGAGCCACAAATTACTTTGACAAACTGGAACAGAACAGACTGCAGCACAGTATATAATACATACTGCAATAAAAAAAAAATGGTCTAGTATATTCCGTCTGCCAACGAGCAATACCAGCAGCTTCAAAGAGACTTACTTGCATGGGAAGAGCTTGTTATCTCCATCAGTTTTGGAAGTGACCAGAGGTGACCTCGGAAAGCCACTCCGGGGAACTCCTGCCCCAGCTTCACACGAGGACAGTTTACATTCTGAAGCATGAAGTCTCCTGGACAAGCATCGTCTCGTGACATGCGTACAGTTTTCCACATTCTTAGTTACCAAGTCTTTGGTCTTGGACAGTAGCTATGTGGTGTTAGTTTTCATCATGCAAGATTGTTTTGCAAGGAACATTTCTTAAAGAGGGAGCTATATACTCTGAAACAGAGAATAATTTATTTGCCTTAGTGCCTAATTAATCTCAATTTTTGAGGCAGGCAAGCTATATTCCAAGTAGGTTAATGTTTCCTCTTCACTTGTTTCATTGCTTCTTGGTCTTCATTATCTTTCAATAATTAAGGCATTTTATTACTGAATGCTACCAGTTCTCTTCCAAACCAAACAATTCTATTTGCAGCCACCAGAATTACGCAGATTCTCTAAACATCTGCACTATAGTTCCCTGAACATTTTAGAGCTCCCCTACTCAGGTACAGGCACAGGTCTCTAGAACAAGGTTCATCATCGCGTGGATCACCCGAGTTCCATACAACATCAAAGATGTCCATGGAGCAAAACCTAAAAACCCAAAGTGTGCACACTCCCATACATGCCAACACACAAGCCCAGGAGACAGAATAAAAGCAATAAATAGATGTTGAAGATTTTGCCTAACTTTTATCTAATTGCCAAGAAAAAAAACAATGTGGAAAACTGCAGCATATATTCTACTAACTGGTTTTATTTTCTTCCTGTCCAAAAGGTTTATGTTGTCTTTACTTAAAAAAAGAACACAGAGGACGGTGTTCACACTACTGCTTTCCTTCCGGAAGGGGATTAGGCCAGGGAGGCAAAGTTTCACTGTTTGAGCACTCCGAGTGCAAGTCTTTTGTGCAAGCCATTGTGTTTTCTTCAGTAACTGAGGGATGAAAACCAGAATTTAGAGAGAATTACAGACAAAACACATAGATGAAAGTAACTATAAGACAGACAGATTAGTTAGGATAAATGAAAGCTGAACAACTAGGCACAGTGAGACTATTCTAAAGACAGACCAGGAAGGTTCACAGTGATAAAGACTTCTCAGTCAGAGTAAAAGAATAATAATCCCTGTGAGAGGGTTGCATGACTCGACCTGTCGAGGTTTTATTCTCCTCTATTGTCAGTTTCTGAATTCTCTTAAAGAAAATCACCACTCCCCTACTTCAGCATGTTCAGTTAAATAAGTGGAAATTAGTACATCTTAAAACAACTTCAGATCTTTCCCTTTGGACATGACTAACTCAGAGACGCTCACCTAGTGTTTATGGAGGCTCTACCTACCTGACAAGTTAAGACATGCTGAAGGCACAGATAGACAGAGTCTGACTAGCTGCAGTCTAGCCAGCACAGATAACAGAAGTAAAGATATAGTAATGCTAATGAAGCTGCAGTACGGCTTAAAACATTAAAACAAGCAAACAAAAAATTTCCCAAGAGGGCTGAACTTCGGTAACAAACTTCTACCACTTGGCATACACCTGAGCTAATAAAACGCAGATGGTAGAGGCACGCACGCCACGGTCAGACAAGCTGGACAAAGCTCTAGATATGGCTGTGACCTGTGATGATGGCATGTAGAGCTGCCATAATCCTCCCTGCCTGAAATATCAAGAGCTACATCATAACTGAGGGTCTCAATTTCTTCAAAAAATTTCAGCATAAATCAGAGTACAAATGCTATGTGTGACAAAGAAACCAACCTGTTTGTTTATTTACGTCTTTATAACTGACAAAGAGCAGATATTTACTAGAAAACCAGCTCAAAGGACAGCCCAACACTCCTCCTCTCAATGTAATTTAATTTCTGGAGCAGCGTGAGAGCTAATGTCTCACTAGTAATTGTACTATGCATGTACAGACTCCTTCACGTACATCACAGTAAAAGAGAATTGTAATGAAATAGATTGTATAGCAGCTAACCACTTTTTTTTTTCCTGTCACTCAGACACTATTTTACAAGCGTCGCTGGCCACAAAGCCTGTGATAGCTAGGAACACAAACTGAGCTACTTCCACGCACAAAGGACATAATTTAATCTTAGCCTTTTTTTAAATATAAGAAGTTAAATTATTGCTATTTTTAATATTCCATCTACAAATAACACTGGAATCTCTTAGATTAGAAAGTAGAGTTGATACCCAAGCACTTGGTGTGGGCTTCCTTTAACCTAATGTCAGCTGTCTAAACAGCAGGCAGTTACAGTCAACGAATCGCGCAGGTTCGCGTTTTACTCAGAAAGAGATGGCTCAATTAGCTGCTCCCTGGAGTGCCTCTCCTGTACACGCATCTTGGCATACTGCAAATTATCTCTAAAGAGAGCCTAACTTAAATAAAAATCTAATTTATAGATGGTTTAAGGTATGCAAACCTTATCCCACTTTGGAAAGCAAGTTCGTTCTGTTCTGTTTTATTTCTGCTTTTCCAGCTTTCATGTGTCAAGATCTACTGCAAATTTCTACACAGCCGGTAATCAGGCCAGAATTCAGTTTGATACTTGACCACAAAAACAAAGCAGGTTTGCTACACTGACTGTTCTCACAAGACCTAGAAGCAAATGAATACACCCAAGACAGGTATTCTACAGGAAAAAAAAAAAAAAAAAAGTTAGAGGAACCATGGGATTGCTGCAAACAGAAATTACTTCCAGGTAGAATGCTTCCTTGCATAATCAGGTAATTTCACAACGTTGTTTTTGAAGACATGTGTTTACAGCCTTAAGGATAATGTTTTAATACAAAAAGCTGTCCACGCTCATTGTTATTACACTTCGGGGTTTTGGTTTGTTTCTACAAAAGAAACTGTTTTAACACAGTTCTTGAGAAAACACTTTCCAGATGTTAACAATGATACTACTTGTACTTGTACTACAAGCACTTGTACTGTGAGATAAAACCCAGTTGCTCTGTTCAGATAGCACTCTTCTGACCGTCCACCGGCAGGAAAGTTTTGTGGAACTGGGTACTGCTGAAGAACAGAAAGCCCCAAGTTTCCCGACCTTTGCAAGTAGTTCCAGAACCCTGACATCTCCACATTTCAGCAGCATTCAAGAGTATTGCTGAAGTATATCGAGAGATTGTCATATTCAGATGACCTAAGAAACACACAGATGACAACGTGATGTCAAATACATTCTAAATCTGCTTATCTACTTTATTTATGCATTTCTTCACGTGTGGCTGGGCTAAACAAAACTCATATTTACTCTCAGAATGGTTATGAAACCTCTTTCTTGGTTCATTTGAGAGGTTACAAAAAATTATTCTATTTACAATTATATTTCTGCAGAGATCATTATCTCCAAATTTCACAAACATCAATAACGTATTGCTTCTTTTCTTACTTTCAACTGCTTCACAAAAATGCTAATACAGCATCAGTAGTAGTCCAAATTAGAGATCTTATTTACAAATAGTAATAATAAAAAGAAGACAGTCTATTAGAAATGTTTGTTTCTCCATGGACAACACACAGCTAGCCAGAAACACAAAGTATTTATAAAATTAAAATTCTGATTACAAACTTACTTGTGGCGGTAGAACAGGCAGCTGACATGACAGATCTGATGATGAGAAATACTTATTTTCACTTCAGCTACAAAGTAATCAATTATTATCCAAAGCACTTTTTTTCATGCAAGAACAGAAAGTTATGATTTAAGATTTAACTTTCAGGTTAAAATGAGAATGCTGTTATTTTGCAGTAGCAGAAGACCGACAGTGGCATTCCAAGCTCAGAAGAAACAGTTCTCGAAATAGTCTGAAAACTTCACTAAGTTCTTGGGGTTGGGGCAGTGCGTTTTAAGTGTGGGTATCTGGGGTTTGTTATTACGAGTATTATATTTAGATGAGAAATAGGATAAACAAGAAATAAACAGCATTGCACCTAGATAGATGAAACTCATTCATGCTACAACTATGCATTGGTAACGAAATAACCAAATGAAATCTGTTAATGCCAGCTCACTTAAGACCTTGGGCTACCAGGTCTTTTTCACTGAAAGTGGCAGAAAGCATGAGCTATAAATTCCAGGCTGACCCAGTATGTGACGAAAGTAAAGACCAAAGTTGTACTAGATAACAGCCCACGCACCAGTAAGGCTGTGTGAGAGGGAAGAGCAGCAGAATTAAAAGACAGAGCTTTACCTGGGTAGCTTTGAGGCAGCAAACGGATCCGCCTTACTTTAAACACAGGCTCAAACTCTCACTTATGCTGACAACACTGAACTCTCACATGCCAGACCCAGACACACACTTCCATAAGAAACTGCAGCTTGAGGCCAAACTATTGATACTAATGGGTATTTTAAGAAATATATTATGTTCATTCACCATTTTAATGCTAAGTGTTAAGACTTATTTACTTCGCTGTTAAATTGACACTGTCACTAAAATTTTGATTTTACTGAATTTTACCCAACAAGTACAGGTGTGCTTCTTAAAATTAATTAAAGACTGCATTGCAAATACCATGTACATATTAATAATCAGCAACAGCTTTGGCATCTACAAATGTGACACAAGCAAAGCAGTTTTACCAAACAGTAAATTAAAAAGCTGTATTGTTGATAATATATTAGTTCCTCTGAAGGAGTTCAGAGTGCTAAAGACTGCATTTGTTTGTGTTCTGCATGAAAGAAACAGCCAAAACTTTCCCAGACAACCTATGCAACAGTTAGGCTGCACCAGAGTACAGAGTTCAGTGTACAATTAAGCACAGATCTTTGATTTATCCTTCGATAAACATACGTGAAATTACTACCAAGCTTCCACTGTACTTTGCAGAACTACAATAGAGAACAGCTTCACCAATCAAGTTGACTGATACTGCACAACTCAAAGGATTTAGCAATTCATTAATCCTGCGTTTCAAAAAGCACAATGATTGTATTCTTCAGTGAAGATACACTGCTAGATTCAGAACACCACAATCCTTTGTAGATATTAATATCAACATGAAGTACTTACCCTTTAGCAATAGCTCTTTGCCATTTTCAGTAATTTGGTTTATCATTATTCTTCTTTCTGCTTTTAGTACATGCTTTAGTAAATGCCTTCTCTGTGAAGTCCTGAGGATCAGACAAGTTTAATACTGTATTCCCAAAAGAACTCTTTTCTACCTCCTCTGACAAACCAATTGCTGGCTGCAATGTTGAATAGGACTGATCTCTTCCAGGAAGCAAAAAGGTTTCTTACAGAAAGCTAAACCAACACTGATATAATCCTGGCATTATAATCCTTTCAACGCTGAGAAAAATATACAAGTGTCAGGATCTTACTGAAAATGCTGTTTGTGAAATCCAAACCCAGCCATGTTTCAGAGGCACATTGCCAGCTGTTTGCACACTTATTCAGGAAAGCGTGTGCCACAAATCTGCTGCTTGCTGAGTGTGGAATCAGACAGCGTTTTAAAGCTGCTAATGCCACGAGAAGTATGGCTCTGACATTAACCCTCCAGGCATTTCAGCTTTCAAGTGAAAACAGTGATGTATTTCTTTCCATCTTCAATACTTTTTAATATGACTACCCATTAATGGACAAATCATATGCAAGATCACAAAAAAAAAAAAGGCATCAGGATGATGAAATTGAGGTTTATGTAAGATGCTTAAGTAAATGCTAACTTAATGATTCTAAGCAGTTCATAATTACCAGAACCCACTCCATCCTGCCCATTCATAAGGAGGTCCTCTGGATACCAGCACACACCACACGGAGACTTATCTATGTTATACAGCAGTTGCAATCACCAAGAATGCCTACGTAATTAGAGATGCCAAGTCACTTTTGAGAAGTTGGATTTAGGAACTCACATCACTTAGGAGCTTTCCTAATACAACTTGTCATTGCCAGCTGAAAAAAACACTATAAAAACAACTTTTGTACTTCACTGTAATCCACTTCAGAGGTTCTTTCATGTGGAACAACTCCAAATCATTTCTCACGACTATCCTCCCTGAACCTCCGTTCCTTCACATGCATGAAGGCACCTCAGCTACAGCACACCCTGTATCAAAACACAGGGAGAAGCCATTTGAGCATTGCCCCTGCCTCAGGAAAAGCCTCTTCCCTTGCTGTAAAGTGTTCTCACTTTCCTTGAGAGACAGCAACATACTCCTATGAGACCAGCATGAAGATCCCATGTGATATTCAAGTCACCTTTCCTTCCGATACCAAATACAAAAATTGTTTTCAGCCCTGTACCTGTTCAGCTGAGCGTGGCTGTAAGAAAGATGAGAGAACAAAAAAAATACGAACTCCAAAAAAAAACCCCACAACACCCATCACAATTTCAGGCATTTCTGCTCCCTTCTCCAGCCCATCACATGCCAAAGAAACACTTGTACAGACACAAACCATGGAATGAGAACAGTGACCATTCAGTCAATACTGCCACCAGCTCAAAAAACTTCCTACAGGGAAGAAGTGGAAATAGAGGAGATATGAGCCAGAGTGCTGAGTATCTCCAGGCATACAGAAAATAACAGGAAAAAGGAAAAAAATTACTTTGTCAATTTCCATGTATGTACGTTCTATGCATTGCATACTATACAATGTCCATTACCCGTTCCTGGAAGACAGTAAGAAGACATCTGTAAATAGTTAAAGTTTATTGTGAAGCCTTGAATATTTTATTAAGTTTTCAGTTAACTCATATAGAAAGTGCTGAGTATCAGATTTTTCTTATATTTGAGAAGTACTTTGTTCCATGTGAAAACAAAGTGTGCAAGATTCTTTTTTAACTAAGGAAAAGAGAAAATAAATTAAAAAAAGACAAAAAAGCACTAAGCTTGTATATGCTCCAAGGACGAAGAGCTGACCTTTCAGCTTGAAATGCTAAAACAGCCAAAACTCACTGTAACTCTGGTCATAATACTTAAAGAAAGTACAAGTCAGCATGTGACTTCTCCAAGCAAAGTCACTCCATCCCACTGAACATTTTAGAGGGTGGAGAGCACTCTGACATTGCACATGAAAAGCAACAAACCACAGTACTTGTAAAATACATATATTCAAACACACGTTTAGAAAGAGCTCACAGGTCTTGTAAAATAGCACAAAACATTTCACACTGTGCAACACAGAGCACAGACCAAGACAAACTCAGATATCTGAATCGGCCACAGTGGCTATCATCATCATTTTACAAGAAGTTCATCAGTTTTTGCAAGAGCATCAGAGCAAAATGAGTACAGCACACTGGCTTACAGAAACTCTTCAGTGGGCAACATTAGATCACTTGTCTTCTGCTACACCAGTCAGGGATTAAATCAAGCACATGCAACAGAACCTAAGTCAGAAGAAACTCAAGGACATATGTCCTGCTAAACATAGGCTTCTACCACAAAGTCCAGAACAGTGTCTTAAAAGGGCAAAGGTAAAATACCGGAATTAAATTATTCTCTATGTATTGCCTTGAGTTACAGCTTTAAAGCTTCCTACATGTACGCTAAAAGACATCTTAACACAACTCAGATGATCATCCCACTGTCTGGTTACATAGCATTGGAATTTACCAAACATAGCTCAATTATACTTCTCTTCAAGTTTGGCTGCAATGTCACTGAAATTAATCCCTGACATTGCCACCACATTCTCTAGAACATATAGCCACATCAAAAGTGAATAGTTCGTGTCTGCTCAGGCAAAAGAGCCAAGATATAAGTTATATCCATGTGGAAAATGAATTCGGATAAGGTTGGCAAGGGTTGACTTGTGATGCTTTAGAAACAGCTGTCCTGGAGATCATGTCCCAGTGCAGGGTGCAGAACACAAATATGACCCAAGGGAAAAGAAAAGATCCTGTTGCAGGGAGACAGGCAAGTAGCATTGCTGCTGAACACTTCATATTGGAAAATCACAGACTGGACAGTGAAAACCTCAGCAGAAAAAAGCCAAAAATATTTGGGACTAGTAGGTTCTTAAATCAGACCTGCAAAACTACTAAAGAACCTCTACCTTTGTCATTTGCATCAGCTCTGCATACAAATATATACTATAGCAAGTGGCAGCAAAAGTGACATCAGTTACATTATTTAGAATTGGATCAGGAAGGCAAAGCTCCTGAGTGCAAAGGTAGAACACAGAGGAAAAACACTAACGTGTTCTCCAAAGACAGCAGCAGCTGCACCATCTTCTTGAATTGCTCCTAGTCCTGACTCAGATCTGACCTCCTACATGGAAATTCAGAGGTGGACTTTGCACACAGTAACTACACTCAGGGCTGCTCAGCTTCCAAGCAGAGACAGAGTCATAACACCAAGTAGCATTGCTAGAGATAATTTTGTGAGAAACAACTATACTCTAAGGCATAAAAATTACGTTTCACTGCAGCAATCAACACTTTAAAATATGCAAGATCAAGTCTCAACAAGCTTGCCCTTCTTACGGGTTACTCTAGCTCAGCAAATGAGCAGCTTCTAATGGCAAACAATAAAAATCCATTTTTTTTCGTTTGACATGGAAGTGGAAGGCAAAACCTGCTTCATGATGAAGTGGTATCTGTAATGATGTTCCAAATCCCTCAGAAGAATATGAGAAATTGCTGGCTACTGGTAGGAGATGAAAATGATGGCTGGTAATTTAGACTGTAAAAAAAAATAGTTTTGTTCAGCATAATTAGCTTGAACCTATACATAGTACAGCATGCATCTGCCCTGAACACAGAGCTCTGCGTCATCTCTCCTTTCCCAGGATCTTGTTATACAATGCTACAGCTTCCACCGTCAGCTTACAGCTTTAATTCCAATTTTCAAAGTAATCGATGGATTGCATCCTAACTATATTATAGGCCACGTGTCAATCAATGAAAGAGTTGGGCTTCTAGGACAACGCAGGTCACTTGAGCGGGGAGAAGGGGACAAGTCAAGCATTCTGGATCCAAGGGGGTGGACCTGTGGGACAAACTTCCAGAGAACATTACACAAAGCCAGCATCTGAATACCTTTGGAAGTGCTGCTAAGCCATGCCCTAACCAAAATTGCTTCCCAGTTTCCTGTCAGAACATTGCAACCACCAATACAAAAGTGAGATGATGCCCGTCACCTCACAGTACCAGCAATCTCCTCCCTCACCCCTTGCCCCAGCTGCCCAGCCCAGCCTGGTGCTGGTCGCTCATCTTCTGCTCAGCAAAATACCGTTTCATTTACATTTCCAACAACTCTTAGGCTGCCTCCAGTCAGCAAAGCATAGCTAACTTGGCAGAACTGACAAGCTATCAACCTTCCCATTCATCCATAAGCTAATTGAGTCAAAGCTCCTTTTGGGCAATTAATGCTTTATTCTGCACATCGAACTCCACCTCTCTGTCCTACAGAGCAGAATGAAGATCAAAAGATGAGTAAGAAAAAATCCCACCACGTACCTTTAATAGCAACAAAAATTTTAGGGGGGGGGAAAGTATTCCCAGAACTGTTGTAACCTACACCTCTGTGGCTCAGACATGAATAAAGACCGCTGGAAAGTAAACAGTCTTCTTTTCCAGGCCAAACCTAATACCTACCACAAAATCTGAAGCTCTATTACATGACCTATTAGGAAAAAATGCTACTCCTTTAACTCCAGTAACTTCTTATGGTTCAGAAGTGGCAGTCTGAGATTCGGGAAACTGTTTAAAATGAGAGTCACTCAGGACAAACAGGCAGCAGCCAGCCTACAGCATGACTTCTGGTTAGGTGTGCAGGGGATGGCACAAGAAAGGGGACCTGTACCACATAACAGTACACAAAACACTACCATATCCAAAATCCAGAGAAGTTTATCCTACATGCAAAAAATACAGCAAAAGCTGTACTTTTCCTGGTCATATTTAAATACAGAACATATTAATTTTTTGTCAGGTTTTTAATTTTGCTAAAATATTTTTGTGTGGTATTTCACTGTTTTCCTTGCTTAAAAAGAAGATATTGTTTGCTTAGGATTCACTAGAGCAGCCACTGTGAAAGATGCACAGTTCTCCATGCGTGACAAGATCCAAGTATACTGAAAGAAATCATCCAAAGCAGCTCAACTGAAAGAACAAGAACAGTACTACTCATTGCTAAGGGATCACTTGGCATCATTTAAACAGATGCCTATTGAGAACTAATAATTAAGAGATTTTACTAAATCAAACAACAAAAAAATACTGAAACTTTCTTATCTGTGAGAATAAAAATCAGCATAGTACAATTAAGAGATTGAAAGTTTCCCATTCAAAAGTTACTGAAGACAATGGAAACGTTCCCAAAATATAATTCCAATAGGCTTTAGACCATGTCTTAAAACGCTGCGTTTTTTCTCCGTAGTTCAGGTCACAGATCAAAGTATTTAAAGACAAACCTTGAACCAACAGGCTGAAGGCAAAAAAGCTTTGACCAAATAAATCTTGCTCCCACCTATTAGTGATAATAACAATTTTGCTGTAAAATAAATTGATCTGCATGTTAAATTGTTACAACATAGCCAAGAAGAGGTTGGCTATCTTCAACTTGGTCTTGGAAGGGAAAACCAAATGTAGTTTTTCTCTCCCTGTGGCACTGGCTGTCCCTGTCCCCAAAGCAGTGATCACTGAGTTTGATCTTCCCCAAGGTGGTTGTTGTTCTTTAACTTCAGAGAACTGCATATATTATGTTTGGCTACATTTCCTAGTCAATGAGGCTGCAAAGTACCTTAATTGCCATTCCACATTGAACTTTAGAGAGAAAGACAAATTTAAACTTGACATCGAAGAGCATGCAAAAATCTGTACTTCAGTTTTGTTACAGTGGGGTAAAGAAAAGAAATGTCACTGTTTTCTTTAAGGAAGTGAAAAACTGAAGAAATTTGCAAGGGGAAATTGAATAACACACACATAAAAAAAAATTATACATGAGACATGTACTACAACCACAATACATGAAACAAAAAAAATTAATTTCTTTAGAAAAAAGCAGAAATTGAATTAACAAAATAGCTTCCACATGTAAAAAAAAAATCCCCAAACTTAAGTCTCACATTTGAAATGGGCACTTAGCACGTCAAAAGGAGCAAGCATTTTCAGGCAGAATTAAATGGAAAAATCCATGTTTTTTCATCTGCAATTGCTTTGCCTTCTAATACAGGTGTTCTCCAAAACACAAAAAGACAAGCAGAGGGTTGTTTGGGGTTTTTTATCTTCGCTTAGTTTTTTGCAACATAGAGAATCACACATACACAGTTACAAGAGTCACTTTCAAATCACTTAAGACATATCACAAAGATACTTGCCAGAGCTTTTCCAAATAACTGAAATACCAGAGAACCCACAAAAAGGCCCATGTTTTTCTATATTTAGCTAAGTCTCCTGGCCGCCAACAGTTGGCACCAAGTTCCCCTTGGTACCGGACAGCTGCTGCCTCTCCAGCTCCGTCTTTATCACCCAAGAGGTATGAGAGACATGCTTAGCAAAAGTAACAGTTTATGTAGTAACATGAACTTTTTTCTTTTCCTAGACAAGCATTTTTATACATGAATTAAACCTTACAAAACTGCATGCTACTAAAAGAAATCTGAGGTATCCACCATGCACTCCACTAAAATTAGCTTCTCCGAGAAATTCCTTTGCTTCCAGGCTACAAAGAAAGTATATACCACCTCCTTCACACATCCCCCCAAACGTTATAAACAGCTTATCATGTCACAAAGCACTTCCCCACTCTCATTTTTCACATACCCCACTCTTATCTTTCCTTATCTGAAGCAAGAGTCCACTCCACTTATCTATGCACCTGTATCATGAAAAAAGTATTCTGGAGTTTGGCACCACTATCAGTGCTCTGCTAATTGCTGATAGCACTAACAGAAAGGAAAAAAAAAATAAATACAGGACTCCACAAAGACAACCCTGCTGCTAAGACCCCTTTCAGGATCTGTATTTCAAATTATAACAGTTACTTGTAGGATACACGGCATCTCAGAAGCATCCTTTACAGAACAAATACTGACATGTTTAGCACTGACAGGACACCTTTGATACCTCAAAAATGACACATTAAACTTTCCAGAGAGGGAAAACAGATGCCAAGCTTAGCAGAACAGAAAAACAAACCTCCCTCATCAAAACACAACTAAACAGAAGGTGCAGTCTCCGTACCATTTACAAATCACCAGAAGAGACAGCTCACTGACATCAGTGTGTTTCTCTCTGTCCTCAGGACTTACTTTCCTCCCAAACAATTCAGAGCTTCTGCCTCAACTCTTCCTCAGGCTCCCTCCCCCATGGTTTCTTTCCGCAGTTTTCAGTGAACATGAAAAATGCTCAAGATGCACGTGCTACAGAGGTTATGCAAAAAGGTCCTGCTGTGACTAATGTAAGAGCACCATTTACCCACACAGCTGCTAGCACAAGTTCTTGAATTTAAGATAACCTAAAATATATTTGAACACACGTTTCTGTCACTCCTCTTTAGCTGTAGTATCTAATTCATTATATGACTGATTTTATCTTATCTCTAACACCTACATATAAGGATTAAGTGCTTTGAAAATGAATTTTTGAATGATTTATGTATTCCTATTGAAAGTATCTTCAGACCTATTTTATGTGGGCTCTATTTCAAGCCTGGCAAAAGACTTAAAACCTTTACTAGTAAGTTACCACATATTAAAAAGCAGTGAACCAGGAAGAAGCTCGAAGTAAAACTGCACTGTTATCACATCCAAACTTTATCAGTCTTCTTGAAAATAGCTTATTGCAAACGACCAGCACAATCTGTTGCTGCACAAGGGCACTGCACATACTGCTGCAGACCGTAAGCATGAGGAAAAGGTCTCAAGTCCAGTTAGAAAACTCCAGGCTGAAAGGAAGCCATGTGATAACTGGAACATAAGCAATTCATTGGCAAAAACCAAGGGTGGCAGCCGACCAAAGCTGGTTAGTGACACCAAGCTGATTAGTGTCTCATTTCCAAAACCAAAAGTCACAGGAAGATAAATAACTTCCCACAGGACATGTGACATTGCCGCACTTTGGTTAACAGGGTACACGATCACTGTGGTGCTGAGATTCCTAGTAAAGCAAAGCTTGTGTGTTTTTTTTAAACACTATTCAGACCCTACCGTCCCTCTTCTTACCCTGTGCACCCAAGCTAACGTGCTGGCATAATTTCAAAGACTACAGAGATGCCAAATTCACATTTCTCATCCCAGCCGATCCATAAAGCAGGGCTCACATGTTTATCATAGGATCACAGGATAATTCTTTGTACTTCTTTTTCTAAATAGAAGATGTCAAAATCTATTACAAGCAGTGGCAGTTGGTGGAACCTGCTTAGAAAAAAAAAAAGAAAAGGTTGATTTTATTCACAAGCAAGCACTAGAGCTATCTGGGAAGGCGAAATTATTGTACACTGACTAATGTCTTCTTACAGAAACAGTTGCAAGAAATTCTACTGCAGAATGGCTTTGCATCTGTAGTGTTTAGATATCACCATGTCACTGGATGTCCCAAATAAAACAAAACTCAGAAAAAAAAACCATTCAAAAACAAGGCTATGGCAAATAAAGCTTGGAGTGTAAAGGTCAGAAATAAGAATCTGTCAGAATCATCAGCAACAGTCTAAGAAATTATGCAAGGAGCGTTGGACAACGAAGCCACTACTTTGCACACTGTTACAAACCAGCTATAAATAGTCACATTACCATGATACATCGTATGCTTAAAGGGCCATATCATTAATGACTCACTTTAACCCACCTCTGATCAAACCAAGCAATCAGAAGTCAGCTTTAAATAAGGTTCTGAATAGCAAGTTAATAAAATAAAATCTTCCCTGGAGAAGATCCACCAGAACAACTGCAACCAATTCCTCGTTCTGACTGTCATGGCACTACTTGATGGCACACAAAGACTGGACAATTGGCATTGCTCAGGCAGCTCTGTGTGCATTCATGCAGTGCCCATATGAATCGTATGCACGTATAGGGTCAGAACTTCAAACTCTAAAACCGTGCACTCAAGTCAAAGTTTACCTTATCTGGAACCTGGGGCATCACCAATGCCAACAAATCCCTCCATGAGCCCCATAATCAGCTGCCACAGAAGGCTCTGGCGGGTCACTCTCTCCCCTCCAGTCTGCAGGCTCTAGCCAGCACTAAGCAGCTGTGAGATACTGTCTTCAACAGGAGCTTTGAACTCCACCATGTCATATTATCAACGCTGCCCCAGTATAAGAGGCTACAGTTCTCTGCAGAGGATGCAGAAAGAAGCACCAAAAACCAAAGGAATAACACAAGGCAGCTCAGATTCCCCTCTACAGAGCCGTAAATCCAAGAAACCTAGGAAGAGACAGAAAAGGCTGGTGGGAGGAACACACTTGTCAGTACAGGTAGGCAAGACAGCATATCTTTATACGTACACCCTTAGGATATGAAACAACACTTAATTACTGTGAAAGTAAATTAAAAAATAGAAGGCAGTTATAGTTCAAACAGCAACAGAGCTAACTACCATATGTTAATAGAGATGTTACTAGATATTTATCATTTTTAAAATAAAGAGATAGCTAACTTCCAGCAGCACAGTTCTGTGCTGCAGTCAGAATAGCAGTACTCGAGAGATCACAGCTTGCCAGCTACTGATAGACTGTAACACAGAGCTGAGTATCTTGAAGTGTGTTGTTTGCACACATCCTACAGGCAGCCTCATATGCAAGTGACAGGCAGTTTGAGTTGACCTTCCTTTATCCACCATGGCAGTAGCTTCCACAAGTCACACCAACCCACAGCCACAGCTGGCTAGTGGGAAAAGCACTCCACAAGGTCTCCACCTCAACCTGCTGAGATGGGTGAAAAACACCTGTTACTTTCATACACATGAACTATATGTTAAGTAACCCAACAGTAAAACAGGCCTTTTTTTATAAAATGAAGTCAAAGCCCTGCACAGTCTTTAGGGCTAGAACCTCAAGTTGTCTGTGATAACTGACAAGTTGCAAAAAGCACCTACCTTTTATCATTCCAAAGTGCCCACGTCAGAACTGGAAAGAACTGACATAATGGACATCAGGCTTACATAAGCTGCTTGATATACAAAATCAAAAATTAATTTGAAAACTACGCAAAAGAAAAAAAAAAGATACATATTGGAGATTGAAACACAGATTCACTAACACTTGAACAAGGTGACAAGGCAGGAACTGGACCTTGATCTCATGACAGTTGTCTATCACTGAGCAAAATAACCCTTTTGTCTTCCTTGAACACAGGCCTGAGCAGTGCAGGCTCCCTTCAGGGATTACTGTGCATCCAGTAACATTGCATTCAGAAAGTTTGACTGCACGGGCAAGGAAGAACAGGTCAGTGTTTACCCATTTTTCTTTTGTTGCCTAGAGTCACTCATGATTCACAGAGGGCAAGACAGATTCACCAGCTGAGCCCGTGGGAAGATCCTCTTCCTAAAGGTTACAGAACTAAACATAACCAAGGCAGAAAAAAGAAACACATCCCACAGAGAGCTAAACCAGCCTTTTACCAGAACAACTCTACTCTCCAAACCTTAAGTGTTCTTCATTTTCTCACTAGAAACATCCACTGCATTTAAATTGATTTATACCTAAAAGTCACAGCAACACACCAAGACAGGCTGAGTGCTGCTATTAGCTGCTCGATTAAAGATGTACGTCTCACCACCCAAGATCCCCTCCTACTTACGTGATCCTCTACTGTAATTGGAATAAATTAACCACTAACAAAAAGCAGCTCTGCCTAGCAGGAGCAGTTGTGAAAACCATACAGACACAATACACACGCTGTAGTATTCAAGGGCCTAGTTTGAGGGAGAGAGACCTAGCTGGCCAGGCGCATTTTTTAAGATGACATAAGCAAGAAAATCAGCCACCTGAGATTCGGCTAATTTACCTGAATTTTCTATCACCCGTTTATTTTGGCAGTGGAACCCTGAAAATGTTCGCATATCTCTACATACCCTTATCACTTCTGGAGACTGCAGTTTGCGGGAGCAACGATAACGCCCGTCCCCCCGCGCCGGCCCCGCTCCACCCCGGGCTATCAACAAGTGGCTGCGGGGAGGAAATCCCCGGTGGGGGATCCCCGAGAGCGCCCGACTCGGGTCCTCTGCGCAATGGAAGCCCCCCCCCCCCCCCGCCCCCCGAAGGCCCCGCCGCAGCCACGCGGGCTGCGCTGCCACCGCTCGGCTCGGGCCGCCGGGGCTGGCCGCCGGAGACAACGCTCATCCGCCGGGCCAAGCTCCCCATGGGCCTCGCCAACGGCGGCGC
>VWZZ01006679.1:1434766-1496701 GCA_013399095.1 Psophia crepitans
TGAAACCGCGGGGGGGGGGGCAGCATCCGCAAGCGAGGCGCTGGCAGATAACCCGAGCCCTGCTAGGCTTTGAAGGAGCAGGGTGCGCCCATTAGAAATTCTCTCGACACCCAGCAGACTGTTAAACCTTGGCCTTGGGCTGGTCAACAACAAGCTGATTAAAGGCATACTGTCACCCTGACAGCAGATTTATTTTTATGCAAGTTATCGTTAACTTCAGACGCAGCAGCTGTCCCCACTTCCTGTGCTTGTGGTGGCAGTGGGGTGGTTTCTTTTGTGCTTGCTCTCTCCTCCCGCTGCACGAGCCCCTCAGAAATAATGTGGCGAGCAGAGCAGGCCCAAAGGAAGCGGCAAACATGGCTGCACAGAAGGCGTGGGGGGAGCGCAGGGTAAAATACCGCACTGGGGAAATTTGAATGCTGGCTGGAGCCAAGGGTATTTCTGGCTATATGCAAAGCAGGCAGTTGCTAAGGCAGCAGACTGCCAGGGCAGATGAACTGTGGCCCCGCTGCTCAGGCAGGGGCCTGGGAGCCAGGGTTGCACCATTGTTTTGTCCCACTAATGGAGGTAGTGGGGTGTGCCACCCCCTCGCAGCGCCTCAGTGACGGCAGGGTCTATAAAGCCCAGGGCACGCCTGCCTCTCAACCTCTTGTCCCCAAGGGAGCAAAATTCAATTTTCCCTTAACATTTGAAAAAGGTGGTGTCAGCGATGGGTAGCTTGGCCTTCATTTCGTATGCAGTAGCCTTCACATGGAGTTTAAACATGAATTAATAGTTGATAATGCTATTTATCATCTCTGTTTGAAAGCTAGCCTTAGAAGTAAAAGGATCGCTTTTCAATGCGTTCCGTGATCGTCAGAAAAAAAAGCCTTAGAGAACAATTTGTGCATTTTACTTTGGGATATCAACTCAAACTAGTTCTGTAGATTTTTGACTAAAATACTCCTTAATCAAGAAATCTGTGTGCAGTGACAAGTCAATCCAGTACTGATGCAAGCTTTGTTTTCAGATAGCATAGGAGTCTAGGGGAGGATATAAAGCTTAGAGCAGAGGAAGAGGGTAAGACTGGACATTTCCTGTGCTCCAAGGAACCTTAGCCCTAGCTTTCTGAATTTGTCCAGCCTTTTTGACAAAGCAGGGTCACTTTCTTCCTGGGTCACTGAGAGAAAGAAAAATGTGTAATGAGCAGAAGAGGGACAAACAAGAGGGAGAATGCTTTGTTCATGAGAACTGAGTAATGTCTACTTTTAATTAGTTGGGTTTTGAAATAAACAAGAAGGATCCCTGCTGTGGAGCGACTGCTGCCAAGGGGGCACAGGTCTCTCAGTTCACTTAACACAAACTTGCTGGTAGACCACCTCTGGGGAAAGCCAGAGCAATTACACCTCATAGTATTGATCAGACAGGTGGAAAGACTTTTAAGACTCCTGTGCTTTCATATAACCTACATTTTACTTTTGTCTCCTTGCTCTGTGAAGGAAAACAACAATGGCCATGTGTATCTCAATAACAGCCTCATCAGGTTTGAAGGAGATTAAAAAATCCCACATTTTCCTCTATTGGAAAACAGGGAAACATACACTCATGGTATCTTGAGGACTTAGGGTGAGATTTATTTTTTTCCCCAGTAACCGTAAAATGAGCACATTTGTAAATATGATCCCACTGAGGTCTTAAAAGTTTTACCAGCAATTTCTATGGGCAAATTAAGCTAATTTTGATAATCTGGAAAGCATTTCTCTTAATTTTAGAAGCATTAGTTCTGACAGACTGGAAACATCCTGATGCACTACTCAGTGAACTGTCTTATCTCCAGCAATATTATTCCCCTGGAGGAAAGTGGAACAACTGGCCAAAAAGTAGCATTTTCTATTTAATCCTCTTCAGTTGAATTATGTTTCATTAGTGTTCATAATAAGTATGACTTAAGCTAGAGTCCACCAAGAAAATGGGAAAATTAAGTACTAATTGATGGGGGGCAAAAAATTTTGGATAGAAAAAGGGTAAAATGGTAACTTACCATTAAGCAAGATAGTTTGTGCTTAGTCTTCTGCCGCCTTCTTTCCTGGTTTCCACTTTATAATGCTTTTGAGTGAAAGCGTCTGGTCTAAGCAAGCTGTCCGAGAAAAAGGAGACAGAGGTTATAAGAAAGAGGTCTCAACAGTTAATATTTTTGGAGTCATGCTCATTCAGGAAGAAGCATTAAACTAGGCACTTCCTTCTCATCTAGTGTTTGAAAGCAGGTCTGGCAAGGAGCTATCTGTCATTAGGCACCAAAAAATGCATCTATGCCACCACAAAACGTTTTAGTGTGATGAAATCAATGGCACTGAAATTGTATTCCATGAGGGGAAAAAATAAATGAAATCAGCTCATGCACATATACCATCAACTCCCCTCTCTGGGATGGAAACTATATCCAAATGTCTAGGGAGAGAATTTAGCCCTGGGAAACTATTCAAGTTTATTGAAGCAAAAATATTTCTTTTGTCTAAAGACAGTGGGTCTTTACTGACTTGTGGAAAGCCCATATTTAAAGATAAGTTATCTACCCATGTCCACTTTGTTGTTTAGCATTGGTTTGTAGGAGAACTTATATTTCAACCTGGGTGATGGACATTTTTGGTTTTTTTTCCCCTTGAGTACCAATACTGATTGTTACTACTGAATGGTATGAGTGGCCATCATAAGCTTAAAAGTTGTCTGATATGAATATGAGGCTGGAATGAAACCAGATGATCTGCAATACTACAGCATTTACCTAAGAACATCATGATCTCTCATTAAATAATGGGGATGAAAATTACCTTTGTTTGCTACAAAGCTAAATTGAATTTGGGATTATGGTTTCGTATGGGTACAGACTAGTCAGTGAAAACAAAAGAGAACAGAGTAATACTAATTTCCTTTTCTTTTTTTCCTCTCTACACACCCCACCCCCAACAGAGAAAAACTGCACTTCTCAGAAAAAGTCTGGTGGTTTCACTGCGGAAGACATTGAGATCAGCTTAGCAGAATGGAGGCTTATTAGATGAGCAAATGCCTGAATTTTCAGAACTCTAGTGTACATCAACAGCATCAGGGAAATCGGCAGCCTAAAGATAAGCTAATCCGTGATCTCTCTCATACACCATCAGGAACTGCTTTTTAAATTGTTTATTTATTACCTACAGATCATATAAGCAAAGACACAGTTCAGTCCCTATTTAGTAGGCCATTGGGTATTTGTGAAATTCCTTAAGTAGGTATAAGCTTCCATCTGAAAGGTCAGTAAGCTTCCACAGTAAACAACTGCCATTTGACTCAGAAGAATGTTGTATGAGAAACTTTTGAGTCTTCTGGAAGGGTAGTTTGGTAAATTGCTGAAGGGCCTGATAGAAATCCTCAGGGCAGGCAAGGAAGGTCAATTTGCCTTGGAAAACTCTCATTACAGATGACACCACTCAAGCATTAAAAAAGAAAACAGCTTGGCTTTTCCAGCCCAGCATGAGATAGTGACTGCACACTGTATTGGCTGTTACAGAAACAGACGTGACTTATGCCTGCAAGGTGTTTTTCATCCCTTCCCTGACAGACAGCAATTCACAGGTTCTCGTGTGGTGATCATACAGTCATCCCAGGAAAAGCGAATTAATATCAGCATTAGTGATCGCTTTTAAGGACATGGTAGAGAGAACAGCCTGCCTCAGCCCTCACAAAGGGGTGTAGGACACACACTGGAAGGCCCTTGTACATGAGCTCTGGAGTATTGTTGCGATATGGATGTGCAATAGATGATGTTCATCTCAAACTGACAACAAAAATCGTCATTTCAACTCCTTCCCAGAGAAAGTGATTTACCATTCGTTTAAGCAGAGGAAGACCCAGCATCTGAAACTGTGCTTAAGGACAGCTTTTTTTATCTTCCCTTCCTGACTTTCATGGGGAGATGCCTAATTTTAAATAAACTCGTTTATTTTTTCTATGCAGGAAAATCAAGGCCAAGCAGAAAGTAGCAGCCTTAGAAATAAATGTCATAAAATTACAATTCAGATTTTTTTAATTCATCTGTAAAATTGTGTTGCCCCTAACATTATTTGAAGAGCTTTATAATAACGATGCCTCAAACAGCTTTGTAGAAAGTTTAAATTAACTTTCTGTAAATGAAGCTTTGAAATGCCTCATTGGTGGAGTAACTCGCCCAGTTACTGCTGTCCTTGCTGACTGTAATGTTTACATCCCCAGGCAGAATACGTGGCCTGCTTAGAGGTATATGAACAGGATGCACTGTCCTAGAAACCTGAGAGATAACATCCCTAACTGTGTTCATCCAAAATACATGAAACTTCTTGAGTGAAATACCTGCATTTTGATGGTTTCAATAATAATAATTTTGCAGCTCTGTTAATACAGATCAGTATAAAAGCTTCTCTCCTCTTTGTCAATGAGACTATCTATAAACTTGTGCTTTGAAACCATGGGAAATTTCTAAACCGTATAACATGAAAAGTATTCCTGAGATATCCTGGATCATTGAGTTAGTAGCAGAGTAGTGGACCAGAAAAAAATTATATTCCAGTTAGAACAAAAATAGGGTTGCTGGTTAGAGGAAAGGGTTGCAGATTTATAGACAGCATAGATCTAACATAGTAAAAAAAATCTCGATTATCTCCCATACAGTTAGGCACAAAGCCCTGACACCTGGCAGAATTAAATACTTGTCATTTTTAAAGCCTATTTTCTAAAGGCATAAAAACAGATATTTGAAACTCTGTAAAGAGAATGCTGGGATATGCACAGCAGTGGATCCGTAACTATTTATTGTTTTGAAAGTTATTTTTTTTTCCCACTGGAGTGGAACCTGGGTAACAAATAGCCCAGAGTTGACCATCAGAAAAAATAACAAAACAAAAATTGCCGCTGCCAAAGTACAGCTTCCCTGGACGTGAGGCTTGGCAGAAATTTTGCAAGTTCATGGCCAGCATTTCACCATAGTGAACTTCTTTTTTCAGCACATTCCTGCTTCTCCACATCCGAGGATCACACCAGCCTTGTGGACAAAGCAGGCCAGAAGCTGGCAACCTGGCTGCAAAAGTTTCTCACTAACAAAGATCAGGGTCTGTTTCACCCGTGACAAAGATAAGCAGTTGCTGAAAGAGTTCCTTTGGAGAGGACCACAACATGTACATCCACATGTAAAGAACTGGGATCAGAGTAGTGAGAGCTTATGGGATGTGCAATATGTCATCTCCAGGAGAAAAACAAGGCAAGGAAAGGTCACATTACACTTGTGCAGGAGCTCATACGCTAACTGCAACTGAAAATGTTGCTGCTGTTCTAGAAACTGTCACAGCTTAGACGTTAAAAGACCACAAGAGGACACTATGGTGCTGCTTATCTTCAAAATGTATTTACTTCGAAGATCTTCTGCCTCACTTAGAAAATTACTCATAACTGTATTTGATACATGGAACAGCCATTTCTACAAAGATATTTTAACCTCATCTTTAGAGACTGAGAAGTTACTAAGTCTTTGAGATATTTTTTCCCAGTCAATTGGATTCTGTAAATTCAAATAAGAACAACTGGATCCAAGTTTTCTCCACTAAACTTGCTAAACACTGCAGGTTATCTACAATTTTCCAGGTAGAATTAAGATGCTGGAAAAATACAACTCAGTGGACTGTTGTGGCTTTTTCTTTTTTCCTTTTTTTAAAGGATCAATTTTCAGTTCTGTTACATTTTTAGCATGGATAGATTTGTCATTGTCTATTTAATTTTTAATAAAGGGCTCAGAGAGGAAACAGCACAGGCCTAGACAAGGTTCTTTAGATGTTGAGTTTAACTACAGGAGGACACTCAGGAAAGTTAATCCAAATGGACTTTTCAAAGCCGTATTTTTTTTTCTAATATTTGTATGTCAGACTAGAGGGACCTTCTTTTGATTTTTCTGACAAAACCTGTATTAGCTTCAGTTTTAATCGTAGCTATTTTAATCTTTACTTTGTTTCTCAGCAACAACCCACAGGGGAACTTGTATTCTTGCTTCCTGGGCTGGGAACCTGCATTCGTGCTTCCTGGGCTCTGTGCTTTTCTTTCATTGCAGAACTGGTGGAAAAAATGCTTTATGAAAACAGTGAGACCAGGTGATGAGAAGGGGCTTCAGAGAAAAATCCTTACCCATTACATAGAGAAAAGAATCATCCCAGTGAAGTTTACAAAACAATTTGGGGAGAAGCAACAGAAACAGAGCAAAATTAAGTGCCCTTTTATTGAGTTCTGATCATTAAGACTAGAGCTTTGATTGGAAGCAGCAACATTTCTGTGATGTAAGATAAATCTGGACTTTGTTTACTTAGGGCTTTTTTTTTTTTCTTCTTTTTTCACTATTTGTTGACTCATGACACAACCAGCCTGAACCAAGTCTAGTATCTCTCTGAGATCACAGCTTTAGGGAAGAAGGGTTGTTGATTTTGCTTTGCAAGAAAAAAAAACACTTAACAGGTGGTAATAATTTCTCAAACGGTACAGACATTGGGGAAAGAATTGCCACCCTTGCAATTTGAGTGCCAGGAAGTGAAACAGGCTACAAATAGCTCATCTGGTAATACTGAAACAAGTGACTGAGAGGTTCTAGCTCTATCACTGAAGATCCTGAACATCTGTGAAATACAGAAATCGGACCAAAATGCTTCCCATTGACACAAATTTTGGGTTTCCTCTGACAGAAATTACATAATGAACTTACACATACATACAAAGGTTAATAAAAGCTTTTCCATTTCTCTGGTTTCAAAAGATAAAAAAAGGAAAATTATAGGAGCACCTAATATCCAATACCACCTCAAGTTGTTCTACGTAGATGTAAGATTTGTAGGTAAGATAGCAAGAGCAGATTAAAAAAAAAAAAAAAGAAAAGAAAAGAAAATTGTTCTTGAAACACTGAATGAAGCCTTCCAAAAATCTCCAAGAAGGGTTATCCAGCATCACAGTCTGTCCTGAAAACAGTTCAGCAGATCCACTAACATACTGCTCTGGGTCTGTGAATTAAATGCAACAAATCTTAAGAGGAAATGAAAACCACTGTTAGTGGGAATAATCTTCTGGTTATTTAAACTTTGTTGTTTAGATGTGTTACATTTTCAGAATTTGAAGCATTTTGATCATTTCCCCATGTATAAATCCAGAGAAGAGAGAACAGAGGAAGTGCTGCTTACAATAGCAAATGGAAGAAATCCAAGTTGCTGCAGTCTCACTCTGCCTTTCCACTCCTCCCCTCCACTAACACTGAACACAGTTAACCCAGTCGCTGACAGAATCAGCAGAAAACCCATCACTTGAGGGAGGAAAACAGTTTTCAGCTAGATCAGCTCCCTGAACCAGCTTACTGTATAGTTACACAAACACCGCTGCTGTTAAGAGACGGGAAGACCAAAATGTGGCGAAGAAACAAGGTAGGGCTGCAGCAGCTTAAGCTGACAATGGCATGAACTGCTATGACACTGCACCTTATTTCAGAAGGTGATGGAGATGCAATAACGCCCAGCTTTTCAAAGTTGATTCTGTGGTGCAGGTGCCCACTGAACCTTATGTTTAAGATCAAACAAATTAATAAACTTATATAGTTAGATAGACTTAATGCACTGTGTTTACTGACCTTGAAACAGAAATGTGCTGGCACATTGCTTGAGCAACTCGATGATATGCAAGAAGGAGTACAGACGTTAAACACCAGCACAGTTTGGTAGTCCGTATCCAATGTAAAGCATGCAAAAGTCCTTCCATAGCCCCAAAACCTCACCTACTGAGTAGAAGTTAGATACATGAACTGAACAACTCAGATTTTACATAACAGATCAGCTATATACATTAGACCAGCAGCAGACTTTTTAAGCTTGGTTTCTAGCACCAGCACTTACCCAGATGAGACAATTGAGAATTGTTTATTTCTGTGGATGCTACAGCCCATTAGTCTGGGAAAGGACAGTACTGTGGGAAGGGCGCTGGCATAACCTTTTAGAATCAAATCAACAGTCTGCATCAACATTATGTCTCTAGGTTTTGGCTGTTAATATCACACATGTAAAAGCATAAGCCTCGGACTATTAAAGATGCCTTAAAGTTTGGGTCTTAGTTAGAAAATCAGCCTAAAGTACGTCATAGTACATCAATTTTGAGGTTTACAGAAATAGTAATAACTATTTTCAGAATTCACATTAGCAGAACTCATTATTTAGAAGAGGTAAATAATGACTTGCATTCTTCCATTTGGCAGCCAAAAAAGCTTATTACAAAGCTGGTGTCTCAATTATATCTTCACTGATACCACTAGGCATAATAGAATCTGTCAGTTGAGCTAGCATGCATTTCAAATTACCAATGCAAATTGCTCTTATTAATTAGTGCAGGGCAAAGGCATTCAATTTCAGGATAAATCATCCTCTCCATTGGGAGGCAGAAATCAGGGTGCGATCATTTCATGCTTGAGCTCAGAAATGCAGTGTTGTGACTACTACTACAAGCTGCTGTCAGTAGGACCGGAGACACTAGCACTCAGACTGACGGGTCACTGTAGTTCTTCTGACAGCAGTCACAGCCACATCTTACATGGTTTTTTACTTTTGAAATGGAATTCAAATGAAATGCCTTTTTACCATGTTTCAAGCTGTGTGATGTTGATCATTGAAGAAAATAAATTAACTGCATCTATTAGATAAGCTAGATACCATGTACATAATTGTTGCATGATGCACAAGATTCCATTTCTTGTTTGATGATTTTGCACTCTGACGTTAGTTTCACACAAGCAGCTTCTTTGAAGAGTTCTGAATTAACATTGTAATTAGTAGTGGAAAAGGGGGCTTCCAGATCATCATACATCTGCGATAAATGCCGTGAAGTAGAGGTTATCCTAACCTTGGTGCAGGCAGCCTGTCTAGTTCCCCGTAAGCTTTGTCCTCTACAACTTTACTAGCTTGACCAAGTGTTTTGCTGCAGGTAACACTGTCATCACAGACTCACTGCAATGACTGAGTCATCCAGGTTCCCTTTCCATAGACACTTGCTTGGACTTCTCAACAGGTTAGGCACTGAGTAAAGATGAGGCTGACTACCTGTTGCGGATTGAAACAGTTTACTTAGAGAATATTAGAATTAATTGTGTCATTGCTGAAAATTAGGTTGAATTGAAACTTGCTTGACAGGAGTGATTTTGCTTGGCATGAGTGACTGGAGTGCAGAGGCCTCAGGTTGCAAACTGGAACTGAACAGTAGTTGAACCTTTGCTTGTTCAATGGGGAGAAGTACTGGGAGTCATGCACAGGGAGATAAACTGTACCGAGCCTATAATTCAAGGAAAGGACCTTCAAGGAGGGAGAAAAACCATTTTATCTCATGTCAACAGAAGACAGACAAGACCCAGGTGTGCAGACAAGATGGGAGGATGATGAAACTGCATAAGTAGATAAAATTCAAAAGATGTTACTCCAATTATCATAGACAAAAAGCAGCTATTAAACAAATTGATTGGACAGGAAGTCCGTGCATGTCACATGGACAGCACGTGAACAGCTTGTGTAGCAGATTGTGAGGCCTTTAAGTGCACAGGAAAATAACCGAGGGAGTCCCTCTGCAGAAGGACCCAGCTCAAGCTGAAATAAGCCAACTCTGGCAGAACTGAGGGTCCAAACCCTTCTTTAGAGTTGGAGGCTAAGACGGGGTCTAGCCACACCTAGACTCCTCTCAGAAAAGGAGTTTAGAAAGCAAGGAGATCCAGTCTGAACCTCCTGACTTGGTGGGAGGGTCTTGGACTCTTCTATAACACTGCCTACATCCCAGACACTGCCTACTGCGGGTCCAGACCCCTCAGGATACCCTGGCCTTCCTTGTGTGGCTTAGTTGCATGGTTCTTTCAAGGTTTTCCGGAGTTTTGAACATTTATTATTTTGTAAGATTACACCAGTATGTATACACAATTTCAAACAATATTTTATTTAAATTTCATGTATGTTTTGCCACAAGTTTATGAATTATTCATTGCACAAAGCAGTCAAACAAAGAAGTGCAATACTCTGTAGATGAAATGAGGAAATAAACTACAAATATCTACAGTATGGTGGAATCAGTCATATATAAAAGCAGTACCCACATCTTTAAGAAAAGGCATATATTTTTAATTCATGCCGTAGTGTGGAAAAAAAGTAGAAATTAGCTGGCAGGAAAGTAACAACACAGTAGAAAGAAGAAGGCTGGAAGGAATAAAGAAGCATCTTGCATTTCAAATATGTAATGAAGTTACTATCACAGTACAAATTCTGTGAAAAGAGGCCATGGATGGCAGTTTTTCAATGGCTTATGAAACTATTAGCAGAAGTACTGACGGGAAGTAAGTGTTTGCCCAACTGAAGTCATCATTTTACCAGTAAACAAAGTTGTGATGCCAGCCAAGCAGTATCAGGAAGGCAAGACTTCTGAGTCAGTGCAGTAATTCACCACTGCAGATGCATAATCAGGATCAGTATGTTTTGAGAAACTATTCTTGAAGACTTGGCTTGTATGCAGCTAAATCATTCAACATGATTTGTAAAGAATTCAGTAAGTGGCAGTAATATATTCAGAATATACTTTTCAAAGAGATCACCTTATGAGAAGAATTAATGAAGCTTCATTTTGAAGCAATAAAAGAACAGCCTTCTTCCAGAAATGCTACTTGTATGTGGAATGCAGAAATGGATGGCAGGAACAGACTCAAGTGACTCTAGAAAACAACTGACACTGTTTCTGTTCATGCTTAGCCTCGCCTTTCAGTTGTTAAATACTTTGTGTGTTTACAAATGCTATCTTTAGGTCAATTACAGGACTTTTATTTTATACTAAGCCTGAATTCTGGTGATGCCTTATCAGTAAATAAAAGCACATATAATGGGATAAAAATAACAATTAACATCAAGTATCATGAGAAGGCATGTACCAGCAAGCACTGGAAAGTAACCCTACAAAGATGTAGTGCTGCCATCTTACAATTTCATCATGAACCTCAGGATATTTGTTTAAAATTCCAGGTTTGAGCCGTATTAGCCTACCAAGAACAGGCCTATTACAATATGTGCTCTTCTGTATAAGAGCAGTGTTTAACCACACATACCTTGTGTATTTGAAAACATGTTCCAAAGGCTGAAAGAGCAGAAGATTTATAATAAAAACATTTCTTTCTAATATCATGCCTATGAATCCTATGACAATGGTTTGATTTTAGCCAGCTAGAATAAAAATAAAATAATAAAACCTGTCATTGATAAGGATCATTGTTTAAATGTAAAAAAGATTTCCACAAAGCTGTGGAACATCTTAAAAAAAGTTTTATTTAAATACTCATTTTATAACTTTGCAGACTGCAATAAAAATATCAGAACAAGATTTCACCCTCTGAGCAGCCAGAATTCCTGCTTTATCCTGGCTTATTCTTGCTCCCAGCTTGTTCATGACTGCAGCAAACAGGAATCCTCAAATTATCTCCAACATTGCCTGGTCACCTGTGCCTAAATGCAAGATACCTATCCCCACCCTGCAGTAACTCTCCAGTTGCCCACTGTCCTGGTGAGGCTTCAAAAATAAGAATTGAGTACTGCAGGATGGGTCCCTAAAGCTAGTGGTAGGCATGAAATCTGAATTGAAATAGCCATGTCATCCGTCTTGCCATCTTAAAAAAAACAAACCAAAACAAAGACCCACTCTTCTACATATACTGGGAGGCAGTCTTCCCTGACTAAGCCATCAACTGATGATGAACGTTGTATGATTTAACAAGAATATACGAAAACATCTCAGCACAGCTGTCTTAATCATATTTTCTAGTTCCTGTGTAGAACTGCTGATTCTGGGCTCCAGTATTTATATCAAGTGCCACAACATCAGTACCAAAACCATGTGTCAGGTATTAGAGAATTTACTCATTAGATGTGAATACTTTTGACTAACAATGTTGTCCCTAGTTTAGCCAAAATGACACAGAATTTAATAACTTCAAATTCTAAATGCTTTTGCTACAACATTTAAAATCTACATTAACTTCCAAGTACGCAGGTGAATTTATAGAAGTTATAAAAAAAAATTGCATAGCATTACATTAACAAAACCTAAAAAAGATAACTAGTTGCATTGCAGATTACCTCTTATATCTTGTTTCTAGACTCCATAGATCTTATGATTCATAATACGATATTAAATATGATACAATTACAAGTGTCAGACTAAAAGGTTGTGCCACAGAAGGAAATCCAAAGGACCTGGCTCTGTGAAGCTGATGATTATGTAGGTCTAGGCGACAGGAATTCTGTACTTCTTCTTGTGGAATTTCACTTTCACCTATATCCATTTGTTCACTAGCATCCCGCACCTAGAAAAATTCAAAAGATTGCCCCTGAAAGCCAGACTGGCACAACAGCAAAAAGCTTTAATGAATTAGCAATAGCAAATTCAATGCTATTTCAAGTGAATCAAACTGTATTGCAAAACCATATCTGAATGTGAGGAAATCAACATCATTATCCTGATATGTGCATTTCCATTAAACACTTCCCAGAATTCAGTACAGTGTCTCTTGGCCCAGGTGGCCAAGAAAGCCAACAGCATCCTGGCCTGCATCAGGAATGGCATCGTCCGCAGGAGTAGGGAAGTGATAGTCCCCCTGTACTAGGCTCTGGTGAGGCTGCACCTCGAGTACTGTGTCCAGTTTTGGACCCCTCAATACAAGAAGGACATTGAGCTGCTGGAGCGTGTCCAGAGAAGGGCAACAAAACTGGTGAAGGGACTTGAAAACAAATCTTATGAGGAGCAGCTGAGGGAACTGGGCTTGTTTAGTCTGGAGAAGAGGAGGCTGAGGGGAGACCTGATCATTCTCTACAACTACTTGAAAGGAGGTTGTAGTGAAGTAGGTGTCGGTCTCTTCTCCCAAGTAACAAGCAATAGGACAAGAGGGAACGGCTTCAAGTTGCATCAGGGGAGGTTTAGATTGGATATTAGGAAAAACTTCTTCATGGAAAGAGTAGTGAGGTATTGGAACAGACTGCCCAGAGAGGTAGTTGAATCACCGTCCCTGGAGACATTCAAAAAATGTGTAGATATGGCACTCCAGGATACAGTCTAGTAGGCATGGTGGTGTTAGGTTGACAGTTAGACTTGATGATCTCAGAGGTCCTTTCCAACCTTAGGCATTCTATGATTCTACAGGTCTGAATGTTCTTTTTCTTGGCTCCCTCCACATATTGATGAATTAGCTGGAAAACCTTAAGCAAACAAACTCATGAGCTTTCTTCCCTGAAGCCAGCTCACAGTCTTTAGACAGAGCTTCAAACATTTCTAATTTAGAAGGAAAATAATTACTAAATCTCATAGATCAGTTAGGTGTGATGAATTTCAACCTCTTCATAATGTCAAATACACGTGCAACTCAGCATTAGGTAAATATTCTGGTAGATTAACTGGAACAGTACAAAATACCCTGATTTCTGGTCATCTAACATACCCAAAAAAGGGAACTGGAAAAAAAGATCACTGTGAAATATATGTTGTCTATAAGATTTTGTTTATAATATTTACTTACTCATCTCTGTAAATAAAAACAGTAGGAGGCAAGCAGTTTGCAACTTTCAACAGAGGCTTTTGAAAAAGTTACCATTTTGGGGGGTCCTTACTCTCATACAGTCTCTCACCTTCCCTCCTCTCCTCCCTGATCCTTCTGGATTAGCTTCTACCATTTACTCTTAAAGCTCATCATGGTCTAATTATTATGTTTATGACTTGTTAGTGATCTGGTCATGGCAGGAGCCTTTTGGATAGCAGCCCAATCCCATGACAAGAATTACATTGATTTGCAGGAGTCAGCATTCCTTACTGCACCAACGAACACAGCCAGACTGTGATGCTGGTACATCCATAGTTTCTCCAAACCATGAAGTGATTCTATTTAGAAGTCAGTGATGTGTGCTTATCAGATTACCACAGAGAAAAAAGTTCGAGAGAGCTCTGTCCTCACTTTCCTTTATTCTGCTAACACCATCTTGCCGTCTTGGTTTCTTTCCCAGCATTTGGAATTATTGCATTAAGCGCTTACATTCCCACATAGCTCTGTCATTGGGGATGGGGCAGGAAGAGTGGAAGCAGCAAGGCACCCACAGTTCCCCTCTCCCTCTTAGTAAGAATCAAGATTCAGTTTAGTTTTTAAAACTTACTTTTTCCACTTCCCTGAAGACACGGAGAAAGTTCTCCCTTAAGACCCCTTTCAGTTCAGTTTCACTCCATCCTCTTCTAAGAAGTTCCTCAATCAAAGAAGGGTATTTCGAAACATCTTCTAATCCCTGAGGGAAACTGTTGGCAAGAGTCACACAAGAACATTCAACACACGTCACTGAAAAAATCTAGACAAAGATTTTTAATTAGTCTTTCGCACACATTCACTTTTGCAGTGAATTCACTTTGGGCCCAATTCTTCCTCTGAGAAGTTAAAAAAGAATCATTAAGAATTCAACTGACAAACAGAAGCAGGACTGGGACACAATGAAAGGCTTTTTCAACACAGAGGAGCCCATGAGCAGAACAAAATCATGCATTCTGGAATGAAGATGCAGTTGTGTATAGATAGAACAACAGCATGGAGGATATTAAAAAAAAAAAAAAGAAAAAACAAACCCAAACTCATGTATGCATTAATCCACACTCTACATCTGGCCTTTAGAGCCAGAGGAAACAGCTGCATCGCAGATGGAGCTCGTGCAATCCACTTGTGTAACTGAGAACAAAAGGGAACCTGCAAGAAGAGGGTGAGCTAAGGAGTTGCAGGCAGTTTTGTGCACCCTGTTGTTTACAAAGTAATTTTTCCAAAGAAAATACAATTAGAATAATAATGCTGTTTTGAATTTAGCAGTTTAGACAGTGAAAAAAAGCTATTCAGAACCCTTTACTGAAGAAATTACAACAAGCAAAATTGACCTATGTCTTGTGCTCATTGTTATCAGAATAAAAACTAGAAGCAGCAAGCTACAAAACCAGTACTAAACAGCTGTTTTAAATTGTATTTCCGTGACTTTGTTTTAAGATAACTAATACATTCTGTTATTTTTCTTTTCTGTTGAGATGTGGTGATAAGCATATCACAAGAAATCTGCACCATTACTATCCACAAGGGGTTAGGAACTTAACAGTTCCACTGCCAATTAAACTGATGGTTTTTTTGAAAATGCATGCAGTGAAATGTGTCCGTTTATTGCAAACTGTCTTTTTATTTTGGAGATTATTGTTTCAGAGCTATGATTAGCTAACTGTCATGGGAGCTGACACGGTGTTTTTGTGGTCTGACTTTACAGATGTGAGTCTGACTGTGACTTTCATACCTAGGTGTGTCTGACCCCAGAAAAAAAAACAAAGTGGAGATGAAGATTCAACAGAAAGATAAAGAGCAAATATCAGCAAATGCCACCCAATCTGCATTTATTTCCTGTGCTGTAACAACAATAGCCCAGGAGTGAGCAGGAGAGGTTATGCTGTAGGCTGTTCACCATGCTCTGCCTGCCTCAAACATTCCCAAGCCCCAAAAGCAGGAGTGGTTGCACAGCCCCAAAACACTTTGGGCTTTTCCCACTAGAAAATAATAGTGGAGGAGTTTTGCAGCATCTCCCTGGGCTAATGCATTAACTATCTAAAGGCTGAGGTAACTTTTCCATCATTCATCGTTGGCTTCTGGAGGAAAGCAAACCCTATCACTGTTTTTGTATGTGTAAACCTCTGACTGGAACATACAATTGCAGAGTTCACAGGGCACTAGGATCCATTTCTTTGCACTTGTAGCAATGCTTCATACAATTCTAAAAAGGAATCCTCTCATGAGACTTGTTTTAGTATTCATCACAAGAAAACTTGCTACAACTATTAGTCTACCTTCTTTTTTCCCCAAAAGGAATCAAAACCTTCATACTTTTAGGAGCAGTTGTCAACGTATGTACAATTTTACTAACCGTTCCACTCCATCGTAGTCACCACCAATTCCTATAGATTCTGAACCTGCAATTTTCTTTATGTGGTCAAAATGATCTGAAAGAAAATAGCAAAGGAAACAGTCTCTAAGCATCCGGCAAGAAGAAATAATATAGTTCATACATATTGGCACAAGGTGAATGTTCTCCTCAATCATGGATTCTTAATCCTTTAAAAAAAAAAAAAGCCTAAAGACATTCTGATAATAGAGGTTAAAATTTCATAATGCAGTTGACATATTCTGAATATTTACTGTTGCTTAACTAGATGCTATCTGTTATTAAGCACATCAGGCAGCAAATCAAAATAACAGCTACACTGATGAGATGCAAATGAGGAAGGAGACATGATCATCACAGCACATTAATTCCCAACAAGTAGCCCACATATACCAACAGATTTTTCATTATCTGTTACATACCTATGTTTTCCACTCTTAACTACAAAGATTTAAGATGTTTTCCAGAAAATAACAAATACTTTGGGATTAATGGTTCTTGGATCCACTTGGGAGCATCATGTCCTCCAGCTACACACCTTGTACCTCTTGTTATTGTTTAATGAGTATTAGCTCAAAAAATACATAGAGCTGAAGTAAGGTGTGGAAGGGAATAAACAAGCAATAATTTACACTATCTCAAAAATGAAAGACACCAGGACATTCACAGAAGCCACCCACAAAAACTACAGTATATTAACTTCAAACCTGCAAGGGTAAAAACATTAACAGCTTTTCTGCCACAGGCCAATACATCTGCATTGAAAGTCACCATGATAATTCCCTTGTTCTGTTTCTGAAAGATATGAAGAGACAGGTGATGAATTGACATTCACATGTGTTGCAAACCTCAAAAAGATATCACAGATCATTTTACATCCACCCATCAGTGAGCATAACAACACACTATAAATCAAAGTTCAGCTGGCAGCACAAGGCTTTGCCTCTCTGTCCTTTGCCCTGGATTCATTATATTCTCATGTAGCCTGAGTCAGCAGAAGTCAAGTGACTACATCAAACAAACCCAAACAGAATTTCAAAGTATTTGCGAACACTTCATTTTTGTAGCCAAAGACAAAATAGAAGCCAAAGAAAATGTCTCAGAATGAATGTGTAACTTGCTGCTCAGGGATTTGCTTATAAATCCAATTCAGAGACAAGAAGGTGAAAAGTAATGACTTGAAGGCACAAGTTTGCCTCAGACCAGCCTTACATTGCCATTAAAACAAAACCCCCAAATCCAAACCCAACAAAGCCAAACCTCCCCCAAATAACTTAATTTCAAAAATAAAAAAACAACACCCCCTCTAAAGCAAAACAACCATGTCACTCACCAGTTGCTGGAGGATATCATCAGGAACATTTCTTGAATGATTACAAATAGAAAATGCTGAGGAATGGCTGAAAATCACTGGTGCTTTTGAGATATTCAGTGCAGCTTTTGCTGTGGAATATGAAGTATGAGATAAGTCTACCAGCATACCCAGGCGATTCATCTCCTTTACCACTTCCTAAAACACATTCACAGACAACAGTGTCAGTATTAAATTTCTTTAAAGGAAACCATTTAGCTGATATATGTAAACAGAGAGATAAATTCTGCAGATGTCAGCTAGTCACAAACATGCTCTGCCTGTATGAGTTGCTATTTACCTACTAATTTGATAGTAATTTATTCACTCACGATTAACTATCACACCGCCACATGCTCAAAACTTAGAAAACTTAGTCAATCTAAAATGAGTCTGTTATTCACATCCCACTACTTCTGCATATTAATTCATACATCTGATCTGTATTAAAACAATTGTTCTAACTAAATTTAGCACTTCTTTTACTCTAAGGAACATCACAGGGAATTCAGTTTGTCTAAATCCTGATCACCTACTAACTATCAAGAAATTCCAGTGATTAATTTTTAATGACAAATTGCTTTTGAAAAGATAAGGCCAGAAGTTGTTAGTTGCATGAGAGAGTGCTTAGATTAGCATTCAAGAGAGATCCTTACTTGGCCAAATGCAGTCAGACCAACAACACTAGGATAAAAGTTGTGTATTCCTTTAGATGATGATTCAGACCTTAAAAAGGGGATTGAGAGAGGAGAAACATCATGTTATTCCAGAGACTACAATATCAGCAACTGAAATGTCTTATGCTATACACAATAAAAATCATTGCCATGTCACATAGTCAAACGTAGGGATAATGAGCTACATAATACATATCTTGTTCACACAGTGTTTATGTTCATAACTGTTTTCTGGACGTTATGCCTTCAGGTTCAGGACTGTCGTATGTTTGTGAAGCAATGCAAGACAAGCAGAGATGCTTGTCAGAAATTTTCTGATTAAACAAACCCTCATCAGAGAACAAAGATACACTGAAGTGTCAGTGACCTGCAGAAAGCTCTCTGCACGCAATTCCCCTTTCCCTGAGTCAGTACAAGAAGGAATTTCATCAGTCCAGTGAAGTAGGTGCAGAAACTAAGTACCCATCTCTGTAGCTGCATACGAGACCTGCACTTTTGAGCTGGCCAAGAGAGGACAGCGTTGAAGGCTGCTGACTACCGAGTTCTTACATAGCATTTACCCTCTTTTATCTACATCATTTGCATTTTTAGTACTTCTTTTTTAGCCTGTTTCACCCTATGTAACTTTCCATCTTTGTGTTGTTAACAAGGTTTAAAAGTTCCCAAATTGCCAGCATAACAAGCACTACATAACAGATCCTTCAGTCTCCCACTTAGAATCACAGAAAGGTTTGGGTTGGAAAGAACCTCAAAGATCATCTGGTTCCAACCCCCCTGCCATGGGCAGGGACACCCTACACTAGACCAGGGTGCGCAAAGCCCCATCCAACCTGGCCTTAAACTCTTCCAGGGATGGGGTCTCCACAACTTCTCCAGGCAACCTGTTCCAGTGCCTCACCACCCTCACAGGGAAGAATTTCTTTCTTATATCTAATATAAATCTCCCCGCTTTTAGTTTAAACCCATTACCCCTTGTTCTGTCACTCCCTGTCCTTGTAAACAGCCCCTCTATGTCTTTTCTTTAGACCCCCTTTAGGGACCGGAAGGACACAATTAGGTCTCCCTGGAGCTTTCTCTTCTCCAAGGCTGAACAAGCCCAACTCCCTCAGCCTGTCCTCATAGGAGAGGGGCTCCAGCCCTTGGATCAACTTTGTGGCCTCCTCTGGACTTGCTCCAGCAGCTCCATGTCTTTCCTGTACTGGGGACCCCAGAGCTGGATGCAGTACTCCAGGTGGGGTCTCACAAGAGCAGAGTAGAGGGAGAGAATCATCTCCTTCACCCTGCTGGCCACACTGATTTTGATGCAGCCCAGGACACGGGTGGCTTTCTGGGCTGCCAGCACATACTGCCCGCTCATGTTGAGCTTTTCATCAACCAGTACTCCCAAGTCCTTCTCCTCGGGACTGCTCTCAATCCATTCTCCACTCAGCCTGTAGTTGTGCTTGGGACTGCGCAAACCCACGTGTAGGACCCTGCACTTGGCCTTGCTGATCTTCATGCAGTTCGCGCAGGTCCACCTTTTCAGCCTGTCCAGGTCCCTCTGGACGCCATCCCTTTCCTCCAGCATGTTGACTGCACCACACAGCTTGGTGTCGTCAGCAAACTTGCTGAGGGTGCACTCAATCCCACTGTCCATGACGCCAACAAAGATGTTAAACAGTGCTGGTCCCAGTACCGACCCCTGAGAAACGCCACTCGTCACTGATGTCCACTTGGACACCGAGCCGTTGACCACAACTCTTTGAGTGCGGCCATCCAGCCAGCAAGTGATTTACCCAAAAAACCTATCATCCTTTACTTGGTTCAGAGTCTTTCACACATGAACTCTGTGTCTGAATCCATATTTTCCCCATCTTGGAGCTGCCACCACTTTGCCTTAGACAGTCACACAAAAACATGCACATAAGTTACCAAGGTGTATTGCAGGAATGTGTTAAAGTCATGTAACGAACACCAAGATCATAATACATCCTCAGTGTTGCCAAACTGCTGTCAATGGAGTGACCACCTTCTATTCCAATCAAACATGCGATCCTTCTACTGTTTGAGATACCTAGAAAGAACAAAGGAAGATAATTCCAAAGTAATTTCATGACAGATAAGAAGCCAGCACTACTGAGCAACAATTGTTACTGTAAATTGCAAAGAATACTACTGACATTTTCATTGTACAGGAGCTTATACTAGTGCATGTTTATATGGCAAATATTTTCATGACTGCCATCGGCCAGGACTGTGCAGAAAGTCAGTTGTTGTGGTTCAGTGGAAAACCTGAAGTTAAAGTTACTCTTTAAATCAGGACAACTCGCCTCATTTCAGCTGTCTTTTGCACATACCTCCTGCAATCCCATTTAAAAAAAATAAAAAATCTGTTACAAGAAAGAGCATCACCTTGGGAAGTTGTCACAAGTTCAAGCTCTTTATAGCTGTTACACATCCTCTTGACAACATCAATTTGCTCTAAGGTCAGACGCACAGCATCCTTGTTCTGAGCGCTGCAAAGAACATACACTGACCAAAACTGAAAGAGACAAGTAAACTAGATAACTTGTGTTTCAACTTGGAAACTTTCATTTGCTAATAGTGAAGTTCATGAGCACAGACCAAAAGCATTTCCTTGCAGTTTACAAAGGGAGTTGCCACTATAGTTTTCCTCCCCAAAGGATGAGTTATGATGCAAGGCAAAAGCATCCACGCCCGACATGATGAAAGCCTCCTGACACACTCAGCTACTCCACAGTACAGGCATAAAAGCAAATGGAAGTTTAATTTATTTATCACAGAGCAAATGCTGCTATTTTGGTTAAGGGTACCTGGATTATAAACTATGGACTTTTGAAACACAAATGCTATGGAAAAGTGTCTGTTGCTTTTCAGTTTCATTGTATTTTTCTTTTTCAACAGAAAGAGCCAAAACCAAGGCCACACATACTTTAGTGACTGGGAAGGAGACAAACATAAAAACATGTTCTCAGACTCACAACCATGGCAGTACATACCTGAGCTCCCACATAACCAGCCTGAAGTTTCACAAGGTTTGTGTGGGTCTTGTTGAGTACTCTTAAGTTGACTTCACGGAGTCTATTTTGGTAAAGTATTCTCAGCCGCAGTACAAAGTCATTGTGGCTAGAATTGAAAACAAATAGGGCTTGTGATACAAATAAATTGTTCTCATTCTAACCCAAATATAATTTCTTTCACTGTTCATAGTCCCTTAGGCCATGAATTGCCAATAATTCTTGCCGTAACATATGCTTAAAAGTCTCCCTTCTTTTGCAAACAAGCTTTATTTCTTAATTAGGACAGCAATAAACTTGGTTTTGCTTCTCCTATTTTTATAGCTGTTGTGTTTCTGCATCTATTTTTCTCCCTATGGTTTCTGAAGAATTAAAGAACTGAAATCAGCCACCATGCTCCTTCAAAGCAAGTACTTGTGGTAGAATAATCAGTGCTGCCTGTGCTGGAATTATCAGTGTTTGTGTTCTCAGGTCAAGATACACTTGCTACAGACATAATTCCTTCAAATTGTAAGGGCATCCTTTCGAGTGTGATGCCTGCTTGCTAGTTCTGCACAGAAGTCTTCGCTAATGAAATACGCCATTAAATTACAGGAAGGAGACAAGGACATTATGTAAAGGGAAACAATAAGTAAGTGGCAAAACCTGTCCAGAAAATCACAAATACATTTAGAATAACCTGATCCTATAATAAGTACCCTCTGAAACAAAAATCCTTCCAGATAAATCACTGCACTAGTAACAGCCTATGTCTCTGCTGATCCAAACACACTTCAGCATTTCCTCCTCACTCGTTAAGATTCACAAAGAGGGTTTAGTTGAACATATTTTATATACCCATCAATTAAACGTGCATCCTGCATCAGCTCGATAGCTCGCTCTCTCATTGATTTCTCATAGCTGAATGTCACATTATAAGAGAAGAACATCAACAGCCACAGTAACTTTGTTGTATTTCTCTTCATTTCCATTTTCCAGTTTGCTAAAGAAAAGAGATACTACAATTATTCACTGAAGAAAATCAAACAGCAAAATTTCCAGTCTGTGGAGGTTGTAGGCTTAATAGTATATGCCTGGCCTGGTAAGGCTGGGATGAATTCTGCAGGAGGAAAGAAAGAGAACAGTAAACATAGTGGAAGGTAGCACCAGAAACTGTAAAACAGCTACCTTTTCCCAAAGATTTTAAGGTCTCTGGCTATTGTAGTTTTGCACATATAGCCACTCCTTAAACTCTGCTGGTGCCACCAGCTGACTGCTGAAGGGAACCAACTCCTCAGTCAGAGCTGGCAGGATGAGCCTGATGGAACCTGGACTCACACATCCCAAAAAGCAGCTTCCAAAACAGCATCACAAGACAGTTTTCTCCTTACATTAACTTGCTTGTTCTCATTATGTGGGGAACCTCACACTGAACCTGGTTTTGAGAAATTCCAAAGATCAGCTGCTTCTGAGTGTATTGTTAAAACACACAGCACGCCAGAGTATTTTCAGAACAAAGCTGTTGAAATCCAACACTTTTCCATACCTTAGAAAGGACAATATGTACCAAATTTGAAAAGGTCACTTAATTTTCATGAGGAAATGGGTATGACAACAATTTCAAGAGTAATTCAAGCACCTCCTGCTCTTTTTTAAAATATAGGATTCAAACACTTGGAAAACGCCTTTCAGGTGTCAGTCAAGCAGCATTTTCACAAACAGGTTAAAAATACTTCCTGTTCTATGTAAAGTAAATATATGATCTGCTAGAAGGTGAGAATACCTTTGCAGGGAAAAGGTTGGGATTTCACACACACATTCAGAGTTACTGGCAGCATTACTTATAAAGCTGAAGAACAGTCACCTCCTACATTCATTGGAGTGACATCCTAATTAGATGTATGTACCCTGTGAATTCTTTCAAATAAAATAATTTTGGCTAGAATTCTAACATTGCAGAGCCAATGCTCAAATTTTACCAAAAGATTAAAAAAAAAAAAAGTTGATTTTTTATTTGTTTTCCACTATGAGTCATAAAGTTCATATTATATAAACTTTCTTCTGGCAGCACAAAAGTTTGTTTTTACTAATAGGGAAGTTGGTTTTATGTATTCTTTGTCTGCAGAGGTAAAAACAAATATAAAATATCCAAGATATGATAAAATTACAAGGCAATTCACCTTGCCTGCATGGCTTGCTTCTCTTATTTTTAAACAAATTTTTTAAAGCATAGGAGGTGGACATAAACCCAGGAAACCGTTTTCTGATATGAAGCCATATATTCATCAATAAAGTCACAGATATCTCAAGGGAGATCCATAGGTGACCGTGGCACTGGAAGCAAGTTCAAGTCACGCTATGCATTGATGGCATCCTGTTCCAAAGCCATTTCTTTCTTCCCCTCACTAGAACATTTTTATTATAAAAATCAAAGCCAAATTAAAACTGGGCCTGTAACCAGGATATTGAAAAGCAGCACAGTGAAAATAATATTAAGATTCTTATATTTCCAGTCTATATATTAAACCATTTCCCTGTCACCTGCAATATGCAGTGTAATGCAAAGGAAAAGTTAACTGGCTTATTTGCCCTGCCTATGCCCGATAAAATGTAAATACATTTGTAAATGATTTATATTTAATAAGCCAGTGTAAGTTTAAGCTGTGCAATTAAGATGTTTTAAAATAAACGTTAATCTATTTTACATGTATTTTATCTCTAAATCAAAATAATGTAAAAGTTTAAAAAAAAGAGTAAGAAATTACCTCACAACTTGGGTTTAGAAAGGTGCAAGCTGCACCATTAGAATTTCTTTCTCATGTTGAATCTAAATCCCCCCTCTTTTATTCCTCTCATGTCTGCACAATAACCAAGGGAATCTCCTGTGTTCTTCCCACACTGACTGACAGGAAGGGAGATTTTTCTCCTTTTATTCATTGCCACAGCTTTATATTTGCATACAGGGAAAAAAATATTTGGGAGGGTTATTTTCTGTAATTTTTTTTTTGTTTTAATACTACATTTGGATGAAAAATACTTGAATTGTCATTGGAAACAACTGTGATGCGTCAATGCTGAACAAGTTGACCTCATTATTTTTACTCAAAGCAAAGGAATATTTGTAGATGATGTACTTGGGGAAAACGTGGCAGGTCACAGATACATGGGCTTACACTTTATATCTAGGTACAGCAAAATCCATGTTCAAAATATGAGCCCTGTTGTGCTACTACAATGTGGTGTTTGATTTCCATCTCTTGTTTTCAATAAGGTCCATTTATGCAAGAGAGTACGTTACAAAAAGAAAAGAGAAACAGATTCCTACTGAATCTCACATACATTAAAACTGCAGTGGTTTGCCTACACTTGATTTATTTTTATTAACCTCATGATGAAAATTGGAAAGTACTATGCAGCGGGAACATAAAGTTAACCAGACCCAAGAGCCTGTTACTTCTCATGACAAGCTCCTCTCTCCCAGCCCTGGAGCGCATAAAACAAAACACACCATCAGTCCCCATGGGACAAACCCAGAGACAGTCTCACGATGCTGCTCCAGGAACTGAAATACATCTCATTCCGAGTTAGGCACTGCAACCGAGTCTCTCACAGACCAAAAGTCTGTCCCAGACAAATATGTGTAACACTACAAGGGATAATGAGCACAAAGAGAAAACTTTCTTCTTACTTTCAGCTCCACTCCAGCTACACAAAACATGACAGGCTTCCAACATACAGACACACAGAGTGTAGAAGAACTAAGGAGGGATGTACAAAATGCAGCTCTCTCTTCTTCCACATTACATTTCAGAGCCAAAATTCTCTTTCCGTATCTACCTTTGCATCTCTCACTGAAAGCATAACTGCTTTTCATCCCCACCATACCTCTGCACACAGGATAAGCACAGCAACTTTGGGGCGTCAAGCCTAGAAAACCCATCAGTCCACAGCCCAAAATAAACAACGACAGTCCCCGGAGAGCTGCGATAGGCACAGATTGAGTCTTTGCAGACACACACTACAGAAATAAAGCTTTACTACTTCACACTAGTTAACTTCTACCACTGGTTTACACTCTCCAAGCTCTTCAAGAACACCTAGGACGTTACTATCAATAAAACATGAATGCTGAGAAAGCATACACTACACTGAGGGTTCCCACATCAGGGAAGGCAGAGCTATAATGAAGCAGGACAGCCATATCTACCATATAAGGATGCAATAAGGGGGGTTTGCTCTTTTAAAATAGACACATTTTAATAGAAAGTTTCATAGTAAAAAAGGAAAGGTTTTCTGCACGCTTCTGTCATTTACCATCTTCGGAAGTATGGGCGAGCTGCCTGGCCCCTCTTTTCCTTTCCAGTAGGCAGGCCAGACCTCAGTGCAGAGGTTCAGTAAACAGCTGCTATTTAAGTGCAGCAAATCTCACTTAGGAATGGCATTCTTTTCATCCCATTTGAAGTCTTTATTTTCCATCATCATCTTTTCTAAAAAACTTAATGACAGCCATGACATTAAGACTTGAATTCAATACAAAGTCCGTAGCGATTTTCAGGAAGATTTTTAAGTAGGAAATATGCCTGCATGTTCTTCAAGTGATTCGACTGCTAGCAGAAACTACACTTATCTATACATTACCGGATCTCCATTCTGTGTATTTGTACAAAAACCCTTATTCTTGGTAGTTACAAGGATTTCCTATAGATTTGCTATATATAAGTACCTTCTAGGTTTCATGCAAAACAGTCTTTATACTTTGACTGTAAGACTCATTTGCCTTTGAAACGCTAAGTAAAAAAAAAAAAAAAAAAGACACCAAAGTATCTCATCACTCAGAAATCAGATCCTGAAAATTGAAGGAGTATTGCAAGCCCTGTACAAAATTAAGAACATTGTATATTAGGCACCGCAATTTAAACAACATTTAAAATACAAAACCCATACAGCTTTTTTTTTTTTTCCATGCTGACTAAGCAGAGTTGACATGAGATTTATAACTTTTTCCTGTTTATCTAAAGGCTCCTGAGAGCAGGTTACCTTCTTAGGAAAATGCAGCAGAGTCGAAATCCACATTCCACTGTGTTGGATGCAACGGCTAAAGCTTGGCACCAGGTCCTCCTGGGATCAGAGCAGCAAGCAAGAAACGTCCTCTGTTTGTTTAGCGTGCTTCACAGGTTTCATACTCGAGGCATTTGGAAATTACCTTCTTCAGAGATATAAGGTCTGTGATAGAGCTCAGCTGCACCCACCCAGGAACCCAGAAGCCTGTGTTCAAAACCCAGCATTTTCTCCCTCTTGTGGCAGGCTGTTCGTGCAGTCATTCATGCATCTGCTCACTAACATATGATGTGCTTAACACTGCTCTGTTTGTATTGTTTTAGAAATAGGTGCCCCTTATCACAGAACAATTTAGGTTGAAAGGGGTTTGTAGTGGGTTGTCATCTAGTCCAGCCACCTGATGTCAGCCAAGGTAACATCAAAGTTAAATCAGGTTGATGTCTTCAAGGAAAAAGACTACACAACCTTTTCAGGTCCCTGTTCCAGTGCTTGCTCATTCACATTGTGATTTTTTTAATTACTATTTTATATTTAAAATAACATTCAACTGGAATCTGCCTCGTTGCAATCTGTGATGGTTGCCTCTTACCCTCTTGCTGACATGCTCTGAGATTCTCTTAGATTTGAACTTACAGTAAACACAGGTACAGGTACGCACCTTACTGCTGACCTAATTTTGCAACATTGACTATACCTAAGGCAATAAATATTTACCCCTTGTTGCTATACCTGTTGGATTTTAATCAGGACTTACAGTGCCATGGTACAATATTTGTAAAGGTCAAAACGCTTATAAGTTACAGGTGACCTTTGTGAAGATACTTCTGTCTCTGAACCTACTGGGACTTTCCACTCCCTTTGTGGGAGCTGACAGTTTGGGAACAGAAATACATGCAAAACCATGATCCTGCAGTTTCACAAGAAGTAAATCAATTATGACTTGCTTATCATAATTTTTATTTTACTTCATACTTTGTACAGAAAACCAGAAGAGCATCATGCTTTTGTTTATGATTTCTTTGCAGAGAAATAACCAAGTCTCACAATCTGAACTGCCACAAAGCTGTTGTGCAAGTCATGTCTTAACTGGAACATATGGCTGTCATCAATGCTCAAGTTCTCAGTAATTGAAAATTTAAACAGAAACCCCCACATCACTTAGAATTCTGCTGCACGTTGCTAATTTGGTGAACTTCACTTATAAACATTTACCGTCAACTCAAATGCACTAAGGAATCCTAAACTATGAATTTACTATTAAGAGAAAAGACATTTTCTTTAGAAAATATCCTTCACCTAATCTGAAGCTTGATCCAGGGCAGATCCATTTTTATGTCTACAACACAAAACTATCTCCCAAATTTAAAGCAGCAAATAACAGGCTCAGATTCATTTTCCCATTTGTAGTCTACCTCTAGCTCATGTTTCCTTGCTAATTTTCAACTTTTCAAATTGTCATCCTCTTCTTCCAAAGTAAGTAATGTCACATAAACATCATCACTTGCAATTTGTTTTTCTTCTTTCTCAATTTTCTCTCCTTCCAGTCAAGTTTCATCTCTGATCTGATTTCTACCTAAAACTCTATGTTTCCACATGCCTCATGGGAAGGTAAGCTCACCAACTCCTTGTTCAAGAACAATTTTTGCTAAGCCACTAAGCTTCTGCTTGGACTTTTAAAAGCTCGCCTCTTTGCAGACTCAGAACATAACTGATTTTTAAAGCTGCTAAAACCAAATTCTTCCTTTGGCTTACAGTCAGGTTTCTCCTATCTTTTTATTCCAATAGCCCTGGATGAGCCTTAGTAGCTGTTTGTGTATAATAATTCTTATCATGTGGCATTTGTGATGTACGTCCTTCATGCCGAGTCCATCTGGCAGGACTGTTCTCTTAGTAAATATCCTGAAAGCTATCTTTACTGTCCAGAATGTTGTGACATGGCTGTTTCTTCCTGATAATAGCTATTCCTACATGTTTACATCATGTTGCCTTCACCTCAGACATTTTTGATCAAGCTCAGAAGCTCTAAAATAACCGCAGCACTTAATACTCATAGCAGGTGCTGTCAGGACACAGAGAAATAGCATTATGTGTTGGAACTATTTTGCATGCTAGGAAGGCTTGTTCCAGCCACAGAGCAGACTCACTAATTTCAATACTTACATGTCCAAAACACTAGTGTTTTTACTACCAGCACAGATTAAATTGTAGATTACTACAGCTGGGAAAGTAAGGCTTTGGCAAATGCAGATGCCTGCTGTGGCAGCCATTTTTACACTGCAGTTTGGTTTCCTCCATAAAATTCTTATACTCTGTCAGCCTGTGGCATCATCTACCCTACATAATAGCAACCTAGCATTGGCATGAATGTAGTTTTATGGGGGAACATGCTTTTAAACTGCAAACAGTGAAATGTGTTGGGGACAAGCCACATTAGCATAGTATTATAAATGCTGCTTGTCAAATATCTGAACTTGGTATCTTACTTCGGTGTAAAGATTGCAATCTCCAAGACTGTCAGTTTGGTATTTCTTAAGCACATGCCATCTGTTTCTTCTACTGATCTCAGTATTAGTTTCAGGTCCTAAAACGGAGTGAGTTTGCGTTTGGAGAAAGGGTGGTAAATAGGAGGTTCATCGGTTGTTTTAATCTATTTAAATCAGCATGGTTGCAACATCTTTCTCAGATAAGACCTTGCAAGAAATATTAATCTAGGCTTGGGAAATCAGAGAGGCTACCAACCAAGTCTGTAAAAAACTTCTTTTTCCCATGTTACTCTGTCTTGTGGGTGGCTGAAGCTGCCACAGTTTCACAACCCTAGTTTGACTAGCATCCCTGAAAACAGCTCAGATGATGCCATATACTCTCAGGATACGTACATACAGAATCACATCAGTTGACACCAATTACCAAATGTAAGAGACAAAGGAAGGAGTACAAAAATGGATGTTTCTCTTTACAGGTGTTGGGGTTTTTTCCCATGTTCTGAACAGATAAAAGGCTGCATGAAGTGCATCAAGATGTCACAAAAGCTTTGTAGTCCCTAGGAAGAAAGCTATAGCTGAATCTTTCCTCCATTTGAAAGCTAATAGTGCCATAATGAAAGCAGATACCCTGCAAAGATGAACACAAATACTACGCTGACACCCATCAATGGCTCTTGTCAACAACGTTTTGTACAATTATAAAACTGGTTGTGGGTTCTGCTGGCTCAATAGTCTACCTCCACAAAATTAATTTGTGTGTTGGAAAGATAGAGGAAGCAGCTGCAGGAAAAAAGTCATAAGAAGCTTATCTATTTCATTTAAATTCTGTTTATTTTAAAATACTGGTAATATTTACAAATGATAATGCCCTGATAGTGGAGCAAACCAAACAAAGCACCTGGTCTCCCTGCATTCTGTTTGTTCAGCTATACATTGTTTCTACAAAGCTATTAGGTATCTGTTTTAATCCTTTTGATTCAAGAAAGGTGAAAGTTCTTACCGCAAGGTGGAAGGAGCTTCCTAATTCAAATCGTACCTAATCTGTGATCTAATGACAGATTGCTAATTGTCAGAACTATAGACCATTTCTGTGACCCAGGATGCAAACTAGCCTGCTTCACATGAGTGGGGGGGGGTTTGTTTTTGTGAGGTTTTTCTCCCCACAGCAAGAAAATATAAGAAAAATCTTTTAAAAAAAAGAATAGAAGATATTGCAAAAGTCTTGTGGACAGCAGAGGTTGTTGCCTACTCAGTTCAGGAATTATAACTAAAAAGGCTTCCAGAAACAGTCTAAAAAAAGTACTTAGAAAAATTGTTTTCCCACTCTGGATTACTTCCTATATAAGCAATCTTTCCTGTTTAAAAACAGAATTCTCAAAGCTCTATTTCTGCCACTTTCCACTGTAATTTTTCAGCAAGAGCAAAGCCATTCATATCTATTTAAAGTAGTAGCTGCCCTTGTGGTATTAGGCATGCACAACCATGCAGGGCAGCAAGCTCCACTGAATGCCAGGTTTCCCACTCAGCACAGGTTTGTGAGAAAAGCCAATCCTTCTGGTATCACTGAAAAAAACCCAATTGGGAGCAAGTCTACTTAGTAAGTTTCATTCCTGCCACCTAATAACGGGTTGGGTTTTGCCTTTGAGTTTCAAAGGCTTTGCTTTGAGTTTTGGGGGGGACGGCTAAAAGTCATCACCATTGTCTCTGATCCGCAGATGATGCCCAGGTAATCCTTGACCCAGGCCTGAGTCCTCCCTATTCCTTCCTTTGCTGGAGCTCACGCCCTGAAATATAGCAGCAGTTTTTGGAGATGTTTTACCCCTGCACTCACAGCTGACAGCTCTGCTGGTATAAGTTTAAGTATACATCTAGCCTAAATATTTCAGTGATGTAAACTGACCAACATTCATCAGCACAGCATAGCAAATTAAATTTCTGTGCTTGGCCCATGTAATATTTGCATTTTACTGGGTTTGTTTTGGTTTGGTTTTTAATTTGTGTTTACTCTCAGGATTATTTTGGGGAAAGGGAAGATCATACAGCTCAGGAAGGACAGGAGTCTTTCATTCGCCAAAGTCACTCACACAATGCTATCCGCAGCCAGAAAGTTACTAGGTGTGACCTTCGAGTTACAGTTTTCACCAGTGTTTAAAGCTGTCTCCACAGAATGCTTCAATCCCATTGTCACATAACAGCAAGATAATGGTGGCTGGGAGGATGGTGTCTTCTGGGGTTTTTATTTATTTATAACATAGTAGTGGAGAATGAGAAAAGTTTCAAATATTCTATCTTCCACTGATTTTAAACTTTTTTCCTACAGATCTTTGCTTTAGAGCTCTTATTGTTTGCTAAATTTTGCTAAATTATAATTATTATAAACTGTGCTCTCAAAACATAAAAAAATCCCAAAGATATTTCTGCATAAACATCATTGAAGTTATACATAGTATTATTTGTAAATCACAACATTTTGTTAACAAGAATAATTCCATTTTAAGTTAGAGCTGAGGATATTGCCCTTCTCTCTCCCCTTTTGTCCCAAGCAGCCAGCCAACTATTTTCAGCAACATTTTTCAGTTTTGGGAAACAAGCATTTCCACCAGAAAATCATTATAGCTAGAAGCTCCCAACCACCTTTAACTGCAAGCTTGTCAGCATGCTCTAGGATATTGCAAGAGTCTAGGTTTTACTGATTTTAATATTCTGTACTCTATGTAAGACTTAAGCGTACTTCCCCTTTTGTTTTTAAATGTCAATGTAAAACACAATTTCATAGAGAAAACCAAGTCAGTTATTCTGTAATATGAGCAGGACGGTAAATCAAGAAACTTCAGGTTGGGTTTTGTATTTGTTAGTGGGGATTTTTTTCAGATTAATAAAATATATTGAGGCAGCCAAGGTTTTCTAAAAATCTTTCCAGTTTCAAGTGTCAATCTTATTACTAAATTAATATTCCCAACAAAACAATAGCTTTTGTATTTATACACACACATACACAAAGTAAAGAATAGAATGAATAATTTGGAGGAAAATTCACATTAAGTGAATCCACATCCACTTTCCCACACTTCCTGGGAGGAAGCATACTCTCTCTGTCTGTCCCACTGCTCCTTCTCTCCATCCCATCCACGCCAAACCACTTCAGGTCAGCTCCAGCTTGCCTTTTTGCTAGACAGGGAGAATGCTCAGACATCAGCCCTCCTGCCCTGCCTCCTTCCCCCCTCTTCCTCCCAGGAGATCTCACAGGCCTTCTCCCAGCCTGTGGTCACACATTAATATCCTTATATCAACTTTCTAAATAATTAGTTGTGTGCTTGTCAGTTCATTAGCAATTCCTAAAGGCTTATGCAATGATTTTTCTTTGCCATGTATCTGCAGTCAGCTATCCTGCACACACACAAGTAGAGGTTATTTTCCTACCTCAGGAGTATTATAAGCCTTCACACAGCATGGAAATAGATTTATTAGTTGTGCCTCTTGTCCAGATCATGCCAAACAAACTGGAAACTAAATAAAACTGCTCAAAGTCTGTCAAAGGCTTTCAGAGAAATTAACAACTCAAATACTAAAAAACCCTAAAATTTGCTGCAAGTATTTTCAGTTAGCTGCCTCAGAATCTGACATGAAGCACAAGCATGTGCTCCTAAATATCCAAAGCTGTGGGCAAATAAGAGATCCTATGTATATATATATTTTTTGTGTGTGTGTTGTTAAGAGACTTCAAAGTACTTTTGTCTTGGCATGTCTTTGTTCGACAAGAAAATTTCCCAATTTAGGATCCATTGTTTCTGAGGTACGTTATCTTCTATATAACAGATTGTGATGCTTAAGAACAGGTTTCTTTAATTGAGGAATTTGGCAGTAATCTGAATAAGGTGTGGTCCTGAAATTGCCGTGGTCTTATTGGAAAGAGAGCTCCCTTGCGTCTATGAGAAAAAATCACCACAGAAACTTTTTGCTAAGACAATATTAAAGCACAGCATGTACACTTAGATGTCTCCTTTTGTAATAAGCAGCATTTTGTGATATAGTCTGAAGTAAAACCCTGAGTAAAAGGGTTATTTGCACAGCAAGAGACCAGGACTTACTCAGGAGAACTACTGCGGAATTGTTTTTCTCCAGAGCTGGCCACTTGACAGTGTATCTTGTTAGAGAAAGAGGAGTATTAGGAGATGAACCGGACAAGTGATCTTACCCTGCCAGCTAGGTAAAGTCAAGTTGAAAGGAAAAATAAGTTTGTGAACTGACCTTAAACTAGTTTATCACCATGAGAAGCTAACTAAGGGTTTTCATGCTGTCATGGAATGATCTGTTTTTCTAATCAGGATGGACCAGCTCAAAAACTCCAGTGAAGTTGTAATACCTTCTTCAACTTTCTTCATCTAAACACCAGCAAGTTGGATATTTAACAAGGGGAACAGCACCTCTCCAGGGTGACATTCTGCTTCTAGCTTTCACAAATATGTCTTCTCAGACTCTGCACTGGGATTTGATTACCCTTTGCATAGAGCCATATATGTGTTTTGAAATATATCACATATGGGGACCAAAAATCAAGACATCTTGTTTTTCTGTGTAAGGCCAAAATATGAGACATCACATACATCACTTTGACCACTCAGTTCACAGAAGAGCTGTGCACAAAACCACAGGAGCACACAGGAAGAGATACATTGTCTTGAATCTGATGACACAAGCCAGGACATGTTCCTTATTCTCTATAGAATACACAGAAAGTACCAACAAGCATGCTGTTTTGAGGTTTATTATGGTTTTCGCATCTTCTTGTCCTAGTTTTATATATACCTGCCAAGACTGTATGCCCAACAGTCTGCTTTTTCCTTAGCTTTATTCCACTACAATTTCTATTAGAGCCAAGTTCATAATTTGTTACTCGGTTGGTTGTAAATGAGTAACAAGTTTTGTTAAACTACTCTAGCTGCCTTATCAAAAATAAAACTGCAGAAAAAAGTCTGCAAACAAAGTGTGGATACAATGCTTTTTGGAGTGGTTTTATTTTTATTGTAAATTCTAGGTAAGACAAAAATAATTTGTAGGGTGTGTATAATCAGCAATACCTGCCATGCATCTACCTGTCCAGTAAGGAAGACATGATAAAGTAACATGAAGGATTTATCACCACACTAAGGAGCATCTAAACTGCTGTGTGCTTAACCAAACCCGCTCATCATACCTGTGATAGAGCCACTTTAGGAGAGACAGGGAAATCACTGGTTCGTAGTTTACTTAACTGCTTCAAAGGAGGCTGCTCAAGTGTCTAAAGCAAAGTTAGTGGCATCACACACTTTGGTTTGCATAAAAAGAGCCCAATATTTCTACCCTGCTCCTTTTACTCATAGGTGCAACCATGACACCTATTATACAGAAAAAAGTCACTGTCTGAATTTTAAATTCTTACGGCTTTCAAGTTGCCATTGCTTCAAGAGTGGAGCTGATGGGACTTAGACTGTTGACTAAGTATCTAGCTACAGCTGAAAAACTTTCACTGAAGTACTAGTTTAATTTCTTAGCAGTCTAATTCATTAGCATGGCAAGAGATCTCTGTGGATATTTTGAATATATTCTCAAGTAATTGCAAAGTATTGTTACTGATTCATTATCGACATGAAAATGTTTCACTAAAAAGTTTATGACTTACAAATCAAAGATAGCTGAGCAGTTCAGCTTCATTCTTCCTAGTCAGTTACTCAGCTTGGATGTATTTCTGCTGGTAAGGCTGAGTTGTACTCACTTTGAAGAACCTCTCACTGGAGTTGGCAGAAAAATGTACTCTAGAGTTCCTGTCGTACATAGTTATTCTAGATAATCTCAAAGTTAAATGAAAGAACAAGATCTTGGATTACTGGGTCATACGCTGTAGAAGCTGCAATATTTCAAACACAGGTTAAGTTAAAACAGCTTTTGAAAACCTACCCTTTATATTACCTAGAACTCCTGCAATGTAGAGAGAAGGATCCAGGTTGTTTGTTTTAGTTTTGAATTACATGATTGATTGTATATAACAAACATGGGAGATTGATTTTAGTTAAGATTCATGAACTTTACAGAGTATCTAATCACAAAAGACTGAATCATTTTAGCCATATTACAACCTTCCCTGACCTAAGCATATACTGCATACTGAGTCTAAAATCTATACTATAAATCAGTGCAAGTTTCAAATGACTTACTTTCTATTCCTAGTGAAGAAGTTAAATTAGAATAAGCTGAACACAGTGTGAAGCTGAACTGTAAAAAAGCATTTTGAACAGTGAACATTCAAGTCACAAAAGACAGGGAGCAAGAGACATTCTGTTGGGGTTTTTTTTCCAAAAAAATAGTCCCAGTCCACTGTACAAAAAATAAAGACTTTTTAAAAAATAGGAGGTAAGGCATTTTAGCAGAGCATATGAAGCATGTAGAGTTATTGAGAGCCTTAAGCCTTTTACCAGAATGTATATTTAAGTTTCCTTCTTTAGCAGATGGTAGGTTCTGATACCGAGAATGAAAGTCTTTATCTTCGCATATGATATGAAACAACACCTCAAAATAAGAGAGATTAGCAAAGAGATTATTATCAGTTGGTTTAGTAACTATATGGTAGACTGCTCAGAGGAAGATTGGACAAAATGTTTCTGCTGCCTTGATCTGCATCAGGTTGAATGTGATCTGTTTATTGCCAACATGATTTTCTACCTTGGAGACTGACTTTACACGTCATAAAGCAGCTCTTCAAGGACAAGAAAGGCAAATCTCTGATTTGTTTTGAAGCTTTCTACAGACTCACTCTTAAAGACAACTGTTTGAACATGAGCAACATGTGTCATGGGTTAGGTGATGACAAATTATGTACGCACTGAAGTAGCAATTCTTTAGACTTTTTTGGGGGTTTTTTAACTGTATCTGTTTCATAAACTTCTGAATAACTACCTTAGGTTTTTTTTCAATACATCCAAGGATGTTCTGTAAAATGGGATTGATTTGTCTTCTCACCACTATAGGTAAACATTTTCACACAGCCTACATTATTCAGGAAATTAGTTGGTTTTTCTTCTGAAATACACTGCCTGCACTCAACGATTGCATATAAGCAAGTCAGGCAGTCAGCATGCAGACTACATACTCAGCCCAGTGGCCTGAACCTCCTATAAAGCCACCTAAGATATTTACAGATATTCCTAATTTAATGTCATTCCCTCAGGGAATGAAGACTGAGTCCTTTGCATAATTTATGTGCTGATGTACCTACAAAATAGATAAACTACCCATTTCTAGTGCATGATCTGAAGATGTTGCAACATACAGAACAGAAAACAATTCAGCAATACTTTTCACTCAGGTACTGAGTTTCTCTGAAAAACTGAGACTGTTCCATAAATCCACGTGACAGTAAACTCGTGGTATACTTCAACTCCCCCTCCCAACCCATTAAAATGGATGAGAGAAAGGTGGAATTTGAAAGTGCTGATGCTTCTGGGAAGGATCGTACTCCTGAGAGCAGTACAGATACAGCCCTGAAGGACTTGGAACCAAAAGAACTTTTCTTAGTTCAAAGTACCTTCTACTAAATCAGCCATTTCTTCAATTAACAGTCCAAAAATCAATTAGAATTTTATCTATTTAACCTCCATAGGCTCTTACCTCAGCCACCACGTAAGCAATACAAAGCAGATTCACAGAGCCAATCAATAGTCCACTCAAACAGTACCACGATTAAGTCTTATTAAAGAGAAAAATAGTACAAACTGCTCTAATAGATTAAGAAACAATCAACCTCCATCTCCTTTAAATCCTGACTGTACCATCTCATTGGCAACGTCACTGGGCTCAGAGCAGCTTGCTAGAAGCTGTCATCAATTAAAACGAGAGGACTCTTCTCGGTTACGTTCAATCTAAACCCCTTTCATCGGGAAGAGTTTCAGAGCCTAATAAACTGTTCAGATCAAGTTGAAGGTCTTCAAAAGACACCAAATGATTGATCTTTGGTAATTGTGACTTTAGTTACCTATATGCAGCAGAGTATGCTTTCAGTCAGCTGTCTGATTAAACCAACCCCTTCTGTGCTTTGAAGGCTCTCCCTTGTGCACACACACACAGAGGCTTGTCTCAAATGGGCAGCTATTTACCAAACCCTTGTTCAGCCCTCCAAGATCCACAAGCGAGAGGGAATGTGTCTTTATCACCCTTGAGGTTCCAGTTTAGTTCACATGCTGACATAGCACAGTAACAGTTTCAGACTCCTCATAAAACATGTTTCTATCTTTTCATACCATACAATAACATTCTCATGGTCAGAGTGAAATTCGAATCCTTCACCCAAGAGACTCAAAACTTTACAGCTCACAAAAGTCAAACGGGCATACTTGTTCATGATATTGACTTTTTAACCCTAAAATTCATGAAAGGGAGAAAGTCACACTTCAAAACCTCTTGTTTCCTCCACCAATTGCCTAGCTTGAATAGTCAATTGTTTTTCTTCTGGCCTAGTGATCTTTGTACTCTCTGCAGCACTTCATCATAGTTTCTACCGGACCAAGCCTACCCCGTACAGTTTGGCTTGTGGCCAGTTGGACAAGCAACTTAGTGTGTAGGGAAAGAAGGTTTCAGTTCCTTTAGGAAAGGGAATATGGGGGGTGGAGGAGAATTTAATCTGGACTCCCATTTTTTGGGCCAATATGGGCAGAGCAGGCAGCATGACCTCCTGTCCCTCTTGGGGTCATACTTAAAGAGGACTTTATAACAGCCTTCCAGTACCTAAAGGGGCCTACAAGAAGGCTGGAGAGGGACTGTTTACAGGGACATGTACTGATGGGACAAGAGGTAATGGCTTTAAACTGAAGGAGGGTAGGTTTAGATTAGGTATAAGGAAAAAAGTCTTCTCTACGAGCGTGGTGAGGGACTGAAACAGATTGCCCAGAGAAGCTGTGGATGCCAATCCCTGGAAATGTTCAAGGCCAGGTTGGATGGGGCTTCAGGCAACCTGGGCTAGTGGAGGGTGTCCCTGCTCATGGCAGGAGGTTGAAACTAGATAACCTTTAGGGTCCCTTCCAACTCAACCATTCTGTGATTCCATGATTCTATGATGGATACTGCTACATTCTCTCACCAGCAGTAAGATCAGGGTTCACAACTGGAGAGGGTTGTTACAATACAAGTGCAGAGATTTCAGACCTACCATTGCTTGTTTCCTAGTAGCTGCATCTAAGTTGCTCATCACTCAGCCCAAAGGGCTTTTCAGCCCGTCTGTATACTGTGCTCTTCAGAAGGCTAAGACAGATACCGAACTCAAAGCCACAAACTGAATTTTTGGGGTGGATGCTCATTTGTTTTCCTTTAAATGGATCTGGATCCAAGATTTAACCAATATTCTCCAGAGAGAGAGAGAGAGAGAGAGAAGTGGGACAGTAAGATTCTTGCTTGTTGTTATGCTTCAGTGCCCTCCTTCCACTCAAAAGACAAGAGGCTTACAGAGCTCATGCACAGCTATCAAAATCTGAGCCATGACTATCAAAACAGTAAGAGTAATTTGCAACATACCTGCTATTCAGTGTAATTAGGAGCTGAGGCACCCATTAGCAATCAGAAAGTGGACAAATTAGTTTGTACCTACACAAGCTAAAAATGTTAACATTTGTTTCCCACCCCGCCCCTTACCCTTGTTCCTAGGGGCTGACTCGCTCTCTTCTCCTTACTGTGGGACTGCCAATTTATCCACAGAGGTCCAGGGCTGTCCTCTTTCAACAAGACACTTCTGATGCCTGTTTAGTCAGGGAGTCAGCACGAGAGTCCAATAATTTCACTTAGCCCAACATCAACTCAGACAGAGATAGCAGCATCTGGCTTCCAGCTCAGTCTTGATCAAGGTAATGTCTGTCAGGCTTCTTTCTACTTTTTTTTTTTTTTTCTTAACTTACACAGAGAATATTCAGTTTCCTTTTGCTCCATTTCTCTTGCTCACATTTGGCTGTCTTCATCTAGGAAGCAACAGAGTTTCTAAAGAACAGCAGAATTTGTAGAACAATTTCATGCAGCTAAATCCACAATGCATTAATTGTTTCTGGTTTTCAGGTGAAATACTATGAATTTTAAAGTACTGTACACAATGTAGATGCTTCCAGCAAATCCGACATTACAGGTTCCCTTGCTATTTGTGCTCCCGCACTCATTAAAGTGACTTGATCTTCTCCTATTTGGACTAATGAATGTGTCTTATGGCAAGTACTTTGTCTCAGCATGGTCAGTTCCCTTTTGACTGCATCTGGGCTGTGAATTCTCAAGGACAGGGGATTTCTCCCTGTCAAAATTACACCATTTAAAGCAGCTGACAAGTGGTAGAAAAAGTGAAACAAAAGCAGAAATCTTTACTTTTTTTGGAACTTCTGAATGCCACGGTTTGCATAGGTTTTCAGGAAAGCATGTGAATTACCGCGGGAAATTATTTCCTTCCAAGCAAGACCAACCAGGAATACTCCCACACTGATCAGCTTTCATTTGAAGTCAGATTTGCAGCATCTCAGTTCCCATATGAAAGCAAGTTGAGTTTTTGCTCCTAGTTTACTGGATGTCTAATTCAGCAGGTCACTGCCATTATCCATCCAGAATATTCACCTTTCCTCCCACTCCCTCAGTTATAACACTCTGAAATCTGAAAAAAAAACCCCAACCTGGGGCAGTCTAGTTTTTTTTAAAAGATTTGAATAGTATTCTGAATATGTAAAAGAAAGCTAGTAATGTCCCTTCTGCAAGAATTTAGGAGATTTTTAGAATATTTTTTTATAAATCTAAACAACCCTATGATCTCTTCCTCCTCATTGCTAGAACTGTGCTGTTCTCGGTCCATTTTCCACTTAGTGTGCGATGCAATCTTTTAGATCTGTAAAGCTGTGTTTGTTCTGCAGGTTACACATGCATGAAATTCTGAAATTCCTGCATGCATTGTCTCAAATTCCCTGCCGCAGAAGCCACTCGTGCTGCAGTTTTTATTATTTTGCACAAATCCACTAAAAATGCACTCTCATTTGCTGTGATTGCTAGAGGTGCTTCTTAAACGATGCTTTCTAGTACGACTGTCCATTAAAGAAAATGGGAGGAAAAAAAATCCAAAACAAAACAGATCTAAAATACAGCAGTAGCTATTGAAATCACCTTCTCTAAAATGTTACATGAGGTTACATGAATGGTATTCCAAGATGTAACCTTAGAATGGTCACATACGATTACAAAAGGAAAAGCAAACATCTTTAAGTTTCACGATTTAAGGGTGTGCATGTGCACAAGGATGAAAGGAAAACAACAGCAGATAGAGTTAATTACTGAACAGTAGGACTGTATGAAGGAAAGAAAGGACAAGGGCCACCACAAGAGCTGTCTGAAAGCAGCAAAGGAGATGAAATACCAATAGATGGCACTCAAAACCTGCAGCACAACCCCAGAGCTTGCAGGGCCCCTGGAATGTGGTGCGTTGCAAGCAGTTGCCTGCCAGCTGAGGGTAGAGATCCCAGCCCACAGACAGATTTGGGGGGCTGGAAGACTTAATGGTGTCTGAGGTGCGTGCCACAGCATGCGAGGCAGCTGGGCCACAGAAGACTGAAAGAGCGGCAGGTGGCATCCAGGTAGCTGGTCCAGCCACAGTGGACTTGCAACCACTGAAAAATCAAGATGTGTACTCTTCTATGCAAGCAGCTGTTCCATGTGCATAAATCACTGTGTGCTGGTACTGTTCATGTCTGCCTAAACTTTGTTTCCTTCCTTACTGCCTGTAGAGTTCACAAAATCCCTTACAAAATATGAGAAAACATATTATTAAAACTAAATTACTTTGTGCCTTCTAAAATATATGTTTTGTTTCTATAAGTAAGGATCAAAACCACAATAAGTAAACCATTAATCCTGAATAGTTTTAATTATTATTTTTTAATCCCGATCTCTGTTCCCTGGCAGGGTGTTACAGCTGCTCCCAGATACCCAGACCAAACCTTTCATTTTTCCAGTGCAGATGCTCTTGAAACTGCAGGGCTAAACCCCGACTTTCTTTACAGTTGGATCAACATCATCCATGAATATTCAGGCACTAAGGAATTTGGGCAGATATCCGGGAAGTAGCAGGACCCAGTTGCTGAACCCAAAGCTCTCCCAGTTTTTTGTGCTGAAAACACAAGTATCCAGATTGCTTTATGCTCTACTGTGAGCACATTAAAGGTCATGAAACAAAGAAATCCTGCTCTGTTGATAAACTCCCCCATATTTTAGCCTTTTTCCTCCTCATGCGGCCCGTTCCAATGCTTTCTCACAGAACTGCATATGCTATCCCTCAGCAGCTGCTGATGAGAACTTCCTTTTGCTCTGCTTTTCCCCTCCTCATGAGTAGTGATGTACGGGGACAGAGCTGATCAGGGGTTATTTTCTGAAGGGCACAGGTCAGAGACAGCATTTGTTCTCACTGTTCTCCGAGCAGAGCTGTGAGAGCAGGTACGACAGCAGCGGATCCAGGGACTGGAGTGGGAGGGAAGCAGAAGAGGAGGGGCATGAGGAAGCCGAGCTGCAGCCGCTTTGCCTCTGCTCCGAGCTCTCAGGGCAGCTCCATCCTCAGCCTTTCTGGCACGGACTTTTCCCCACAACAAAGCCTTCTCCAGCAGAAACTGCTAAACCTGCAGTTACCTCTTGGATGAGACAAATTCCTCAACCCCCTTTTTTTGCCAGTTCCTGGAATAATCCGCACCACAGACAGACGGAGCTTGGAGGAATCATCTGAAGAAAATTGCTCCCCAAAGGGAAGATGCAGAGCATTGGAAAACCCAAGCATTCAGCCTCTGGCCACCACTAACAAACACAGACCTGCCTGACAGAGTCAGGGTTACAGCAACTGCTCCCTGCTTGGCTCCATGGAGGAGTGGGAAGACAACTTTGAGCTTTCTCTCAGAACCAATACGAGCAAGTGCAGCCTTGAGACTAACCAAACAGGGGCTTCAACATGCTGGTCAGGAGCAACCAGGGGTGGCCCAGAGGTGGTGATTGTACCGGTGCTTTTTGGGTTAATTTTCCTTCTGGGAATGGTGGGAAACACATTGGTGTTGGTTGTTTTGGGGCGTCTCCGGCCTGGGGGACGCCCATCGCGGAGCGCTACCAACATCTTCATCCTGAACTTAAGCATTGCAGATTTCTCCTTTCTGCTGTTTTGCGTTCCCTTCCAGGCCACCATCTACTCCCTGCCAGAGTGGATCTTTGGTGCCTTCTTTTGCAAGTGGGTTCACTATTCAGCCATGGCAACAATGCTGGTCAGCATCTTCACTCTGGTGGCTATGTCTGTGGACAGATATATTGCCGTGGTCCATGCCAAGCGTTCACCCTGCATCCGCAGCAAGCGCAACGCTGCCCTCGGTGTGGGTGTCATTTGGCTGCTGTCTCTACTCATTGCCATCCCCATCGCCCAGCACCAGGTCCTCATGAGTGGTCATCAGCAAGCACCCAACAGCTCCTTCTGCTGGGAGCACTGGGCAGATGGTTCAACAGCCAAGCAGATGTACAAGATTACCATCCTGCTGGTGGGATACCTCCTGCCACTGGTGCTCATCAGCTGCTGCTATGCCAAGGTGGGTGAGAGGGATGCAAGTAATGTTTAAATGGAGGGAAAGATCACTCCCAGACTCTAGGTGGCTTGGATTTGTATGCTGAAGCTACCCAGCTGACAATTAATAGATCCAATCTTTCCAATATTCTCCCCTGGTATAGAGTACTTCTCTGAGGCAGGGGGAGGGAAGGAAAACAGAGAACGAAATTACACCAGCTCACAAAAAGGACTACAACTGCTAAATTGACACCCAAATCCCCTAAATACTCTTGCTGTTTCTCCTATTTTTCGGTTCTCTCTTGATAACAACTGCTTGTTCCTGGCAAGAGGAAAAACCCATGGAACGAGAAATTATGCAGAGAGCATACAGAAACAGTATTAAAGACATCACCCCAATTTCTTTCGTAACTTTTTTTGACACAAACCTCAGACACTACGTCTTGCAAAGGCTTGCAAAAACAGATCTTTGGGTCAAAGTTTTATTCGGCAAAAGATGTCTTCCTTTCTTTATGTGGATGGCTATCACTCAAACTTTTTTATTCCTCTTAGTGATCTTTTAGCATGTTTAAGACTGATAGTAAGTCTATGAGTTATGCTAGCATGCAGAATAAGTTTTCTGTGAATTTTGAATTAATACCTTATTCTACAGTGCCATGGGACTGCTGAGGACTGGACTACCTTGTCACTAGCCAGTTGCAAGTCTACCTTGGAAAAAAAAAATCCTGGAGTTTAAGTTCATGTCTGTTTACTCAAAAAATCCATTACTTTCAATACTGTTACACTATCATCACTGTAAGGATAGACTATGCACTTACATTTAAGCTAAAAATCTCTTTGCTTGTCATAAGAGGAAAAAGCCACTAGAGCTCTTAACTCCTGTCAGTGTTCACCGCCAGCTGTTAGTCCCCTCGCTGCCCTAGGTGTGCACAGGAGCAACTGGAAGGTGAGCTACATTTAATAGAGACATTTTTTTGTTTCTTAAGTGCTTTAAAAATTTAGTCTGTTAGCTCCAAAGGCCAAGGTATAAACATTGCCAAGTTATTGACGTGCTATAGTGAGGTTTCAAAAGTCTGATCTAGATGTTAGTTTAACTGAGAATTTCCCTACAGTGCTCTAGCATTTCTTATGACTCTTCCTCTGAAAGGGGAGCCCACTCTGACTGCCCCATTTATTAGTGCTGCGTTCTGGAGTGGCAGGGCAGTCACATCAGAGCACAGTACCAGCAGTCTACTCTCTGCCTTTGTATATAATCAGCCTAGAGAGTAAGTGTAGATATAACAGTCTAAAATTCAAAACCCACAGAAAGACTCCTGTGGATTTCAGCACAGTGCCAGCTGAGCTCTTAATAAATGCGGAACTACAGCTTCTGGAAGTATAGTGGTTTTAATGCTTTTTCTAAACCTTGTTTCTTGAAGGAGAAAGGACTGCGGGGTCTTTGAATTAAAAGTCTCAAAGCATCAAATTCAACTTTGGTTGAAGTCATACTGAAACAATTCTTTTAATTTTTGGTGCTTGTGTATATTAGTATTTGAACTTCTCTTATTCAATTTCCCATTCAATATATCACTCCTTTTTTCCCCCCACAAGGTTTTATATCATCTCCATACGAAAGTAAAGAACATTTCCAAGAAGTCAGAGAGATCAAAGAGGAAGGTAAATATCTTTGGTTTAATCTGTACACTGACTATAATATAATAGATATGTCAGGTTTCTAAAATAACTAATAGCCTTTTCAAGCTCCAGCTGCATACTGAAGTGTCATTCACACAACAGTCTTTCAGCGCAGGTTCAGAATTCATGTTGACCATTTGTTGTATCTTTATAGGCACAGTACATAATGATGCCATTACTGAAATGTTTTATTGATCTCTATATACACACACCTGCTGGACTACCTTTTGATTTACTGTGCTATAATAGAATCCCACAAATACTATCTTTTTACATTGGTAGCCAGTAAGATACTCAGACTACAAAAATATCTAGGTGTTTTCAGGACACCTCAGCAAGTTAAAGGAAAATCCATGAAAAATCCTGAAACTTAAGTACTTGGGTTTGCTGCAGCTTGCATTAGAGATCTTTAAGGTTTGCATCTAGGTAGGTGGTGGATTCAGATTCTGGTTTGATCCCTTTGCAAACAAAAGAACAGGGTTATTTATCCCTGGCTCAAGCTGTATGAACTAAGCAGAATTGCAAGTATTTACTGGGAAAAACGTTAAGGATAGATTTTTTTTTTTTTGTGGGTGTCTTAGAGTGAATAAGCCATAATTAATAGAATTTTTCAGGTAGGAAAACTCACTGACTTCAGCAAAGCAACAGATTTACCTGATGTGAAAGGGGAAAATGCCATTTCAATCAGATATGTTATAATCATTGAGTGTGCAGCGATCAGTGAAACTGTAGGCTATCTGGCTAGTCAAAGACAGTAACTAATGGAGTGCTATCATTAGCTGCTGATAGGATGGTCAGGTCAAGGTCCGTGCCAGTGGCACAGCAACGGTACAACCCAAATGAGCTGTGTGCATGCCTCCAAGCAGATGTGACAGCTAGTGGAGATGACAAGGGAATGCTTTGATTTGGTCTCAGCCAATGCACTGGCCAGTTTCAGTGGCTACCTGCCACATTAGAGCAGCCCTACAAGATGTTGCCATGATGCTAGTTGTGACAAATATGAGGGTCATTACAGCAAACATGGCCATTTGATTGAAAAGGGTGCAAGACATGGAAATCAAAGCTTTGACTGATGCCAGCAAAAAAAGCCACAGACACTGGTACCACAGCTGCAACAAGCTACAGATGTTTTGGAAAACAGAACCACTTCCGGGCATGACAAGTTACATCCATTTATTCATTAGCATTACAGGACTCCCCTGTAAATCTAGACCACTCACAAGATAAGGAATTCAAGATACTAGATTTTCAGCATGCTGCAGCTGTATCTCATAACAACCTTGAACCAGTACCTCTATTGATTTCTCTTTTGTCAAAGAGACTTACTGTAATAGAGACAAAAAGGTATATCCCTAAACATAACATAGACATTTGTTCCTTATCTCAGAAGGAAACCAGTCTTAGCAGATTAATGTATGCAGCTAAGGTATCACAGAAAAGCGTACAGTTCTCATCAAGAGATGTCTTCATGATCAACTTATTCAGGAAAAAGCATGATGTACTTCACGAGCTTAACTGCACTTCAGTAGCTATAGTAGCGACTAAAGCAAAACTTAAGTGTTTTCAATACAAAAAATATTATCTTTCAGGTGTATCTTCTGTAATATTGTGCTACAGTTTTAATGGTCTGGTCTGTGCTGCTTCTAGTTGATTTAGAGCCGTTACAGAGATTTTGTCAGTCCTTTTTTTCCTATGAATCCTAACCAGATTTAACTATAGATTATATTTAGTTTCTACTAGTTCATTACATTCACTAACACACACTCAGTTTTGTTGATAACAAACCTGTATCAATCCATAATTGGTCTTGCACCCACACTGCCTGTAAGAATAGAACTCAACTGGTATTTGCAATATACTCACAATACAAGATGACTATAGAAGTTGTAATACATCACACAAAATATTTCTTTAATGAGTTACTTTTCCTTTCGTGTTTTTGATCACGTTTTCTGTATTCAGTTGCTGAGTTCATAAAATAAGCATAAAGACTCACAAATACTACTTCGTTCATCTGCTTGTTCCCGAACCTTAGTTAGAATAATGTGATTAGTCCACCTCACCTAATTTCTAGTAGGTTCTGAAAAACCTTCTTTTAATCACCTTTTCTAAGGCAATAAATTATGCAAGAATTATCTGCTATGTATTGCTGCAGGAACACCACCAGACCTAGATGAAACAGACTACGTTGAAGCGTGCCATGTCTTATTTTGCCTACTAACTTTCTAATGAATGAATGATGATGCTACAGATATACTGTGAATTAAAATTTGAGAACCAAGAGTATAATTTCGGAGTAGATAGTGCAGACTACAAGCAGAAAGCACAGTTAGAATTATGTGCTTCACAGCTACCATGAGAAAAAGCAACCAAGATCTGTTGACAATTTCATTTACGTAAAATACAGCAAATAAAGTGCTAAGACGCACTGTTTTTTGGCATAGAATAATTTCATGACTTCCTAAATTTGAAAAGTTGCTTTAGGCCTGAAAATCACCAACAAATCCCTAAACAGTTTGGCTGGTTTAAATTCCCCTCCTGCCTTTCACTACCGATATATGAATGGCACACTCCCCATTTCTTAGCTATATTTGAAGAGAATGCTACCAACAGGCAAAAATTACTACTGTCCTTTTCTTGTAAAGCAGTTGGTCACAGAATTTCATTTATGACACTCATTTTTTCAAATGTATCTGTTTGCATTGTTTTCAGATTTGACCTGTAGAGTTAGATGGAAAAAAACCCAGCTCTACAGTTTCTTTGGCTTTGGGTTTCCTGATTAGATATGGCTGAGAGGATCAATCTTAAAAAAATACCTTTTGCTTCATGCATTCAAACAAGCTAATGGTACAGCACTTCTTCCCCTCTTCCCTCAAGTATTTCCCCGGCCATAATTCTGGAACACCTGGTAGCAATTCTCACTCCATTTTGCACAGTTGGGCCTAATTAAATCCTTTCAGATGACAGAAAACTTAAATACACACACACATCATCTTGCACAATTTGTCTCCTTCCCAGACTTTCTGTGTAGAAATTGCACACCTAGCCTTTTAGCAGGTCAAATAGCTTCTTTTAATGTACCTATTTCAAGCATTTTTTGTTTCATCTACTTCTCTTGGCCCTTTATAAGAAGTCTTTCTTGGATAGGTTGCAGACACACTCAATTCCTGCATATGCTTTCAAAGTATACTTGAAACACATTGAGTGTCAATCATTTAAAGCAGATGTTCTTAAGAACACTTCACATTAAAGCCTAATAGGGAATTCGTATGTGCACATCAGTTCTGTTAAATTAGCTTCCTCCGTATGTACTTAATTGGTCTATTAGCGATGAGTAGTTTTGTTTGGTTTTAATTCATAAACTTCACCAGAGATTAAGCGAACAGCTTTTGCTTATTTTGCTCAAAGATGTTTGACAAATGACTCTTGCTCCATGCCTGAAAGGTTAATTTACCATACATAGAACATCCAGCTTGTTCTGAAGTACGTGTGTAACTTCAGGGACTAAATCCTAATTGCCTTGTTCTATCAAAAGAAAGTGTAAAACGCAAAAGCAAAGTCTTCCAATATGAGATGATAAAATTACCCGATTCACATCTGTTATTTCACAGTGTGTATCTGAATCACACTAAGATGGAAAACTAAGTGTCATACTAGTACAAAAGAGTACAGTCTGAAACTACGACCACTCAGTTCCTACTTCATTTCTACAATTTCAAGAAAGCAGAACACTTGAGCTATTCTCTTGCTCCCACCCCTTCAGAAAAGGGTTTGCTCTCTTTGGTGGACAGGAAAGTTTGTTGATTTTTTTTCATTTGATCTGGTTTGTTTGTGAGTTTTGTGGTGTTTTGGTTTTGGTTTTTGTTTGGGTTTTTTTTTTTTTTAAACAGGTAAGTAGTAAATTTTGCAAATGGCTATTTGTTCAGCTCTCACTATGTTCATCTGGGCTACATACATGAGCAAAGGTCTCAAAGAATCAAACTGCAGACTCAGAGTCCTTGTTGAACAGGATTTTCCAGTTAAATGGCTGCCTGCATTACCACTGCAAACTGTTTTGCCATTCGGAATTCCAGAAACTATAATATCTCTTCTGCTTTATGTTCTACAGACTCAAGATAGAACACTTCCAAGACACAACACAGTTAAGAAACAAAGCAAATGTCACAGAGCTTAGGGAAGGAACTTCTCATAAACAGCATTCCACATGCTGGCTGAAAACACATTGCTATTATTCTCCGTTATAGGCTGCTTCTTAAAAAACCCCACTAATATTGGGTATGATTTTTTAAAATGTTATGACTTATTTCTGAATCTATAGCTTTCATCGACCTTGTTGGAGTTTTAGTGTAATACCATTCCCTCCAAGCCCAAATCTTGTAAATTCTGATAACAGGCAGAAGAGATGTCATTCTAATTCACATAGTTTGAGCCACAGAACGCAGAAATGCACACAGTAAGGAGGTGTTACAGGGACCAATCCAAATTCAAGCCACCTGAAGTGTCATACAGGAGCCAGTATTTTATGTGCTATTAGTACATCCTGTGAATCTTGAAACAACAGATGAATCTGGATAAGGCCAACATTTACAGAACAAGTGAGAGAAACTGCTAAATGCAGACCTAGGGCAATTTCTAAGTAGATAATGATATCATGGCCAAATGAACAGTCCCAGTGTTGTGCAAGCATATGTCTGACTTTCCTTGCTGTGTTGCTGAAGCAAAGAAAACAAAATAATACTGGATTTGACTGAATCAGAGCATGTGAAGTATATCACTGGAGCCCAGATACTTGGTACTGTAGCTGAACCTCTCTCTTTAAAGATCATACTGTAACAGTAATCTGTATCAATGCCTTTTTTTTTTTTTAAATAAATCAAACCCGCAGAAACAAAGCTTAATGAACTACAGTACTAGAAATTTGTTATTCTAAGAATTCTTGCTTGTTTTCTCTACCACTTCTTCCGCCTTCTTCTGGCACAGCGTGGTTTTCCAGTGCTTGCTCTCACAGTGCTGTGCTTAGCCTTCTGTACAAGCTTACCTGGTGTGTGCTGCCTGTACACAGCAGAGGAGCACCAGCTGCCCATAGAATCATTAAGGCTGGAAGAGACCTCAAGGATCATCTAGTCCAACCGTCCCCCCACCACCTATTCCCCACTAAACCATGTCCCTAAGTACCACATCCAACCTTTCTTTAAACACACCCAGGGAAGATGACTCCACCACCTCCCTGGGCAACCTGTTCCAATGCCCGACCACCCTTTCAGAGAAGAAATTTCTCCTCATCTCCAACCTGACCCTCCCCTGGTGCAACTTGCAGCCGTTCCCCCTTGTCCTGTCACTAGTTATCTGCGAGAAGAGGCTGACCCCCAGCTCGCCACAACTTCCTTTCAGGTAGCTGTAGAGAGCAATAAGGTCTCCCCTGAGCCTCCTCTTCTCCAGACTAAACAAGCCCAGTTCCCTCAGCCACTCCTCATAAGCCTTGTGCTCCAGCCCCTTCACCAGTTTCGTTGCCCTTCTCTGGACACGCTCCAGGGCCTCGATGTCTTTCTTGTGGTGAGGGGGCCAAAACTGGACACAGTACTCGAGGTGTGGCCTCACCAGGGCTGAGTACAGGGGGACGATCACGTCCCTGCTCCTGCTGGCTACACTATTCCTGATACAGGCCAGGATGCCATTGGCCTTCTTGGCCACCTGGGCACACTGCCGGCTCATGTCCAGGCGAGCGTCAACCAACACCCCCAGGTCCTTTTCCTCCGCACAGCTTTCCAGCCAGCTCATCCCCAGGGACGGAGCAGAGCTGCACATGCAGACAAGTGTGCCTACTGTCTGTTACCCGAGTACAGAAACAAAAACCCAGTTAAAAGTTAAAATTTGTATAGTTTTTCTCTGCACAATTAAGGGGAACTCTTGACACATACACCTGAAACAGAGTGTCACAGCCACCCCATTTCCCCTCAAGGGAGCCTTGTCAAAAAGCTCCCAGTGCACACTCGTATATGAAGCATCTTCTCTAAATAAGTCTTACATGCCAGGATTCACTTTGGCAGGATCTGAAGACACTGCTGTTGTCTCCCAGAAAACACTGCCACAAGATACACCTGGAGTTCCAGTATGGGTTTCATTCCTTGCATTCAAAATCACCTTTCTCTTCTCTTCCATTATTTGTAACCTTTCTACTGTCTATCATTATTCCATTTGCCACAATATTGTACTCAAAGCTTAGGTTATTTGAAGATATATAGGAGCTAGAAGGACAGATAAGAGAGCCCTGTTTCCTAAGGCCAACATACTTGTGGGAGATGTTTAGATACATGTAAAGTTAATTACAAACACATTTTGTTTGAATGAGCCAAGTTTATGAATAAGCCGGAGAGCTGTGACAGCTGCTCCCCTCCAAGTCAGTGTTCAAACACCAAAAAGAAAAGGTTCAACAGAATCCTACAGATGACATACAGTATTCCAGGCACATACATCACACACACAAAAGTTGCAATTTTTAAGCTTTTAAATTACAGCATGATTATATTCACACTGAAGCAGCTTTTTCAATTTATGCACACTCAAAACTTTGCAAATATTTCACTTGCACCAAGTTTTTTTTTCATCCTGATGAGTTTGAACTTCAATTCAGATTCTTGCTTTGCAAATTTTTATATATGCTTGCCATCTACATGTCAATGTTGGTCATGCTCAATTTAATAGGCTTTTTGCATTTATACACAAAAGTTGGATCAATGAAGAAGTTTAGGACTTTTTGCAAGCTTAGCTGAAATTCTGCATGATGAACTAAACCTGTGCTTGCAGAAGAGATATATGACTGTCTCTTTCCCCATTTATGCCACACTAGCTGCACAAGTTTGCCAACCTTAAAATTGAGACGGTATCATGCTCCAGGATTCCCCTTTGCAGTTTTGGATAATCATTTCTTGAAGCCAGCCAGCAAGACCACATGCTAAGAAATCTGTGCATCCCTCTATCACAAATAAAGTATATTTCAGTTCTGTTACTTCCTTTCTGCTTTATGCAGAGTACAGCAAGTGTATAATTTGGCTCTAAGGAAAGCTAACAGTTCCATTTGACAGCATTGAAAAGTGTTTCGTAAAAGCACAGCCCTAGGAATTCTGAACGTACACTTGCAGTAAATAAGATGATTTAACAATGGAAATTAATGCAAACCAAGGTCTGATCATGAAATGGCCCTGTGGTGTTTTACCAGCCTCTGGAGCACACCAGGGTTCCTCCATGTTTACTCATTTTTGTCCTGTACATCTTTAAATAACAAATCTTTAAAGAACAAGACTTGCAACCCGAACAATCTGAAATGCTTTTTCAAGTTTAAGACCATTTCTGGGGATGTGAATTTCACAGCTATTTTCAAGCTCCCTTGAAAGGGCAGTAAGAGTTGTGGAACCTTGAGGCCAAAAACTCCAATTAACAGACCAGTTTAGCCATTTAAAGCTAGATAGTACTACTGTTTTCTACTGTTAACAACCATAGAAAGGTAACTGAGGCTTACCTGGTGGGAGAGCAGTCACTCGTTTTGTTCTCTATTCCTTTCTTAACTCCTAAAACTTGATTTGCCTGATTTTATTCCATTTTGTAAATCTCCCCTCTTCTAGCCACTACTTGAGAACCAAGCTGTTCACAAAAACATAAGTCCAAGATCTCGCTCCAAAATTGTAATGGCCAGTTCAAAGTATGTCTGTCTCTAAGAAGCTGACTCTTTTCTTCCTCAGCTCATATATGCACCACCTTATACTTACCTACATTAGCTTACCAAATTAGCAGTTCATTGCTCCCAGAGCTAAGTAAACACAAATTCATACAGGGTAAAGTTGGGACGCACTGTGGAGCACTGCATTTTGAAGGTCATAGAACAGCTTGAGGTAAAACAGAGAATTCCTTCAAGGTAGATGGGTATTCCTGAACATCTTGGCCAATAGAGGCAGACAAAAGTTACGCCATAACTGCTTTCCTATATCCTGAACTATTCTTCGGCTTCTGTTCACACAAATGGAAGGGTTTCGTATAGACTTAATGAATGTGATGTTCAAGGCCTTGGCACTTGAACAACACTAAGTACAGCAAAGAAGCACGAAATCCATCCAGAAAAAAAAAAATTAATTAGAAGTGAAATCCTGCAAGTTGTTTTGCTAACAAGAGCCTAGGGCAGCAGGAATAGACAGCATCATTACCAATTAGTGGATAATAGGAATATCATAATGCTCATAGGCATTTATGAATACAAAGTAAGTATTAAGGGCATCAACAGAGGAGATTAGTGACATAATCACAGAATGAGAGATGTGTAGATGAGCAGGTACAACACTGCAAGCAAGCTGCTGGGAAATGAAGAGTCCACCTCTTAGCGTGCCACGCAAGTCACCAAAATTAACTGATAACAAATAAAAATCTATTAGCTTCAATCCCTTCTCCGTGACCACCAAGTGCCACCTCTGATTGCAGGAAAGAAAGAACACTTTCAATGTGGTTTTCAGACCACTGAAGAGTAGTATTACACTCAAGTGTAATAAAAAAAGACCAAAGGGCAATGAGAAGTGTTTCAGAAGTAATTAACACATGTGTTTGCTCTGCAGCAGAGGAAGCTGCCATCCAACATTTAAGTTAGTTAAGAACAGGTATGGTCTTTTTTAAATGAGCTGTTTGAAACATTGTGTATTTATCACTAAGCTATAGGCATGCTTCTGGAGATCATGTAGTGCTTTGGAACCTTTCTGTTAGAACTTTATGGGCAGAAAGCAAAAGAATGTTTCCAAATGCATCAGGGGAGCCAAATTTGTGAACGAATGAGAGAACCTGGCACCAAGAGAGAAGAAACAGACAGTTTTCACTTTGCACATTGGCTTAAAAAGGGACTAAGAGCAAAGGTATGCTCTTGACTGATTTGTCTTCAGAAAACAGAGGATCCCAGAAGCTAAAGCCACAAAAATGTTTTTTCTCAGAAACTGCTAAGTACTTCCAGCAGTACAGTGGTAGATTGTGCTAAGCCACACGTCCTTCCTGACAGACAAAGAACAGCAGGAAAGCGTAACTGTGAGTCAGATCACCTATAAAGATAACAAAAGAATAAGCAAGAAAATTCTAGAAATCTGTGCATGTCCAAAACAACAAGAAAGAAGTCTATGTATTTGACAAACAAAAATATTTACGACACTCCTAGACTCTACTTGCCACCATGCTATTGATTCACTGTACAGCTTTAGCACACTTACTTTGTCTGTACAACAAAGAACGCACTAAGTTATTTTGTGAAAGTCTTTTGGCTTGAAAGACTTCTAGGAATATTGAGACTTAGATAATCCAGCAGTGACTGTTGTACACGTGTGTTATGAACCCACTGAACCTTCAGAGATGAACCAGAAAGCTAGCATTAAGTGGGCATAGCTAGACCAAGAGTAATCCATTAACTGTGCAAATTAGCACAGCCCACTGCCTAATCAGTACATGAGCTATTTGGATCAGTCCTCCACAGCGGGTCACTAATTAACATTAGTTTTAGCTACAACAAAGTTACCACAATAAAAGCCAAATATAATGTTTTGTTTCAGTTTCATCTTAATTACATATTCCCTAACTTGAAAAAAACAGACAGAAGTTCCATTTCCAAAACATGTTTCTCGAGTTATGAATTATGCATATTATTGCTCTAGTATTGTCTATGTTTTTCATCTGCAAAATCCCAAATAGCTGGACCTTAGAAACAGCTTTGTGCTAATACATAGCAACTGCAAACCCATTTTTAATACACAGCTCTATGTTAAGTGTGCTGTTTGCTATTTCACAATAAAAGGAAGAAAGAATCTAGGTATACATCTGTTATTCAAAAGAATATTTCAGTGCTTGTAGCTCCCTAATTTAAGCATAAACTATGAAAGGTTGCCTTGGTAATAAGCCTAAGCTACTTAACGTTGATAGAAGGTAAAAAAGCAGCACTGTTACACTGATGAAAGCTGAAGGATGGGACCTGTTTATTAATAATTTCTTTAGTACCCATCATAACACAGTAGGCAAACTCGAACCCACAAGACCACTACATCTGTCTCTTTTGGTTCCATCAAATTCTAATAATACCAGTATATTTTTAAGGATAGCACTTGGTTCCCAGTGTGGCTAGTTTGAGGACATTTGGGAGCTGAGGTTGTTCACTCACATGGGAAACATGCTTTGTCACTTCGTATGTCAGACAGCATTTGAAGAGGAGAAGCAAGGAAGCACCTGAAGTATGCCAGGTACAGCATGAACCTACAGGACACTGCTTTTCAAAATTAATATGAACTTACTTGAGAGACCTATTTGACAGAAATCCTTTCTTTTTTTAGCTTGTAGGTAAATGTTTTCTCTTATTCACATAGTAATCTCATTCTTATACAATAACATCTTCCTGAAGAGGTTAACAGATTTAACTGGCTTGTTAATGTAGCTAAGACAAGTGAAGGTGGCACTTTTGTCTCACATCCAAACACATTTTTCTATTGATTGATTTCAACAATCACCCTGGTTTTTGGGAGGAGATCATTGCTGCAGCCCCTATGTAAAGAGAGCAAAGATGGTGCCTGTCCAACATAGAGAAAACTCCTCTTTATCACACAGTTGATTTTTCTGTAGCATTAAACAAGTAGGAAAAGTGGTTGCCATGTAAAGTACCTTTTAGCCTTCCCTGACATTATATTCTGCTTGCTAGGACAGTGGTAAACACTTTTGTGTGATGTTCTACAGTTTTAATACTGTTACTGGGAAAGGTCAGCATAATATGAAGGTCCTGATCCAACTCCAATTGTCTAGATAAAGTAAACCCTAGCCAGATAATTAAAAAAGAACTATGCCTTAAACCATAAGCATAGCAGCTTCTTAGAGCTGCAAGTGGCTTTTGAAGTATTTTGATAGTAAAAAAAAAAAAAAGAAAAAAAACCCAAATCAAACCAAAAGGTTTTTAAAGTTCTAAATAATTGTAGGAACCTTCAAGAGCAGTACAGGGCAGTTATTAAAGTGAAACAGAACCACCTGGAAGACAAATAGATTTCCTGCAGTTTCACCCCATATCTTCAACCCTTTGAACAAGCCAGGTTATAAACATGTTTATATTACTTGTTTATAAATACTTCAGCAGTACCTCCCACTGTTCTCATGTATAGGATTGCAATCAGTTGTTACAATCCCAGATATAATATGCAAGGATCTAATCACCTTATATTCTTTCTGCTATGAAGTAATGTCACTCCGCTCTTCCCTGGAGCATGCTGTCATTTCTCCATGCTCTCTTCATCTCCAGAACATGATCTTGATAGTAGTCTATCTGCAACACAGAAGCCTTCTGTTAGCTAGTATTTATTCATGAACACAATACCTAATTCATGAATACAGGAAGACAGAAAAAACAATCATTAAAGTAGACTCTAGATGAGTGAAACTTTATTAGAGCCACTGAACCGGGAAAGACTGCAAATGCTCTGAGGAGAAGTATTTCGGTTGTACTGCTACCATCTTCTAGGGCACCAGAGAATGCACCTAAGACATAGTTTCTTAGGAAACCTTGCTTCATTAGTTCTGCCACTCATAATCCCCTTATTTTCCTCATATTAGACTTCCAACAAGGCCAAGCATATGCCATAAAGGGGCAGACTTACTAAAACATGCTGCAATTCCCATCTCACTCAAAGCACACAACCACAGAGAGTACCAAACGAAGAGCAAGCAACCCATGAAATACCCTCCCAGTTTAATGGAAATGCAAATAATCTCCTTCCTGAGATCAGCTCTACTCAGCCACCCCAGTCACCACAGGCTTAATTTGGCAAATCATGCCAACTGTGCAGTGCTGCAGGAAAGGTCAGAGAACATACAGAGGTTTTGCAGCAGCAAAATACATTTGCTGTATTTTGGGGGGGTTGAGAAAAATATTTCCCTTCCCCTGAAACACAGTTCCAGCTTTGGTGTTTTGGCTATATGTAAGCCTGAGTCTTTATAACTTCTATTCATATATTTTAGCGTAACAGGTATAGTGTTGGAATGTTATAGAGTGCTTTAAAATGAGATGCAAAATCCTGCAGGTCTTCTCTAGCAGACAAAACAACTGCTAGATGTCGCAAATATAACCAGTGATTAAATGAGGTTTTGTTCACTAGAAAACTATCCCTCTTCTAGGGAAGTAGGTACACACTATTGAATTGAAGTCATACAAGGGAATTATTGATAGAATCATTGACCTAGACTAATAAGGCTATGAACCTTAAGCCCAAATGAAGCCTAAGTTTTAATTTTTCTCCATTGCTTTTCTGCTTCTTGTACAACAATCCTCCTTAGGAGAAAGATAATATCTACATAATTTCAAATTGTTATATTTATTAAAATGACAAAATACAAATAAGAACCACTAAATACTAAAGTCAAAAAGCACACATTTTGCTGATAATCAGGTAGGGGGAGAAGAGGGAAGTCACCTGTTGTGCATCTGCTACAATACCACGAAAAGGATGGATTAAATACATTAAAAAAAATGCTTACATTACATTACCATTAGTATTTTTGAAAACTCCTGAACCCAAGTGAAATTAGCCCTTAGCAAAAAAAACATTAGGAAAGGCTCTCAGGGGCCCCAAGTCAGCAAACTCTGAGCCTTGCTAAGTATTCCTTGAGCATCCTACAAGTACAAAGTGAGAGAAAAGCAACATCCTCTGATGCCTTAAACTTGAAAAGCAAGGTCCCACTCCCACAGGCCTCAAGGTCTTACAGAAAGGAAGTTGAAGTGACTTACAGTTTAATTTTATTTACTGTAGCTTACAGTAAATAAAACTCATTCTTCACCCTCTTCAAAGGCTTCCAGGAAAAATAAATGAAATAAATAAAGAGCAGATTTGTTGTAATACACCCCTTTAACTATCTATCAGGTTGAGGAGTTTTTGTTTAAGATGAGAAAGACCTTTTCAATAAATACCAAGTTATTTCTCAATGTGCATCCTGCAGATCTGCTGAACATTAACTTCACAGCAATATTTATAGGGCAAGGGATTTTACCTACATTGGTGAGGATCTCCACTTTAGGGATAGCAGACAGCCTAGACTCACAGTCCCAAAACACAGGCGGCCCCAGCCTTCACCCCCAGTCCTCTCCTCACCCAGGTTCCTCACAGCCTGAGCCCCTCTCCCAAGCTACTGTTTCCCCTCAACAAAAGGAACAAAACCCAAAGAAACAGCCTATAAATTTCACACCAAAATAGCTCAAGCAGGTCATACCACCTACCTTTAGTCAAAACTGCCTCTGCCTTTCCCTGCACCCTTCCCACCCTGACAACAGCCAGCCACACCCTCATGCTGCTCCGCCATGTTTCTCAGGCCTCATTCCCCTTTACCAGCTGCAGCTGTAGGGCTACCACAACCGCAATCAGCGGCTCACCTCATGTTAACCTTAATTTTGCATGGTAACTTCAAAGAACACTGTTTTCAGGAAAATTTTACCTCAGGTCAAGCTTTAGAGCTTACAAATGACAGCTTGTGACAGTGGCTGGCCAGCCTAACTGGAGAGCAGGTGCCTCTAACTCAGACAGCACACAGGATGGGATCCCACAGGCACAGTGAGCTTCCCTCAGGTTATCATCTAGACAGGAATGTTTCTAACCAAAGAGCACTGCGTATTTTAAAAAATACATCATCCTCCGTGCATTGTTTTTCTTGGTTTCTCCCCTAAGAGGGAAGCTACTGGGAAATCTTTCTCCTCAGAAACACGCTCCTCCGTGTAACATAGTTACTATTACTGCTGTAGCTTCTGTATTCTTTGAGGTTTTATGGGTACCATCTCCATTGCCTATAGAGTTATTTGCTCGAGCCAAGACTAGGCAATCCTTATTTTCCAGGGAGGACTGTTATTTTTTAACATCCTTTTTCATATTGTCGTAATCTGCCCACCTGACAGTCATCAGTGTTGCCTGTATCACGTTGCCTTCACTACTGACAGAGGCAGGCAAACTCACTCACGCCACAGACTCACTTGATCACTGTGACCATTTAATACGTGATTTGTCTTTTCCAGACAGCGCAGACGGTGCTTCTTGTGGTCGCCGTGTTCCTGCTCTCCTGGCTGCCGCACCACATCATCACGATGTGGGCAGAGTTTGGGCAGTTTCCCCTGAACAACATCTCCTTCACCTTCCGCATCATCTCTCACTGCTTAGCCTACGGCAACTCTTGCATCAACCCCATCATTTACGCTTTCCTCTCGGAAAACTTCCGCAAGGCCTGCCGGCAAGTCTTCACGTGCAAGTTCTTCTTGCGGTCTGTTCCCACTGAGACGCTAGTCAGAATACGCATGGAGAACTTCTCTACCACACATTCGACCACCAATGTATAAACTGAGTTCATAAATATATTTCAGGAGGAAGAAGAAGGGAAAGGGTGCTCTCTGGGGAGAACAGGTATACAAGTGCATTTCAGGGAGCAGTGCAGCCTGCAAAAAGGGGGACTTTGTCAGATTACCAGAGTGGTAGGAAGCATTTTTCCATCTGACTGTTAGGACACTTGTCACAGCTTGTTCTAGGGTACCTTGCTCTGCACTGGGCTACGTGCAACAGAAGTATCTGAATGTCCTTGTAGTGCCCATTAGATAGAATTTGTATGCAGTTGTAGTTATGCCCATAAAGTCTAAAATAAGAGTTACACACAAGGTAGATTATGGACAGACAAGAAAAAAGCAGTTAATTATGTGTGTCATTAGGATGTGAACAATGAGTGATGTGATATTTAGAGAGCACTGAGAAGCAGTTTGCAAAAAGTCAAACTAAAAACTCTTTGAATTTGTCTCTGTTTCTTGAATAAGTTTAACTGTACGGGAGCTACATATATCTTTAGCTTGCTAGCTGTGATAGTCTCTACAACTCCTCGAAGGCTTTGCTATAATATTTACCTATTGGGTAGTAAAACCTTTCACATGATGTGTCAGTGATGTAGATGTCTGCATTTGGTGGCTCTGTATCAGCTCATATATCCCAAGGTTTGAATGTCTGTGTGCTCCTGAATGTAATTACTGCTGTTAATCACTGGCTCCAGTAACTGTCTCTTTGTGAGGAACAGTAAGAAAGTTGTATTTCTCAATATATGCTTAAAAGAGCTGTGGTTTTGTTTGAAAGGAATGTTTACAAAAGAGTTTATTGCTAAATGTAGTGTTCCCTGAGTGTATCTATCCAAAGCTGCTTATTGGCCACTTTAAATGCCAAAAGGCATTGTTTTGTTTTGATAAACTGTTTTGATCAACAGTGCCCTAGCAAATACATAAAGTGCATATTACTTCAAAATTAAGCATGTGGCTGAAAGAACTTAACTGTGTTGTCTAACTTGATAACATTTTGTGCTGCAATCCAGACTGACAGTGATGGGATTCTCTGTAACGTAATACCAGATTCATGCACTATGTTACCAAATTTTTTAAAGTGAGTTACAGAAGTTAAACTACAAATTATACGTCTAAAACACATAGCAAAAATATCCAAATATAACCTTGTAGAACATCATGTTTTGTTACGGCCATCAGAACACACACGATTCATTTCTGTATGCTTACATTGCCTTTTATAATCTGGGTAATCAGACATCAACCTGCCTCCCATTTTCCTTCCACACCTTTTAACTCAACAAAAAAACGACTCTCTTGTCACCAATACCATTTAGTTACTGATACAAATGAAGCAGATTGTCCTGTTTTTCAGCTGGGACAGACTTAATTTTCACAAGAAACTCGGAAGGGACAACAGCCAGGATAGCTGACCCAAACTAGCCAAAGAGATATTCAATACCATATGATATCATGCTCTGTATACAAGGAGTGGAGGGAAAAGGAGGAGCTGGCCAGGCATCTGGTTCCAGGTAGCGAGCAACATTGTGTGTCACCCACTTAGTATATGCTTTTATTAGTATTGTTATTTTTCCTCTTCCTTTGCTAAGGACTGAATTACAGATGGGAGGCAAGTAGTCCATGCAATGACTGGGTCCAAAATGTAAAGGTTTCCAGTCTCAGAGTGGATCATTCTTCCACTATATTTCTATAAAGTTGAAAGCTTTCTACTGCCTTAATTTTATTGCAGCTTGTAACTTCCCCAAGATCCTCTTAACTGTTCGGTGTGAACAGAGTATATACAGACAATTTCTAGGATAAAGTTCTATCACCTTATCCTTAGGTTTTCTATTTAATTTTTACTCTCAGTATACTAAGAGTAGCTCATTCCTTATTTCCTCAGAAACCAAAGATTTAGATAGTATGCTGTGATCTTCTCATTTAACAGCTTACTATTTCTACATACTGTTTTAACACAAGCTAATTGGATAGCATGAGAAAAACAACAACTAAAAGAAAAGGCTGTGACAAATCCCTGTAATGAAATCAAAGCTGAATTGCTATTTTTGTGTGATTATTTACCATGGATACAAACTAGCAGCTAGATATGAAATAACCTCAGACTCACTTTAATACTTTTGGTTTAAAGCAGAAAAGAACAATGGCACAATATTCAGAAGAAATCTCGTACTCATTCTTGTTACTTGTGAGTCACTAGAACCTGTGAGTCAACATACTTCCTTAACAGGAGATATTTTTGGTGGGTTGGGTTGTATTGTCCTTTTTTTTTTTTTAATTATTTTTACAATTAGTTCAGAGACTGGAGATGTCACTACAGCATGTAGGAAAAAAAAAGCAGAACACACTTAGAACCTTTTTTAAATTATTTAATAGAACAGCAAGATCCCCTTTCTCAGCAAAAGGTAACCATAAAATGACAAATTATGACCCTGAAAACGCCTCAAGCTCTATTATGCTTTCTTATTCTCACTGAACTTCAGAGGTATCTGGTCTAGAATTCTTTGAATGAGCAGCTACATCACAAGAAAATCAAATATAATTTGTCCTTTAGTCTTTCTACATGTATCTACAATTGGTCAAAATTACTGAATGTTTAGCTGCTGGTGGTGGTAAGCAATGAAATGCACCAAAGTTGCACATCATACAGGCATACTTTCATTCTGATTTGAATTTAAGTTAAAAATCTCAACAAAATTAAACAAAATCAACTGTCTTCAGTCTTCTCCAGAGGCATTTTGTTACTCATCTACTGGCTTCCTTTTGGAAGGCCATGAGTTGTGCTGCCTACAGAAATGACTATTGCAGGTTCCAGAAGAGTGTGCAACGTTACCCTGATCACCTGGTTCTGAAACTCAATTCTATGCTCTACCTTACACACAGCAGCTCACTTGTTCTGCCTTCATAACTTCAAACTTAGTCCCTACCAGGCCATTTATTACTGCTTGGCAACCTCAATCAACCTCCTTTAGGTGGAGGCTTACTAATAGAGGAGTCCATGCCTGGGAGACCTGTCCTTTTCCGGGCTGCTGTCTCTATTTTCCGCACCAGGTCTACATCCCACCGATGGGTGACAAAACTAACCGCAGCTCCAGGCGCCTTGCTTCCAACCCGTCCAACTCGTCCTATGCGGTGTAGGTAGTCCTGCGGGGTATCTGGGAAGTCATAGTTGACCACTAGCTGCACACTGCTGGTGTCCAGCCCTCGTGAGGCAAGGTCAGTGCAGACAAGGACAGGCACATCACCCTTCTGGAAGGAGGCAAAGATACCAGCTCTAGCAGCTGCTGACATCTGTCCTTGTAACCTCAGGTGCTTGATTTTGTGGTCATCCAGGATATAGCCCAGCCAGTTGACAGTGCTGGCACTGTTGCAGAAGATGAGAACAGCCCCACCGGACGCTGGGTGATCCTTGAGTAGCTGTAGCAGTTCAGGCAGCTTGTCCCGACCTTTGAGGCGGACAAACTTCTGCTGGACATGGGGTGGCAGGTGGTGCAGGCTCTGGGTGGTGAGGGTGACAAACCGTCTCACATCAGTGAATTTCCCCAGCGTCTCACTCAGTCCCGCAGGGAAGGTGGCTCCGACCACCACCATCTGGGTCCTCACCTCCCCGGGGCCGACCGCTCCGGGGGCACCAACGGCCAGGGGCGCGTATGCCAGGATCTCCTCCAGCAGCTCCGTGAAGGTGTCGTCCATCAGGGAGTCCGCCTCGTCCAACACCATCCAGCGCAGCCGCCCCAGGGCCAGGAAGCGCCGCCGCAGGGCGTCCCGCAGC
>VWZZ01006679.1:1497286-1551889 GCA_013399095.1 Psophia crepitans
GCGCCCTGCTGCAGGCGCAGCCTCAGGGCCCAGGGGACGCGCACCACGTTGTCGGGGGGCTGCGGCCCCGCCGCCCGCGTGCCCGCCAGCCGCCGCGGCGGCAGCAGCAGAACCATCACCCTCCCGCCCCGGCTCAGCGCCATGGCGGACTCTCACGTGGCGGCGGCGCTGGTCGATGACGCCGTCAAGGGACGATTCCCCCGGTTTCCCCGCCCCCCGGAGCCGCGGCGGAGCCACGCGAGGAGGGTGAGTGCCACGGTGGGGGGCGTGCGCGCGCGCGACCGGTACCTCATGCGGCGGTGACGGCGGCCGATACCTCAGGAGGCGGTGGTGATAGCGGTCCCTTCACGTTCGCCTTCTCAGCTGACGGCTGAGAGCTGACCCCCGTGCCGCGCCCCGCGGGAGCGAACATGGCCCTAGGGGCTGTGGCAGTAGCCGGCCCGGCGCTTCTCGCTCGGGGGAAGGATCCCGTGCGGCGGGGAGCTCCCCACCCCCGGGCCGCCTCGACACCTCAGAGTGCCGCTGAGCTCTCTCACGGCTCCGCGCAAGTGGCGCCGGGGCCGCGGGAGCTGAGTAAGCAGCTGTGGGGCAGCCGGCCTGCGAGCTGCTGAGGGAGCCCTGTCAGGTGTGACACGGTCACGCACCGCCCCCGCCCCCCTTCCCGCCAAGGGCGTTCACGGGTCGGACTCTGCAGCTATCCCCCTTGGTCATCTCTTTCAGGTATTACTGCCACAGGAATGACGGTGAACACACCTCTGTGTTTTAGAGGAAAGAAGATCCTGGCTCCCATGGTGCGAGTGGGAACGTTACCAATGCGTCTTCTTGCTCTGGACTATGGTGCTGACATCGTGTACTGTGAGGTACGAAAGTGAGCAGATGAGGCAGCATCACCTGATAAGACTAAGAAGAGTACAAACAGACTTTGCTTATTGTAGAACTCTTTCCTTTTACATGTATTTTTTAATTAGAAAAGTGGGGAAAGAAGAATCCCTATGGCTTAAGGTATTTCCCTTTGAGCAGTCCTCAAGTTATGACAAACCCCTCTTTTCAGACTGTTCAATAACTTCAATTCATTTAACCAAAACACTCACCACAACAATTTCCTCACATGCCACTATGTTTTGTTGGGTTTTTTCGGTGGAATTGCCTACCCTCTCACCTGGTTAGTTCTGCTGTGCTAACCCAGAGCATCCACGTATAACCCTCATGGCACTGCTGTCCTTGTTGCTTAACCACTTTTCTTAAAGCTGCCTGAAGTTGAGACTCCAGTTTGCTGCAGATACTGGTAGGACTGCTCTGTAACTTGAGGTACTTAGTCTTCACTATCCTTATTGTTGCACCGCATCAGTATTCCCATTTTCCCCTTCAGTGCTATTATTAGCTCTTCTCAAATGTAGGCACTGGTACAAGTTACATGACTCAGCTGAGATTTAAAGAAAATCACCACAGTAGAGAGTAATGTAATAATGTAAACATGGCTTAAATACTGGCTATCCTGCAGAATATTTCATCTATACCAGTAGACCAGGCCGAAGTAAAGTGTCTGAATCAGTCATTTACAGCATTCTCCAGGAATCTTCATAGCAGTTCTCTTCTGAGGTAGCTCGCTGCCCTTTTTGGGAGAGAAGGACAGATTTTTTCTCAGAGAGACAATGTGCTGGTTTTCTTGGCCACAGCTCACCTTTTGTCTCTAGCTTCTAGAGTTCTAAGTGATATTTAATTACTTGGTCAGAAAGAATAGTTGTTGCTGCATGATTCAGAAGAAATCTCAAAATTCAGTACAGTAGTTACTGCTGTCTGTCAAAAAATTGGGAGTAGTAAGATGTTTTTCTTCTTTGACAAACATGATTAACAGTTCCCCAGTTTATGAATTACAATCTCTCTGCTTTACATGAGATCAAGTGAGAAAAATATATTTTTAGTTCTCTGGGACGCTAACTTTAGATCATCTATAGACAAATTACAAGCATAGAGTTACAGAATCTAGAGTTCTTAAACACTAGAAGTGAACTGGGGTTCAGACAGCCTTTGTACTTCTCCAATATCTCTTACAGTTCTTAGCAGTAAGAAAGAAGTTTGTCACTGAATAGCTACTGAATTTCACTAACCACAGATTTGACAAGGTCATTGTATAGGAAGGTAGTGGAAAATAGTAATATAGAAATTGTTTATAAAGAAATACACAGCCAAAACCTACAACAAGCCACACACATAAGGGTGTTGCTTTGCTTACTACTGAAGTCAGAGGGTATGAGAAGTTATTTAATCTAACATTGTACGTGTAGCGTTTTGCCACAATTCTAGAGAAACAGTATCTCAAAAGGAGAGACTGTCAAACTTACTTAACGAGTTGCAGTATGTAACAAAACTTACTCCTGTAGCCAAGAACTTGTAGTTTTCCTTATCTCAAAACCTTTTCCTATGCTCTTTTTTCCGCATAGCTGTTGAGAGAGAATTGCAATACCTTTGACATGAAAAATGGTTTACAGTTAGATATCTATTTTAATATTCTATCAGAAATACTATGCTTTGTAGGCTTTCTTAAGAACTGACAAGATAGTATAAAATAGAGTTGGTTTAGGCAGTTGTACTGTAGTTGTTTGACACTAGAACAGCATAGATTACTGTATTTTGTGATTTTATTTCTATATGGTAAAGCTTCATTTTTTGATTTATCCTTTTGTTTTCTAGTCTTTTCACCCCAATTCCCTTGGAATTTGGGAAGCTTAAAGTTGTTTCAGAACTTATGTGAACAGTACCTGATGAGAAGTATCAATTACAAACTTATATTAAAAGTATTACTTATAAGACCTATGGTATAATGCAAGCAGATTGTGAGTAGACTAATTTATTGCTTGCTTATTCCTTACCTGTAACTCAGCAGCTCTTAAAACTTGTCTTATTTGTTAAGACAAAAATTCTATAGTAGACTAAACTTCTTCAAGTAACTAACACTATAGCAGAGTGAGGTTTTTTCCTCAATTTACAGCTGCATATTTATTTTAGCAGCTAACAAGTTATATTGGTTCAAGCTGAAGCCTTTTGTCAGTTAAAGACAGTCAGTTTGTCTTGAAGCTCACCTATAATCAAGTGAATGAGATACATATGAGAGAAGGACTCAGATGGTGTCCTTAGGAAATGGAATTGCATACATCTGCTGTTAAGCTAATATATGTAGATTGAAGTTGTGGCTTTCCTTTAGAAGCAAGTCATAAATTGTAGAAGAATGGCAACTGTATGTAAGGTTCTTCAAGAAAGGCTACTACAAAGCTTTGTTTTGTCTTTTAACAAGTGTGGAGAACTGTTAAAACTCAGAATTAAGGTAAAGAATTCTTGAAGTCTAATGGTACTGTTTTGTTCACGTATTTGTTTGACCAGTGCAAACCTGTATTGATTCTTGAGATGGTATGTTCCTTTACAGCATTAGGTTGTCTTCTCCTTCTACTCTAGATGGTTCAGTCTATTTTGTTTTTAACTTGCTAGATAGGTATTTGAACAAAATGGTTTTTATAAAACTGTGTGAATGTATTGTATTCTTGTGTTCATATGAATATATTTTGAAATTTCCATTGAGTGTATTGTGTAGTTAAACTCTTAGTTGCATTTGCTTTCTTTTTTTGTATTTGGTATCCCTAGATAGTTATTTAGTAAAATAGGTAACTGTTTAGAGCTCGGTGACTTAATCACTTCAACTTGGATATTTTTATTCTTCACAGGAGCTGATTGACATAAAGATGCTGCAGTGTAAGAGGGTTATAAATGGCAAGTAGAGTATTTCTTTTGTTAATATCTGTTTTTTCTAGTTAAGTGAAAAGATAATTATTTTTCTGAAGTAATTTTAGAATTACTATAATGAGGTATCAGTATGTATAATCTCTCTAAACTCTGTCTAGGGATTTAAAATAAGCTTTTGAAGTCCTGACTTACACCTGTCTGCTGCTGTACTGTTTCAAACTTTTGGTTTCTCTTCTTAAGGAATTTTAATATTCAGTTAGCATCCCTCAGGAAAGCCATAAATGTTTTTTAGGGTTAACATATTAGTGACTGACAGTTTATGATTCTTTTTAGGGCCCTAAGACAAAGTCTTTTTCCACCGTTGACTTAATTTATTACAAGGTTTCAATGGGTTTTCTGTTGTCAGAGGTCAGGTCACTGGGTGTGCAGGTATAGGCCTTCTAAAGTGAAAGACTTTATGATTTATAACACCTGGAATTTTATCTTTCTCTTTTTATTAAGAAAAGTGGGATCAGTGTTGGAAATCCATTGCTAATCTTTCAGCATTATTCTTCCTGGCAGTAGGTGAAAGAAACTAGTAGCTGAAGTAGGCACGACATTAAAGTTCCAATGCGTTGTTTAAAACATTAAAGCTTTTAGTTTTATGTGGATTAAAAAGACAAATAATATAATTGTAATTAACAGATATCACTTCTCATCTCAGTATCTACATACTGGCTTCAGTCTCTCTACTGTGGTACCATTGTGTTTGTTCTGGCTGATTTGTCCCTGGATTTGTTCTGGTGCTGATGCTTGCCTGAGAAACAGACTGGAGGATGACTAGGCAGTACTGTGGGAGGGAAACAGCAATGTGCAATAATGTGCTGCAAGGGCATATAAGAGGCAGGGTGCCATTAGCTTGGCTGTTCATGGAGGACTTATTTGATAGCATTTCATTTCCATACAAGCTACATAGTTGTATGACTTCCTTTATGATTACATTTGTACATAACTTTTGTCTGTTTTGTCTGTTTATCATTTTGTGTAGAAGTACTTGAAACGGTGGACTTTGTTGCGCCTAATGAAAGAGTTGTTTTCAGAACTTGTGAAAGGGAGAGGCACTGTGTTGTCTTTCAAATGGTAAGAAACCAATTGCAGGTACTCTTCTAATACAGTTAAACAAGGTAGTACTAGTAACATTAATCTAAGTCTAAAGCAGCTCTCTATTACAGACTATCAACTTCTTGATGCTTCAGGTGGAGGTAGTTTCACGCAAAATGTGCTGCAGAGTTTCTAATCTGTTGGTATACGTGCGATCAGGATGCTACGTTATAAGCTCTTTGTACAGCTGTTTTCAGAAGAAGTGATTAAGATGAATTCTGTGCTTTATGGCAGCAGATTATTTTTATAATGGGTATCTATGATCTATTTCAGATGTGTAGATACCAAAAATAAATTATGCTGATGTTTGATTACGTTTGTCTTGCACTGTCCAGTAAAGTCTCACAAGAAACACTTAAAGAGATGGTGGTGTTTAGTGTAGATAAGAGAGGATTAACCTGTGCATTAACATTGCACAAATGAATTAAAGGTTTTTGGACAGAAAAAGATAGTAATTTGGTCTTTGAAACCACTTTGTGTAGGATAAGAGCTGATGAGGGTTGAGGGGAGGGAGAAGTATGGACTGCATTAGATACTGAAAAAGATCTTTTTCAGTGGTAATGATAGCCCTGGAATCGGTTGCTTGTAGAGGCTGTAGAATTGTTAATAGGGGAGCTTCTTAAGAACACAGTAAGTATCTAAGGGTGATGGGCTAAGCATGTTTGGTACTGCTGTAGTTTGAGGGTGGACAGACCTCTCCAGAGCCCTTTTTGCATCACCCTTTGTCATTCTGTGGCTGACTCCAGTATGTGGTTTAGCTAAATGTTTTAGCTATCCATTGTGCTATGAATGGGGGTCTGTCACTTTATGCTAAATGTTTAGAGCAAATGTAGATATACATATGTGCAAGTGAGCATATTTTTTTATTAGTTTGATGATACTTGATAATTATAAATCCTCTTGTTTTACCAACAGGGTTCAGCAGATGCTGAAAGAGCCCTGGCAGTAGCTAAGCTTGTGTAAGTCATCTTCTCTCACCCCCTTTCCACCAAGGGTTTGTTTGGAGTCTTTTCTGTACAGAGGAATTATTGTGGAAGATAGGTTTGGGTTTTTTAATTAATGGTGTAACTGCAACTTCTATTTAAAATAATTATTGCTCAAAGCAGCTGCACAAGTTGTATACTGGGATTGATGGCTTTTTGCTAGTGCAGTAAGTGTGTCCTTGGTCTTTCTAATATGAGATTTCCCTGGGTATTGCTCAGCTGCAGGTAAGACCAACATGCCTGAAAATGTCTCCTACTGTTTGTGGCTTGAAACCCCCAATAAAGTACTGTGTAGAAATGAAGAGTGTCTCTCAAACCTTTTTAAAAGGTGATTTTAAGCCTTCATTTCAATAGATGGAAGTTTCAGTAGGACTTGCTTTAGTTACAGTGGTGAATTTGGTGGTGGATGTAGTTATATAAACTTAATCCTCTATAAACATATTTAAGATGAGCGTTTGCAGCTTATGCACAGCACTGGTCACTGAAACCTGTGGAGAGACTGATCTTCAGATCACTGTTAAAATAAATACATAACTTATGTGAGAAGTTAAAAACTCAGAAGTTCAAGTACAAACAACCTTAAATTCCTATTTAAGCCTTAATGATGGTGGAACAAGCTTTCTGGGAAGATTTCTGTTTTTTGATTCTTGTTCTAATATGCTGTTGTCTCTTCTCTTTCAGAGAGGGCGATGTAGCTGGTATTGATATCAACATGGGATGCCCAAAAGAATATTCCACTAAGGCAAGTGGATTTTGATTACTCTTAAATGACTTCCCACTTTCTTAGAGGTATGCAGTGCAGAGTACATGTTCTGGTTTTCTGGACTGAACAAGAAGTAACATTTTCATGCAGATAAATGAGTTTATTCTTTTTGCAATAAATAAGGGAGATTTCATGCCCCAAATACAGTAAAATAACGTGGTCTATTAGAAATCTCCCTTAAGAATAGATTTGGTCATGTAATTAAACATACATAGCCTTAAGTGAGTAAGCAAGTATGAAGTATGTAAGCTCAGGTTAGCGTGGACGTGTACACTGAGGAAGTGGTGATTGTATTTTCTATTGTGACAACCACTGAATATTGATGAAAACGTAGTGACGTTGCTAAATTGCGTTATTGTATGAAGTTAATGCTAAAGCTATTTGGAATTATGAAAACTGACAGGCTCTGTTGTATGTTTCAATTAAAAGAAAATTCTGTAAGGTGGGATAATATTAAGTGTTGGGATTTTCATGTTTTCCTGAGGTCAGTGATTTGGATGAGTGAAATATGTTCTGCTTAGCCTTAATAAAAATAGAAATTGTCACCTGAGGAAGTAAACATTCACAAGTTAGCAATGCTGAGTTCAATTATTGGTCAGTTTTAAGTGGGAGGAAAACGAATGAGTTAACTAAAAAAATAAATCAAGTTCTAAGCACATGCAATTCTGAACTACTCTGTTTTAGCCTCAGATGGTAGAGAACTAGTCAAACTGGTTGTTAGCACTGTTAAGCCAGTTAGTGTATAGATAAAATACAATTAGACCATGGAGCTCCATTTTGATGTCAGATGTTCATGCAGAATAGAGCAGAGCAATTTTGCACTTATTGTCAAAGAACTTGAACTAGAATACTTAAGACTTCATTCCAGTGAAGAAGCCTAGCTGTTGCATTTAAACTTCCTATCCTCTGGTCTTTGTAGTTTTGGCATTTTTAGAATTTGGAGGAAGTTCTCTGTCATGTAAAGCCGTAATGCTTCATTCTTTAAACAGAAAAAAACCCAATATATCCACACAGGCAGTATTTTCACTTGCTGAATCTGTGTTACCTGTCTTTCCACGTGGAAGCTTTTTACTAGCCTTTTGCTAAAACAAGAGCAGAAATGGAAATGGTAACTTCATCTGTTCTTCAGGTAGTTGGCTTTTAGATAAAGTGCTGTTACTAAGGAAATGTAGTCATGTTGAGGATGTCATTAAATTCATAATGGTCTCATAATCCAGTAATGTTTTCTTTAGCCTTTATTACTTCTGTATTATAACTAATTACATGGAAGACTATTTTATTCTTCCACAGAATCATAATTAAGAACAAAACACCAAAACATCCACCCTGTACTTGGATGAAAGAACAAAAATTCAAATGCTGGTGTAAGGTTATTGTATGAACTTTTTTGACCCAAAGCTACTGTCAGACAATTTTGAACTTATTTCTTATGACTACCTCTTGGCCTATAGATTTATGTATGCAGATGAAATAGGGCAGAAAGAACAGCTAAAATATTGAATTGTTAAAGGCTTCATAATTTGTTTTCAGTACTGCTACTTAATCTGTTTTAGCTTGATTTTCTAACTGTAGTGTGTAGACAGAAACTACTGACATCAAGACCTCTTAAATGTGGTGTGTAATGTTAAAACAATAAATCTGTTGAGTAGAAACCAGATGATTACAGTTGCTAAAAAATGGCTTTCTGAAATTCTGTCTACTCCATAAAGTAATGGGAGCAAGTTGGTGCTCTGAATTACCACTGAATTATTCTGATAGAGTTCTAGGAAATGTGTTCCACCAAAGTGTTCACTAGTGCTCCTGCGTTTTTGATTTTGCCATTTTCTCCCCATCCCCCTTAATATAACACTGTACTTTTACTGTGGTCTGCTGTTAGCCAAAATAAATGAGCTCAAAAATGTGTTTGCCTAGTATGTAATAGTTTCTGTATATTTTCCCAGGGAGGTATGGGAGCAGCACTGCTATCTGATCCTGACAAAATAGAGTCTGTAAGTATCACCTTGTGGGTTTTGAACTGCATTGAAAAGTATTATGTACTGTACTCTACTGCAAGCAGGAGTGAATGCATAGAAGACAAGTTTGTTAAGGCTAGAGTGGAATAATCAGTTCTGAATGCTGAAATTAAGGGTGTGGATAAATAGTCCTGATTGAGTTCTCCTTGTCATTGTCTGGACAATAACATTGCTGCCTTCTTCCTTTTCAGTTTAAGAAAAAAAAATCGCAATTTGATGCTATATTTGCAGAGGATTCATACATATGGTTGTAAATCTGTATAAAACCCTCTGTGAACCAGTATGAAAAAGGTTCATACATATGTATATATTTATGTATATATATATTCTCTTTTTATATATGTATATAAAGCCCTGTATGAACCTATGTGAAATAAATATGGTGGGTTATACCATGCAGAATTAAGTTGTAATTTATGAAGCGTGAGGTGATAAAGGCTGGAGGAAAAATAATTAGGAGTGGGAACTGAGAGAAAAATGTTTAGCAGGCTACAAGTAAATCTGGCAAAAATATTTCTCATAGGAATGAAAAGCAGTTGTAAATGTCACTTCTAACAGCTTCCCTTTCTCGGTACAACCATTACATTTTGTTTTGATCTTCAGAAGAGAAGGAAATGATGATCAAAAACTTGGAATTTTCTTTTCAGTTTAAGATGTGGTGAAATCTTAGGCATGAAAATTACTGCTAGCTAGCTGCAGAGGGGTAACTAAGCTCATAGCTTGCAAAAGACAGCTGAAATTACAGATCTAAGTCATGCTTTCCATACAATTAAAAAGTGTAGAATTTGGTTCTTGCACTGGAATCATTAATGAGGCTGACGCTGAAAACTTATAAGATTTGTTGATGGTACTATTGTAAGAAAAATATTATAGTGATGACGATTGGAAAAATCATGTTCTAGTTTGATTTATATGCAAACAAAGTACAAATCAAAAATGCTAAAAAGAGGGGGTGTTTTTAGATCATTTTGTTGGATCTTACTGCTTTTATTTGAGAGAACATTACTGAGGAAAAATTTGAGTAGACAGTGCAAGATGCACTATTTACTTGTTCTAAGTATAAGAACTTGGGAGTGCTAGCTGTAACAGCCCATTTCTGTATTAAGAACTTAAGTACAGTAACATTAAACAAAATTCAAGTTTTAGAGTATACATGACTGAAAGAAATAATTTATCTGCAGTTCAATCCATTTTATACAAGGGAGTGTACTCAGAATAACATACATGATGATATCTCAAAAACCATTTGAAAAACAAGTGTTTTTCTAATAGCAGTCAGGATCAACTGGTTTCCACTCCTATGTTTAGAGAGCTGTTGGATTTCTGGTACCACTACTGTATGATCATACAGTGATTTAAACATGTATAGGCCAGTACATGGCCCTTGTAAGTAGGTCTGTTGGATTTAAATTTAGCTTGTGAAAAGGAGATTCTTTCTGTATCTCAGTTCTGAAATGGTTAACCTAACAACTGATCATTTGTCTGCTTATTCTGAGTTTGTTTTAATAAATAAAATGTGCTTTGTCTTAAGTGTGGAATTCAGTTTACAACCTTTGTTTTCTTAGAAGATTCAATGATGTTGCTTGATATTCCCACCTTTTTTTTTTTTTGAAGGCTTTCTCCTCTTTTTAGGTAATACTTACATTTAATTTTCATCAGAAACTCACAAGTCTAATAGAAGAAGAGTATAACAGCAGTTGCATGAAAATTAAAAGCTTTTACACATTATTTTGAAATTTTCAGGGTTTACTGGTCACCTCATTAAAAGTAGTGTTGAAACTCCAGCAGCATTTAGCTGTTATGTAAAAATCCAGTTAGAGTGGAAGTGAAAATGGCTTAGACTAGAAATAGGTTTGTATATCTATCAGATAAAACTATATAGTTGGTTACAGACTACATGTGTCCATCTAGCATGTAAGATCCTTTATAGAGGAACAGTAATCATTATTCTAATTTCTTTGTGCCTTCAAGAGAGAAAGGAGAGCAGCTTTATTAATGTTACTGTTGTGATCACAGTTCTGTCTTTTTTTTTTTTTTTTCTTTTTCCAGATACTGACTACCCTTGTTAAAGGAATCTGTAAACCGGTAACCTGCAAAATCCGCATTTTGCCTTCTGTAAGAACATAAACCATTATGCTGATGTGTTTAGTTGTTTATTTCCGTGATTCAAAATCAATTAGAATATATGGCATTCTCATATATTGGCATTTTAGATCTGTTACTGTGAAATAGCACTTGGAATTGTAATTTCTGTTTGAAATACTGTCACGACCTAAAGGGTTATCAGACCTGTGGGTGTATTGAGATCATGGTTGTGAATTTGTCAGATTCCATGATACACAAGGGCACAGAGGCTTTTATCCTAGCAATGTCTTAACCTTATTACAGTTTGCCACAAATACCACAAAAATCACCATAGCAAATATACCTATGATTATTAAAGCAAGATAGAGATATATCTGTCTCCAGCTATTACCAATTATTAGTAGCAACAATCAATAGTATAACAGCAATGATGAACATGGTAGCAATCAATTATAGGAACAATCAATAACAGCAACAAACAAGTAGGTATATAATATTAGGAGTTGTTGCAAACTTATCACTAGTGAAGCAAACTTATCAATAGGATAACGGCAAATATAATTATGATAGATTACTTATATGCATATATATATGTATGTTCGTAGTAATAATACTGGTATCAAGTGCATTAGATCTCAGAAGGTTACCAAGCCATCTCAGACAGAAGGAAAAACTGATCCTGGAAGGGAAGCCAACCATTCCAGAAGTAGGAAGACAAACTAAGCCAACCCCTGAAGTAGGCCCAGAGGGGGGACTAATAAAGTAACAGACAGATACTCACTCCAAAGGTGAGCTGCGTCATGGAATTTGGAGTCAGCCAGGCATCCCTGGCAAGATTCCAGGATCTGGTAGCAAGTTTGTGTGGAGAGCTCAACCTGTTTTGGAAAAGGAGAAGTATGTGCAGCACGGGAAATTCACGTAGAATGGAGAGAGAAGCTCCATTTTGGATAAAAATTAAGTCATTTTTATATAATAGAGACACAAGAGGGTGTAGGACACCACCACTCAAGCAACCACTAGATGTTAATTTTTATTTTTCACCTGGGGCAGCCAATAGATGATTGTTTTCTGTTCTTTCAGACCAATTTTTATTTTTCCCAGACTGTTTTCTTGTTCTTGTAGTTAGAACAGCCAATAGCAGTTACAGGTTTTTGCTTTCTCAGGATGTTTTTCCCTTTTCCAGACTACTTTTTACCTTTTCCAATGGTAAGTTGCTGATGCAGTTCATTGGTTTTGCACTTACCAGTGTTATCTCAGGATGTCTCTGGTTTCTAGGTACCCATCCGCTCTTACCAGGGATGCTTCTGATTCACAGGCCTAGGTCCCAGGCTAATGGTTTTCAGACAGGCAGGTATTTTTTTGTCTTAGTATTTTTTGGAAGACCTTTTTTTCTGTTCAATAATTACCCCCTTCCAACCAGTTGGGATTCTGAGGTGAGGAGCCAGAAAGGCAAACTTTGTTTCTCCTCACCGAATGTAAGTCAAGAAAATACTAAACGTTAGATGTCTACACATGGTTTTATTTCATTGAACTCCAAATGCGGATGCTTCTATTAAAAAATACTTTAGTCCTGTTTATTGTAACCACTGAATTAGGTCCAAAGTTTTTGCTAGTGGATAAACATTAAGTGAAAATAAAAAGGAAAAATGTGTTCTTATTTTAAGAAGACTGCCAAATGTGGGACTGACTGAAAGTGATATCATGTGTACATAAGCACAGTACAATGAACTTTGAATTTCTTGACAGTCTGCCTGAAGTTTAAACTTCAAGAAGGGAAGACCAAGCCCTAATGTTACTTCTTCAACTTCCAACATTCATGTTAACAATGAAGATTTCACTTTTGAAATTCTTGTTTACAAAAGAAAACTGCCCGTGCTCTGTAAACTACTCATATTCTATACTGCAAGGAAATTTTGCATTACTTACTCCTGATTTACTGTATGTACAATGACAGCAATAAATACTACAAATGATACCCAAATTAAAAACAACTTCTGCAGACTTTTTAGAAACTGATAGATTGAAGCACTGAAACTGCTAGCTTACACAAAAATGTTCATAATCTTCCTTTTCAGAAGTAACACCGTCCTTGTAATTAGAATGACTTTTTTTCTGGATAGATTTTTGAGTACAATCATTCATTTCAAAGAAATTGTGGTAAGACTGTTACACTGCTAAAGCTGTTACTTTTTTTGTCAATTCTTTTTTTTCTTTTACTACTGATGTAGCTTTCTTACTGGATTTTTTCAGTTGAATTCCCTACATATTTTAATGATTGGTATTTTGCAATTGTATTTTTAGTTACCTGTCTAGATACTCTGATTGCATATGACCTGGATAGATATTTCTGTAGATGGATGAACTGTAACTGAGCTAGCTATTATTCGAAAGTCATTTACATGTGCACTTCAAATGATTAAATGAACAAAGGAAGCCATTGTGAGAAGAATCAGTAGGTGTCTAAGATAATTTTTGTTCTGAAGTATTAAACCCAAGAACTGGCACCTCTCCTTATTTTCTACAACTATCCTAGAGCCTCTTCCTTTTTGTTTCATGCTGGTTTTGCTTAACATGTCATCCATCAGAACAGCAGGTGAGCTTCTGTCTCTGCGTCCATGCCAGCTGGTAGATGTAGCATTTTTCAAAGACTGAATGTGCTATTTTTGTGATGAGCCACAGATCGTTCTCCAGCTTTTGAAAAGAAAATGTTCCTTACCTTTTTCTTTGTTCTCCCTTTCCCCAAAGCTGCGTAAGACAGGCTAATCCAGCAGTGTGCCCAATTTTTTTCTGCCTTTTAACAGCATCTCACCGCTTGAAGATATACTGGGAGCTTCCCCTTTCTCCCCTGTATGTTATGATTCATTGGTCATGTTTGAATATAATTAGAAATTTTTAGATACTAGGTTTTTTTAAGACACACCTGAGAGGAATCTTTATAGATGTGTGATTGCATGTTACATTGATTTCAGAAGACATCCTCTTATTAAGATGCATTTTAATTGCAATTAATGCCAACTTGCTAATCAAGTGTTTTGTATCACTTTCAAATGACAGTCTAAAAACTTGTTGGAAAATATTCTCCTACTGCATAGTATTGTGTTACCTGGTTTGAGAAAGTTTGTCATCTATAGTTTCAAAGCAGTATTGAAAACGTATTCTTATTTTTGCCACAATACACAGTTCTTTTGTTGAAGTATATATTAAATGGTTATGCATGTTGGGAGTTACTGCTGAAATAGGAACTATATCCCTCTTGATAAAACAAAAGACTTCCAACATTTGTACAATGATTGTATGATAGTTATTCCTTTCTCTCTGAACTAAAATCATGTCATTCTCTATTATCCCTCAGGTTGAGGATACTGTGAATCTGGTAAAGAGAATAGAAAAAACTGGTATTGCTGCCATTGCAGTCCATGGAAGGTAAGTAGATATTAGGCAAATGAGACTTAGATTTTTTTTTTTTAGTTTGCTGATGAATGTAGCACAGTAAGAGATGACTAAAATATACTCTACATGTAATACGTGGTTCTGATTTCAACTGTTAACTGAATCAGTGTTGTAGAAGAATCAGGCTGGTAATTAGAGAATCAAACTGCTTGCTGCTATTCTTCTAAAATTTTTGTCTCAAAAGACCAAATAAAACTGAAATTATCTTTCATAATCTGTATCTAAAAATGCTGCTTATCTGGCTATGAAATTACAGTAACAATGTCTTAACCTATTTGATATGGAGGATTTCTCCTCTTTTTTAAAAGAGTTGCATCAAATATATGAAGTAAATACACGGAAATAAGCTCATCCCAATAATCCTTGAGTCATGTCTGCTGTGATTCAGATATCGACAAATTCCGTAGGAAATATTTGGGTTTACTTTTTTTCTGTGTTGGAAAGGAAGAAGGAGGAGAGGCCTCAGCACCCTGTCCACTGTGATGTGATCAAAGCCATATCTGAAGCAGTCTCCATTCCAGTAATAGCAAAGTAAGTTGGACTAATTAGCTTACTGTTGCCAGATGCCTGTACTTAAGATTTGCAAGTGTAGGAAAAAGATCCTTCATGCAGGGTGAATACAACATAACCTGTTGCCAAAGATCAAATGTGAATAGAGGTAGCAGTAACAGAAGCTGGCCTTATGAAATATCACTATAACAAAGTTTTTAGTTAAATATTCTGTGTAGTTTTCAGAAAATAGCGCTTTCATGTGTCATAATTTACCCTATGCAAGTCATTTCTTATTGCATCCAGCAGTTGAATTTTCTACACTTTTAAGCCCTGTGCAGTGACAGGTCATAACCTTACTGCTCTGTTTGACACTTGCACATTGGAGATCACTTGTCCCACTGCTCAAAACCAGTGTTATATTCTGTGGCTTCACATTTCTCTTAGACCTCCTTAGTCTCCAGACACACAAACATGATCCTGATGAATCTGCCTGCTTGTATTGACAGATCTGCCAATAACTCTGTGATAGTAAAATAAGGAACTCAGAAAAGTTTAGCTACAAACAAGTAAGTTTTAAGAGCCATTTTGGAAGCAGAGGTAATGAAAAAGTATCAAACTGTCCTGAATTGTTTCTAAACTGCCTGACCAACCTATTTAGATGTTTTACCTCTTTATAAGTGGCAGTAGAATATCCTTGGCCAGAGGAGCCGTATCCTTAATTTAAGTTCTCTCTTAGTTGATACAGAGTTTTCATGGAAAAGCTGCATCTCTGCAAACCATATACTTGGATCAGGAATTTGAGAACTGTTTTCCTGTTCACATTTCTGTGTAGAAAATGCGTTGAAACTCACAGGTTTTGCTGTTAGAAGACCTGTTTCTGGACTGGACAAAGGAAATGTTCCATGCTGATAATCTTTCTTGATCCACTTTTCAGTGGTTCACCCTCTTTCTAGATTTCAGAATGATCTTTTAAACAATACAGAATTAAAAAAAAAAAACCCAAACAAAATTCACATTGTGCATTGCTATGAATCTTTTGTTTGCCTAGGTAAAAGATGAGGCTAACGATTTTTCTTAGATTTTAGGCACGTCACAGAAATTCTTTCAGATTTGAGATAATATTCAACATAGACTCTTCCACTATTAATGATGTAATCTCACATTGAAAATACAAGGGTGTGTTAAAGTAGAAGTAATGGCAAATAAAACTTTCATGATTATAACAGTGATATTAATTTTTAGTGGAGGATCTCATGACTTCATCAAAGAATATGCAGACATTGAGACCTTCCAGAAAGCAACAGCTGCCTCATCAGTAATGATAGCTCGTGCTGCCATGTGGAACCCGTCTATCTTCAGAAAAGAGGGTCTTTTCCCCTTGAAGGAAGTCATGCAAAATTACATCAAATATGTATGTTTTTTGAAAGATCTTACTTAACACTGTTTAGAATTGTTGATCCAAATCATACTAACTCCTGTTAATTTCAAAGACTGAGGCTCTGGGTGTATTTTAACATACCACATAAGTCTTGCAAATCAACCACTGCTTCCTCTGTTTTATTTTGTTCAGAAAAAAACCTGTCAGAAATCTGTATTCAGAAAACAGTTTTTCTTGATCATTCTTTTCTTACATACCATGCTTTTTAGCCCTAGTTTCTTGGGAACGTTTATGAGGCTTACAGGGCTATATAAAAATGTCTAGGAATTTGAAAAGCTAATGATATGTAAGCCAACTCTATTGATGTTACAGTAGTACAAATAATGTTGAACAGGAAAGTGAAGAAATATTAACTATTCAGTTCCTGCTAGATTCATTTTTAGAAATTAATTGCTTTTCACAAATACCGTCGAAATTTTCAACAGTGGGGAAGCTAAGCGAATGATTTACCAGTAGAGTAACGCTGTAGATCTATAGCTCTATTACCTGAGTCATCTATTACATAAAGATTTGTTATTCAAAATGCACAGTTTTAATGACAGATAGGAAATTAATCTCAAATCTGTGGCTGTGGTCACGTCATCAATTTAAATTTTTTTTTAGTTTTTGAAAATTTGGACTGCCATTTAACTAGTTATAAATATCACTGCATCATTAGTTATGTAAACTGATCGACTCTTTCTTAAGTATATGAATAAGCTGAACTTCTGTTCATGAAAGCATGCCTAAATAATCTGATTATACTTGCATTCATAAATATTCTTAAGTATGTTATTGAGAAAACTGTACATTGTGGTGTGCCTTTCAAAAAGGATATGGAAATTCATCAAGAGACATGAGCATTATATAAGATAAATCTGTTTGGTATGTGTTTATATACTTTGTTTCTCTCTTCCAGGCAGTGAGATATGATAATCACTATACCAACACAAAATACTGCTTGTGTCAGATGTTAAGAGAACAGTTGGAAACTGCGCAGGGTAAGAAGCTGCATGCTGCGCAGTCCATGCAGGAGATCTGGTAAGCATGTACTTCAGAAGTAGGAATTATACTCTGTCAAACTTGCAAACCACTTCTGTCTGTAGCACTGCCTGGCATTTCATACATTCAGTAGTTGGGGGTGGGGGGTGGGGTGGTGTGTGTGTGTGTAAATTCCAGTTAATGAGATGTGGAATAGTACAGTAAACTTTTCCAGGTTTTTTCCACATTCGGGTGTTAAAGCTTTAACCCTACAACTGTCTATATATCTGACATATTAATTTGAGTGGTGTTTCTCTGAGCAACAGGCATTTATCTAATAGTTTGCATTAACTGAGTAAGAAAAGTTTCAGCATTCTCTAGTGGTAGTCTCAAGTTAATAGTGTAGAGCTTGTCTTCTTCCAGAGTAAACTTTCCCTTTTGTATATGGAGTGTCTATTGTTACTGGAATTTTTATGACAAGGTCTTTGTTTTGAATGAACGCTTGGAGATGAACTCAAAACAACCTCTGCAGGTCATCTATATGGTACTTAAATGTATTTCTTTTGTGCTGTTTTTCATACCTGAAATATGCTAGTAAACAATGGTGACTTTTTTTGAGGAAATGTAGTAGCTTTAATGAATCTCTTCATCCTGGACATCTATAACAGTCTGGATGAAATTTCTCAAAGGGGGAGACAGAAAAGAAAGAAGGAAAAGTTTGAGAGAAACCATAAAAGACATGTGATTAAAGAAATCACGCAGAGTGGAGGGGAAATCAGGTTTGGACCCGTCCCAAACCAAACAGAATTAAGGTCTGAGATTGCATGTGTCATATTCATGTTGCGTGCTCTAACTGTCCTTCTGATGGACTGGAGGGCAAGAGAGTCTCTTCATTTTTATAAAAACTATTCTGAAACTGTTATCCTGTGTGTATGAAAATGGATAGAAATGTTGAAAGCTTGAGATGTTTTGCAGATGAAGTTACTATTTTCTAGCAAGCTCTAATCAGCATTCTGTTTATGTTCAAAATGAACGGAAATTACTTAATCCTTTTGCCAGTTTATTGCAACTTACTGGTTTTGGCTCTCTATAAAGGCTGTTCACGATTATTACATTAAAATATGAGACGAATTTCTACTTTATATGTAGAAGGAGCTAGCTTTCATTAACGATAAAGGAGCAGTGGAATCCATGAACAACACTTAGACCTTGCAAGTTAGTTTTCACTTTTGGAATGTAAATAGTTGAACAATTTTTAGTAGCATAACTTAGTATCTGTTTTGCATATAGCTTTCCAATTTCGTTAGAAAAGATGTAGTATAGACTGAAATGGAAACAACCTTTTACAACTTCAAATAAATCTTAGCCAAAAGGGCGGTGGTGTTCTCTACTGAATGAAAAGTAATGCATATTATGTTAAAAAAAAAAAAAAAAAAGGATTTGTAAGAAAGAGTTAAGTGTTTAAACAGGTAGTTAGAAGAGTCACAGTTTATACACACAAAAACTGAATAGAGGTCTAGTGGAAAACTTTCAGCTTTATATGCTATGCCTAACAATTCTTTAGGGGCTTTCAAAATTGAAGATAATCAGTTTTTGTATGTGTGACGCAATACCAATTTCAAAATTGGCTTAAGCAGTGTGTGGGCATGAGAAGGACAGAGAGAGCGTGCCACTTGAAAATTCATAAAACTGCTTTCTATCAGCAGACTCAGTCTTTTAACCACTGTTCTAAACAGCCTGTTTAATGTCCAGAAAGCTGAAGAATATTCAGTTATTAAAAATGCACCTTTATATCTTCAGACAAAAATGTTACTTGATACAGCTTCTCCTGGTGGTGATGGCATGTTACGGCCATTTGAGGTTTTACCTCAGTACTGACTGTGGGAGAACAGGCTGCTGCATTTCAGACAAAAAAAAAAGTAACAGTACATGAGTTGTCGTCTTTTAGAAGCATCAGTTAGCATTATTCAGCTTCATTGCTTTTCTGCTTAGAACATTGAAGATAACCAGAATTCATTTGGTCATTGAACAGCCTCATACCAATGAACATTCTCCTGACAGTCAGAAAATAAAAGTTTTCTTACACTGCAGGTTTTATTGTTATCAACAGAAAATGAATAGTCTCGGTTTTTCAAAGTAGATGCAGCCTGCCATAGATTTGAATTTTAAAAGGATTTGAGGCTCTTGCCTTTGACCCAAATCTTAGTTGCTTCCTCTCTTGTGAATGATACTCCAAAGTCAGAAAATCTGAGATTTTGAGATATTTGGATGTTGTGGTGTTTATTGCTTAGTGTTTTTAAATACGAAAGTCAGTAGAAGAATGTATTTCATACTTTCTGCTCATATTGCCGTTTTGGATCTGATGCACAAGTAATCACTCGATGTTCTTTGCTGATTCATTCACCTGCAAGTATTAATGGAACTAATAACTTGAACAGTGCAGGACCTGTATTTCAGATTAGATTTTTGCCTGGACTTTCAGGCTCTGAATTGAATATATAGTGCTGGAAATGAGAACGTTGGTTTTGTACTTGTAGCTCCACAGTGTCTGATAAGAATTAAAGGAGAAACAATGTAATGTTACTGTGCAGAGTATAGCCACGCTTTCATGTGATTCTCTTTGCATATATATTCTATTTAAAAACAATTGATTTCTTTTCTCTATCATAATGTCATACAAAAATTTATAAGCTGATCTCTAATTCAAAGGCATTCTGTTTGAACAGTGAAGTCTTTGAAATGGCTGACTTCTATGAAGAAACAGCAGCTGTTTTCGAAGCAAAGAAAACATCTTTAGAAACTGAGACACAAGATGAAGATGACCAAATGGAAGATCCAGATGTAATAAAAATGGCCGTTAGATTTGACAAGTAAGCATGCAAATTAAATTTTTCATTATCTTGCATCTGTAAATAAAACCTATGAGTTTGGTAGTGCCTTACAGTTGTGGGGTTTTTTTAAAATAATTTGTATAACAGTGCTTACTGAGGGCATTTTTATGAAGCAATTTGTGTATATCATTACATAATCACTAGCATAACCAGTCTTCCTGTGCTATTTGGATGTTGTAAGATCGTCTTTAGTTCCAGGCTTCCTGAGCCTGCTTAATTCTTTCAGTTAATTTATTAAGTGCTGAATGATTTTTAAAATTTTTAAAATATTTGAACATCTGTACATAGAAGAATATGAGTACACGAAGATAGAGTTCTGTTGTTTTAGTGAAATTTAATTAAAACAAGACTTTTTATAGAAAAAGACGTGCGCAAATTTCATAATACTCCTTTCTCAGTAGATAACGTGCTCATCTGCAATCCTCTAAATGTGTTCCACTTGTAAGGTGTTCCTTGAAAAATCAATTCAAGGAATTAGGTACAATATTATTATAAGTAATCTTTAATTATAATCTGTGAAGCCTATATAATCACTGTTGCTTTCCATGTTATACATACATTTGCTGTTTTTGCTATGTTTAAGTCTATCAAACAGCTCAAGAAGTGTGACATAAAATGCTCCTCAAACCCAGTCATAATGCTTAAATATTTACAGTATATATTGCCTGACTCACTGCAGTGGTTTTACAAGTGATTTTTTCTGCCAAATACAAGGGGCTGTAATTCTGTGTCAGTAACTGAATCAATGCCTAATTTCCTACCCTTTTTTTATTTGATAACTCTACTGCCTTGTAACAGAAGCAGCTTCTTTTCTTTCTTCTAGTGATTAATCTTACATTGTTGCTTATAATAAGCAATGGCAAACTGTATCTCTATTCTGTGTCATGTCTTTAGTTAGAATTTTCTTTCTGGTAAGTACCTTTTCTCTAGTTGTATTACTACAGGATGTGAATGTTTGGGAAGAATTAATAGGAAAGTTTAGATTTTATTTTAGATGTTATATCAGAAATACTAGCTGAATTAATTATCTAATAAGGAAGTGGTATTTTTCTCATAATTTCAGCTGGAAAATTAAACCACAAAGAATAACTGGTAGAAGTAATATAATAAACAGCACTATCTGTTTTAAAATAGAACTGTGTGCATGGGTGTTGACCACAAATTTTTCTGTCTAGGCGTGAATATCCACCACAAATTACTCCAAAAATGTATCTTCTGGAATGGTGTAGAAAAGAAAAGCATCCTCAGCCTGTTTATGAAACTGTGAGTCAATGGAGAAACCTCTTTCTCTCGTTGTCTATGAAATTAAGTATTTTAGGAATCAAGGTAGTGAGAAATTTTGCTTCCCAGTCTGGCATAGCTCTTGACTAAGCAGCTTCAGAAATGGTAATACACGTATGTATGAAAATAGCAGCTTATTTTATCAGAAAATAAAAATGCAAAATTCAGACCTTCAGTCTGGTTTTGATTCATCTGTTAAAGAACTTGCTGTAACTACAGATCATTACCTAGGAGTCCATGACTGACTTTCTTTTACTTCTGTGAAGTAAAGATTTTGAATTGAGAGTTTTTTCTGTTGTTGCATGCTGTTATAGGTGAACTATATTGGAAAGAGCAACTCCTTGGTTAGATGGGGACATTATTTGATTTTTTTTTAGAGCAAAAATATTTGCAGTCTGGACAGTTCTTATTTATTAATCTTTAATATGCAAGGTTAAATTTGTGGTGTGAATTACAATAATCTTAAAGGTGTTAATTGATCGTGTTGTAAAGACAAAAATAACAAGGAATCTTGACAATGTTGTTTGTTCTGTAAATGACATGACTGTTCTTTAACACCCTATTTCTTTCTAAATCTCTTTCTCTAGATTCAAAGACCACTGGATAGATTATTCTGTTCAGTAGTGACAGTAGCTGAGCAAAAATACAGATCAAGTCTGTGGTAAGCTATCCTTAGCATTTTTTTGCAGCTGTATTATAATTGTTTCTGAAATGTTGCTTAAAGCTTGCAGTGAAAGGGTACTCTGCTCTATTGCAGTTGACTTTGATAAAAATCAACTAAAAGGTACCTTCTAAAGGTACCTCTGGAAGGGAGAAAGGATTAAAAATTTCTGAGAATTGAATGTGACAAGAGGAAGTAAGCTTTAGCATAATGAAGTAAACCATTACAGATTTTAATTCACTTAGTACATTAGTCCACAAATTTTATCGGAAGGGGAGCAAATAGGTGACCCAGTTCAATTGTGTGTGAAGAGTTCAGAAAGTAAACCAGGGAGGCACAGGCAGATGCTGGAGAAGGTAATGTCTTTGGTCACTACAGCAGATCCATTCTCAATAACAAGTCAGGATTAAGTGTCTATATACAGTGAAGCAGAGGACAACTTAGTGGCTTCTCAGAGATGACAGTTAATCAACAGTTACATCCAGGGTTGCTCTAAAGTTTCATGATATTTTATATAGTCATCTATTAATACTGAAGTTGGCTTCAGGCATTTGCACCTAAATTGATCTTGATTTAACTGTAAAGCTAGAGCTCAGCATTGAACACTTTAAAGGAGGACAAGTGCACACAACTATTACTGGTGTCTGCAGCATTCCTGTTCAGAGACTTTAGGAAGTTAAGCTCAGCTGATATGAAACTTTGAGAAGAAAATGCTTTTAAATATACTGTTTTTCACAAACGTATAATCTGCGGTCCTTCTCGGAAATTACAGAATTTTTATTCTTATGGAACAGTTTCCGTTTTTGTCAGCATCAATGAACTTGTACGCCTACCAGAGATTATATTTGGACCTGAATGTCTTTCAAGAAAAGTGATCCTTCAAAACTTCAAAACTCAATTTTGTTTAGTGATCGTATTTGTGAAAGTTAACTTTGAGGTTTGTAGCCACTTGGGCCAAACATATGTTGACTTCTTTCATACGTTTGACATGAAGACTGTTTGACACACAAGATCTGATAGAAACAGATTTTTCTGAGAATACTACATCAGGAGTGATGCGTCAACATTGACACCTAGCAAGATTCAAATAATTTTTGGAACTGACCTATTTTGTTGTTCTGCTGTGAGATGACTATAAATGCTGTTTATTTCATGATGTTGCATCAGAGACAGGAAATAGATTGTCTCTTGGCAGTGTAGAAACTTCAGTTTCTACTTTTACCTGTGCTCTGTCTGCTTGCTCTTCAGGGACAAGTCAAAGAAACTAGCAGAACAGGCTGCAGCTATTGTCTGCCTGAGAACATTGGGTGTCCCAGAGGGAAAGCTGGGTGAGGGAGAAAATCACCTGATTAACAAACGCAAGAGGGAAGACCAGGAGCGCTTGAATAACAAAGACCGTGGAGAAGATCTTGCTGAGCCTTCCCATAAAAAAGCTAATTTTATCGAAGAAACTACTGACACGAATGTACTTAAGATGCCACTATAGCATGAAAATTAGAGGTTTTACGCCTATGCAGCTGCAAATTAGCTACTATTTGTATATCTTGCTGTTAACATTTCATTTGGATTCTCAGACAGATAAATTCCCCAGTTTTATAAAAAGCCAGAGATGTTTACTGTTCACCACTCACTGTCCCTATGGTGCCTTTCAGACAGGATAAATTAACAACTTGATTTTAAAGAACACTGAGAAGATTATCTGAAATAATAAATTTTTTAAAAATACTGGATATTTTCTCAGCAATTTTGTCATCGATTTTACTACTTGTTTTTAAGTTGTCAACAATGTGCTGGTAAAAGATGTATGAATGCATCATCCGTAAGCAGATGGATTCATTATGGAACTAGGTCATTAATCAGAGAAATTAATGTTGGAAAATATTAGTAGCCAAGTAGACATGGTTTTGTCAAATGAGTTTTATGCATGTCTTGCAAGCTTTATTTACACTCATCGTATATCAAGATAAGGTTTTCTGCAGAGACATGGACTTAAAAATCATAACACTAAGCATGAAAATAACATTATTCTTTCATAATTTCTACTCCATTTTTCCCTCCAGAAATATGGCAATAGAATAAACCATCCTTTCCTGGTGTTAAGTATTAGAATTGTGCCTTTCCCATAAGGACTTTGGAGCCAAGCCTGGTATCCATGAATTTGTTGAATGAAGGCATTTTGAGCTGTTTTGTTCTCTTGAACTTCAAAGTTCTAGTAAATGTCCAGAGGTATATTACTTGCAATAATGGACATCCAAATACAGTCTTCTGTGTTTGTTCTTGAAATGTGACCTAGTTTGTGTCAGCTTTTAGCTGTTGGTCATACTGGTGATCTTAATCAAAGGCATGTGTGACGTTCTTCATTTGCCATCATCATAACTTCCTATTAAACTATAAGTACATGCTATATGCCAAGAGAGGATACAGACCCAGTCTGATTTAATGGCATTCCAGCTGAGCTTGTCTGAGTTAAGTTTGAGTTCTGAATCCCCAAAAGAATGTCGTAATTGTTTAGGAGAATTCAGGGATTTGTTATTGACAGTGTATTGAAATGGTGGTTTAGTTTCCCTCAGCAGGATGAGAGATCTTCAGATTATCAGTTCTGGTTTGAAAACAAAATGACAGGTATATTGTGCCATGATATCTAAAGTATTTTGTATGAAGAACATACAAAATATAATTTGTTTGCATGTAGTTCATAAATAGTCTTCCTATATAAAAATTTGAATATTTTTCCTCAAGTGATAGTGCTAGTGTTAATCTGTTTTACAGTGGAAGAACAATATCTCACCAGATAATATTCAGGACTTGTGAAATTAAATAAATGTGTATTCATACTTAAAATGTCTGCTGTTTAGATCAGAGTAACTTACAGTACATTTGTACGGTCCAAGAAGAAAGCTTTTCTTGCTCATTTTGTAGTGAGTAGTACTTACATTGCAGTAAATGCAGTTCAATATGCTTACATTTGATACAACTTTAGTGCTAGAATTTTACTCCAAAGCAGCAAAAGAATATGCCATATTAATCAGAAATTTCATAAGTAGCCATTTTCCTATTGTGAGTCCTATTTGGATATCTTGGTTTTGTCAGGACTATATGGATCCATCATAGTTTAATAGAGGGGAAAAAGTCGTACTTAGGTCCTGCTAGCAGTGTGACTTGCAAGAATCATAGAACTATCATAGAATCACAAATGTTTGAGCTCGGAAGGGACCTCTGGAGATCATCTAGTCCAGCCCCCTGGTTCAAAGCAGAGTCAACTAGAGCAGGTTTCCCAGGATTGTGTCTAGCTGGGTTTTGTGTGCCTCCAAGGGTTGAGACTCCACCTACAACCTTTCTTGGCAACCTATTCCAGTGTTTGATCACCTTTGTGGTTAAAAAAAAAAGTGGGTTAATTTTTTTCCTTGTATCTACATGAAATATCCTGTATTTCAGTTTGTGCCTGTTGTTTCTTGTCCTGCCACTTAGAAGAATCTTACTTCGTCTCGTCATCATTGTCTGTCGAAAATTAAAATTAAACCTTTGGATAAACCCCAATTATTACAGGTGGCAGTGCCTCCATACAGTACGGACTTGTATGGCAGCATACAAGTTGGTGGAATTTCATGGACCAATTTATAGATAAACCAGATGTGGGGAGAATGTAATTTCTGTCTTGGCTCTTAAAAAAGCCCCTCAAAAATTCGCTCAGAATCAGAATTCTGCTGATACAGACCTCTTGTCAGGAATGAGATTGGATCATTCCATACAGGAGCCAAGGCCATCATAACAGTATTCGTATCTTTTATTTTTCTCCTGATTTTTGTCACAATATGGACACGCATCCTTCCTGCCTCCTTAGTGAGGTGTACTGTGGACTTTTTCACCCGTTTCCTTCCAGCAATTAACTTAAACACAGGCTCTGAATTGCATTTTATGGTGAGAGATAAGTGATTTCAGTGGCTATTGAGAATGTTGAAAATTTGGTTTTGTGTTGAACAGCTGAATAGATTTCTGCAGCATGCGGTCAAAAAATTCACATGGAATTATAGTTGGAGATATACCTAAACAGAGGTGGTATGAATACCCTAGCATGCAGATGCTTTACTAGTCATGTTGTGTTACAGAATATGTGCCTTGGTTTGGTTGATGGGAGTGAATTGGATAATACTGTATCCGTAGCTCTCTATGAGCTGAAACAAATACTATGTTAACACTAGTCTGTGAAGTATATGTATTTATATTAAATCAAATGGGCGCTAAGAGTTTTGGGGCTGTTTCTGTTTTCTGATATTGTGTGTCTTCAAATCCTTATTTAAATTATTATGTGGTCGCCAGTGCTCACTCTTACTCCTCTCTAATTCATTGTAATAGTTGTATACATTAATGAGGTTGTCTGTGCTGTAATTTTGGATGGCCATAGTTAGGCCACACAGAGCACGTGAAAATGAGAGTAAGGAGTCACACTGCTGGAATGAGCACTCAGTGCTAAATACAGAAGGGCTGTAAATGTTGGCACATGGCTACAAGGCATAACAAGTTTGATGCCCTTGATCAGTTTCAAAAAGAACTGAAGAAAAGCTGCAGTTGCATATATATGTGTGTGCAGAGGTTAGAATTATTTGGTTTAATGATTTTCTGTTACATGCTTTCATTCCTCTTAGTTCTATTCCAATTAATGTGTGACTGATTATCCTACTTCGACCATTCAATTAATTCTAACCAGTTCTACAGGTAGGATAATTACTATGTGTGTTCCCTTCTCAGCACTGGTTTTGAAGTAATTACTTCAGTGACCAGTGCTTTCCTTCTAGAAATTGTACATCAGTTTTAAAGAGCGAACTACACTGGTGACTCTTTTGTTTCTCCTGTGCTTCTCTTTTCTGCTGTACCTTTCAGAAACAGAAGGTGGCAGACTTTTTTATTTTAATTTCAGAAAAATATGCTGACTCCTGCAGTATTTAACAATCCAGCCCTTGCACTTCTGTGTTCTTGCATAGGGTGGCAATGGAGACCACAGTTGGGTTGGAGGATATTTAGCATCACTCTTAAGAATTTTTTTTAATGTGGTGTGAGTATGATACTTGGTCAATATTAACCAAAGCTGTGCTCTATTTTAAGTATTTGCTTAGTGAAAATGTTTCACTATTAATCCTGTGGAATTCAGTGAAGCAACTGGCTTTTTTTCTGTCACAAAGCGACAGCAAGCAAATGAAAAAGCAGTTGTGTTTTGTTTCTTGATACCAGTGCTGCAGAAAGTATTTGTACTTGCCAATGGGAGATCCATGGGTATGGGGGGAACTGTAACTTGTCCTCCCTGTAGCCCACATGTACTCTGCTTATTAGAAATGTGGATAGGAATGGAAAGATATTTTTACTAGCCTTTTAGTATGGATGCGCTCACTGGGGCTACCTCTGGGGCCTGGCTGGTTGGAATGCTTTTTGGAATGTCCCGGGCTCTGAGCCCAACCCCACCCTGGAATGTGAGGTTAAATGTTGGCGGTACAAATACAGAGTTTGAATATCAAAATCCTAGAGTTCCCCAGTGCTGCAATTTCAGAAAGCTGGCAAGTGAACCATGTGTCAGCTCAGCTGCTCTCTGCTTCAAAGAGTAAGCATGCTTGGGGAGGAGGGGGGAGGTAGGATGTTTTTTGTTTTGGTTTGGTATTTACCTACCCGTTATGACCTGCAGAAGGGCATGTTTTTCAAAGATGTTAACTGGCAAGATTGCAAGAGGTCCCAAACAGGTGTTAGCTACGAAGAAATCTTCATTCACAAAAGCATTTTATCACCACTTCTTTCATCAAACCTACAAGCTCTGAGAGCTGTTGCTTTACTAAACAGGACTCTGCATATATTTGGACTGTGAATCAAGAAGCTGTGTTGATGAGTGGCCTGTAAAGCTTAAGTTTCCATCTATACCATAGTGCAGGGGGCCTATGTTTGAGGCTTTTTTCAGAGTTGCTGATGAAAAACATTAAAAGCCAGACACGAAGCCTTTGGGGAGGAGGGAGTGCCTCCTGTATTGTTAAACAGCAGTTGCCTAGGTCAGTTAAGGAGAAGAATTGATGAGCCCAGAGGGAGTCAGTCTAGCCCAGTCATCCTTAAAGGAGCATTAACCTCAATGGTTTTGTGAGAGGAGGCTTAAAAAATGTCCCTTGTGGTGTTCACTGAGCTTCTAAATGGAACTGTGTTGTAGGAGTTAATGTGAATCTGTCAAATATCTATTAGATAAATAAATACTTTTCCCTTGGCCTGGCATGGTGGGAGAGTCTCTGTTTTTCATTTTTAGAAAGTTATTGTCTGAGAGATCCTCTTGTGAGAGTTTACAAAGCACTGTAGTAAAAACCTGACACTTCACTTGTTTTAACGTAATTTGCCTTGGTAGTCTCCATACATTTGTTAATGCTTCAGTGTGTCATTGTGTTTGATATGAAAAATGAGCTTCCTGTTTAACTGCCGTTAAAAACAATTGCTTGGTGATTGCAACTGAAATAGTTATAATTTATAGTTGTGAACAGGGATTATTTTTTTTTAGTATTCTATTGTGTAGAGCTGATAGAAATGGATTTGAGTGCAGATCTTCAGTCTGTAATTTTTAGCTGTTTAAAAACTCTGTAAATATTTTCTTTCCTAATAAGGTATTTTGTTGATCTGTAAAATTATCTGTGCAGTGTTAGGATGCTGCATGTGCTGTGCATGCCTGTATGCTTCCCACTGTTTGTTCCGTGCACCGGTGTTAGCAAGAATTGTTAGCATTTGGTCATAGGTCTTCGTTAAATGTCTTAAACAGAACCTGATCAAATAGTTTCCCTCATGGTGGTCTGAGAAAAGCTAGAGGTACAAAGATACTAAACTGAAAGCTGGTACTTTTTTTTTCGACCTTTTTGTAATTTCAAGTGTTGGCAAACATTCTTCTTTCAAGTTAGGAAAAAAAATTAGGCTCTAATCAAACTTCATTGGGAAGCTTCAGTTACTTACGAAATTTATTTACTTAAATTAAGTACTGCAATTTTCTTTAAGTTTCTCAAGTAGCAAAGACATGAATGCCCATTTAGTACTTTTACTGTTTCACTAGCTCTCTGAATCATTTTAAAATTTAAAGCAAACTTCTGGGCTGTCTGCATATCTGCTCTACTTACATACTCATTTAAGTCCCATGTAACAAACAAGTTAAAAGCTGAAACCATTGACATTGTTTTCTTCTCGCTGTGCTGAAATAGAGCCAAATCCTGGACACCAGAACACAAGTAAACATGTCTGGGTAGAGGTACCTATACGAACCACAAAACCCATGAGATCTTAAAAAGTGTTAAAAACAATATGGGACAGTTTCACTTCAGCAGAAGCGTGCATTTATTTCCCCTGTATGGCATACAATGTGCTTTTTTGTAATTTGTTTCAGAAGTTAATTGACCATTTGGTGTTCAGTTCCTTAGGTGAGAGGGAATAGCAGATGGAGTGTTCACTGGGGCATCAAAATGATGTGATTTCAGAAAGCTGGAATATTGAGACTGCAGGTTTAAGCCAGTAAATCACTATACAATTAGACTACGATGCCTACCTGTCATATCACATGGTAATTCTAATTTACTGTCTTGCTGCCCTGTGACATTCTCTTATTACAGCTAATACCAGCTTTCATGTTTTGCTGTGCCTGAGCATGGGAAACAGCTGTAGTATTTACAGTGTTTATAGCCCTTTGCCTATATAATTACTGCGTTATGAATACTGAATTAACAGAGATTTCATAAATTATCTTCTCTCCCATTAACTGTTATCAGCATGCCAAATGTTGCAATGTGGACTGTAGAATCAGTGGTAGTTTGCTCACTAGTGTAGGTGACACGCAAGACTATGCAGTGTGACTCGACATAGTGCATGTCCTGTAATGGCAGTGATCCTGGAGTGAAGGGATAAATAGAGAGGAAAAAACCCCTTAAGACAGCAAAAAAAGCTCCCCAAAAGCCTCAAACCACCAACTAGTCACGTCTTTCTGTGCAATAGTATTGGTTGAGCATTTACCCATAGATTTGGCATTTGCCCATCTTCGTCATCTTCGGTATTTAAACTCTTGTTAGTCTGTGGTAGAATTCTCAGTTCTTTGTTAGAGACAAAATGTGTAAGACCATTTATTTAAATGATGCTCTATGCCACTGCGTTGCGGAAGCAAAAGCAGCTCAGAGTATGATGGAGGACAGAGTTTCCATTTCATTTCTTCTTGTAGAGAACCACACTGAAGACAAACAGATTTGTTCCACCCCCACTTTGTTATTTTTCATACATCTTAATTTAAAAAAAAAAAGTATTTTAGATGAAAAGGAGATTTTCCAGAAAGGGTTGATGCGTTTCCATGAAAGGAAGAGCTAACCTCATCCTGTTAAAAACATCTTGCATCTTCACCTCTCACTGCTAGACTGCCATTATGTAAACCATTTCCCTTGGCCCAGCCTGTGAATTCACCGGATCACCTGGTCGGAGAGAACATTTCGCCCACACAGTTCACTCTTCTCACTTCCCCTGTGCTTTAGAACCTCACATACATGCTGTCACTGTACCAACATCCTATATGGCCCAACGAAACAATACAATAATGTGTCTGAGTGAATGCATCTATGAAAAGTGAATGCTATCATCTACAAATTTTACAGGGTTTATGGGAGCCAGACCTGATCCTTAAGCCATGAAAACTTCCCCTCTGGTAAAGTGAGAGAGGTAACATAGTAGCTGTCTTGTTTTAGGCCATTCTAATCCTCTAATTGTATTCTTATGAACTGGATACCTGGGGCCAGTGGAAAATGTTTGTGTTCCAAGGCCCGAATTCTCACCTAGGTCTGTAGTTTATTCCTGCTGGTTTAAAGATAACCGCCTATTGGCGCATAGGAGGGACATTCCTCAGTTTACTGTGCAGTGGTACTTTTTTTTTTTTAAATTCTGGGATCCTAAACTCGCAGAAAGTGGCGCTCTCTTCCTTCTTGCATTAGTATGTTTAGTTGGCTTTTTTATAACTGTGACTCAAACTGATTTTCACTAAATACAGCTTGACCTTTAGAGAAACTGTCTAACTTTTTAACAGATTTTGGGATACTAACAAAAGCTAGTCTTAGCTTATTGAGGCTACTGGTCACTCTGGTCAGTGTGGCTGGGGAATAGACCATTTTTTGAGTGGTAGTTCAGGCCAGTTTCTGCCTAGTTGTTTTCTTAGTCTCACTAAGCTAAAGTAGCTTTTGTAAATACCATTCTTTTCTTCCACCTCTATCTTTAGAGTAGGCAGATGAAGCTGACCAATCTTTTTATCTGAACATAAATAGTCTCCTTGTTAATACCTAAATTTCCGTTGCAAGCTTTTCTTGCATCCCTGGGTGCACTAAAATGAATTAGGGATTCAGCTCTTACACCAGAGTTACTGGAACAGTATTGTGCAGGGGTTGACTTCAATTCAAGATGGTATTTAGCTGGGACGACAAAAAAGTCTGTTGTCTTCCTATTTTTGCTTCTGTAGGTAGGGATCATTAAACAGCACAAATTCCTTCCTTGGTTTCTGTAGTGCATAGCTGGTAGCATTCAACTGGTGTCAGTGTTGGGTTTTGTTATGTTACTTCCTTATGCAGTAACTGGGGTCCTCGAGCATGCACATATCCCTTCAGCAGGGGCATCTGGCACAGGGGCAGGGCAGACAGCTGGGAGTAGCTACCAGCTTTGCTGGCCCCAGCGAATGTCAAGTCCCACCTGATGTGCCTTGCTTGACATGTAAAGACTGGCTAGAACAGCAACTTAGCAAGAATACCTGTGAATTATGAAGGTGGAAAACACAACTGGATAGGGAGCCTTTTGCTGTAGTACCTGCACTTACGACAATACCTCTCAGGTGGTAAAGATGTTTTAGCTAAGGTGGAATGAGCTGCTGGTTACAGTCCAGTTCTTAGCATGCAACATCCTGTTGCCGACCTCAGCACAAACATCAGCAGCAAAAAAGAAAATGACAATTAAAAAATAGATATTTTTTTTTAGCTCTTTCAAGTACAGTATCTCCAGATCAAGACTCAAGGTCAGTGATACAGGCTTCTGTGGAGTTTGTACATCATCTCTATGATGTAGCTGACCGAAAAGAATGTAATTATTTTCATTCTTAGATACTTGTATGCAAATGAGCACAGAAATTAGTGTGATGAGAATATACAGACAGATAGGATGTGCAGTTGACTGATACGCTTGTGATTCAAGAGATGGAACTGGGAATGTCTGGCATATTTCTATGCAGTATACTTCCTATCTATTGACTGCTCAGTATTTTGTGGACAAGTTCGTAACCTTTGCATAACAGATAAAAGCTATCAAATTTATTCTGTGAATTTCTATAGCTTAGTCAATTAATGATATACTTCAATACCTTTGTCAATATATATACTTGAGTGTATATATTATAAATAAACCCACAGTGCATCATGAACTGCTGTAGTTTAACATAAAAGTAGCACCAAGAGGATCTTCCTTGATAACTGAGGAAGTGGCATGATCTGTCATTAGTTTCCTCCTAACGAGAAACAAGTATCTTCAACCACATCTTTAGACTCCCACGCCATTGTGGATATCAAGATGTTAAGCTCGGTTTATTTTAAAGGTCATCATGTGAGATCTAACACACAATTTCTAAACTAGAAACAAAACATAACTCCAAAGAAGGAAAATGCAGATTATCAAAAATAAGTGAAACTTAACACAATGTCTAAAAATAGACTCCAACATTACTTTCATGACTTAAAAACATTAGCAATTATGCACAGGATTTGGGGTTGTTTTTGTTGTTGAGCTGAATTTCAAGTCTGTGTGGAATATAGTTTTATTATCTATGTAATAGCAACATCCAAAATAGGTCAAGTGTTAAGAGTACATGGAACATCCGCTATGAAGAATTTACCATCTAAGAGAACAAACATGAAAGGTAGGGCAGACAGGATATAACTGTACACAAAGAGTTGAAGGTAGGGAGGAACACAAAGCTGGCTGACCCATTTTTCACGCGAGTAGAGGAGAAGCTGGAGTACATTTCTTGGTGCTTTTTGTGCTCTCTGTTACAAAGAAAGATGGATATGGTAAAGGAGGAGGAAGCTGAGGAACTCTGAGTGGACTTGTCATAATCAAGACATGGGAGAAAAAAGTTTCATATAAAGCAGCTTAGAGAATGTGTTGTTGGATGAACCAGTGAGAAGAAAGTTAAAATAGTCAGGGATCTGGAACTGGGGTTACATGAAGCCGTATCAGTGTCAGAGTAAAATGATTTACCATCTCTTTGAGTGCTTTCATTAGTGATTTAGGTATGGGTCTGGGATGCTGGATGATGTCCTGAGTTGAGATCTACCCACTATAAATAGAGGAGGTAGTGACATACTTTCTTATATATGAGTCTTGACAGGAGATTATTTAAAATGGAGATCAGCATTGTTTCAAGTTTTCATGAGTTGGCTATAAAGCTTGAGATTGAATTACTTACAAAGGAGGAAATGCTGGGTAAATTAGGTGGATTAAAGTAACATATTTTGGATCAAAGTTCTCACAAACTTAAAAGCTATTTAGGCAAGGAATTTTGCCTCAAGCCCTTTTCTGTTTGAAATTTTTAAATTGTGTGCTTAAAAAGAAGGAATTGGTATCCAGTACTTGATGGAGACTGCATCTGAGACTTTTTGTGAAATGTATTATATTTTTCTGAGATAGGAGGTGAGCTGAAGAATGCCAAAAAAGTATTAAATGACCATTAGTTCAGGAAGTTGCTACCTGTCCTTGAGTCTTACAGATTTATTGGAATGACACTGTGTTTGAACTATGTTGCCAATATATTCCTGAAACAAATAACATACAATTCTCAGAGATACTAAGCTACTAAATACACTACTGTGGCATTGAGTTCAAATATGTTATACTCCACACTTTTCAAGAAAGAATACCTTTAACTAAGGCAAGGGACTATGAAACCTGACTTGATATCTATCTGAGCTCTTTCACTGAGCTATTCAGACTCAGCAGTGATTTGATCCCTTTACAGTTCCAGTTCCTCTGCTAGCATAGAGACTTTGTACGTTATCAAGGCTCACGTAACAGGTGGTTGTTCAAAGCAAGTCATCAAGTCCTTGCCTACTGCTGCTTGCTGCAACCTCCATTGCTTATTACCTCCTTCATTGTGTCAGCACAGACACTTGCTTATGGTTCCTTTTATTTTTCAGGTGAATCAATTCCCTGATCTGATTCACTCTGGGACCACACAAGTGTTAGTGGTGGCACAGCAGCAAGGATGGCACTGAGAAGAGAAAGGGTACGTGGGAACAGAGAGTGCCAAAGGAGGGGAAATGGGGACTGCAGAAGTTGATACTCGTCACCTAGAAGTCTGTACAGCCACAGCCTCGTTAGCTTCAGGCTGCCATCCTGGCAGCCTGATGTTGTCATTTGTAGATCTTGTTTATGAGCAAGGTTCATATTAGTCAAATTGGAATTGTAATTTTTTGCATCAAATTATCGCTACAAATGGTGAGAGTCATGGCAATAGAGCCCTCCTGAATAAGAGCACCATGCACAAGGAAAGAGTTTGCTTCGCAGTTTCTGAGAGTAGCTAAGACATGTTATTTCTGTGTAATTGAAGTTGTATTGTTAAAATACCAGTTAAAATGGCTGGCTACTGGCAGAAGGGCCAGACCAAAACAGATCTCAGAGCTGGCTAAACTTTTCAAGTATTTATTCTATTTTGTAGAACGTCATGCATCTCTGCAATGAAATCTGTGCTGCAAGGGTTTCATTAGCAATAGCTAATACAGCTGCTTTATAGCCAGGCTGGCTGTGCCTGCATGAGCTGTAGCTCTAAAAATGCCTACAGTGTACATATGCCTTCAGTCACAGTGGGAGAAGTTGGTGGGCCAGTATCTGCATTATTTAGTGGTAAAATAGTTGGAATTCTGATGGACTTCCCATTGATTTTTATGTATATGGCAGCAATGTGAGTTTGTGATGGAAATCTCCATTTGTGAGCATAAATTGTGATTTTAGGGAAGACCGTATCTTTTAAACCCTTGGTATTTTCTTACCTCTTGCTAGACCACAATAGGGATTGTGGCAGCTGATAAACAATTCAGTCAAGTGCAGAATCTAAAATTAAATACCTTGTTTTACCTCTTTTGCCCACTATTGTTTCCTGAAAACAAAGAATATTTTGAAATAATTATTGAATCTGCAGCACACTTCTAAATGTTTATCTAGGGAATTAGTGCTTTGGAAAAGGTTTGGACTGGTGTCTGTATAGGCTGAAGTCCTCTGCCTATGATTTGGTTACAGTGTGGTCTCAATTCTAGAAAAGTAACTGTGGACATTTCTTCCTGCCCTTGCATTGTCCTCTCAGTTCTGCAAGTGCAACTATGTGTACAACTGTTTGGCTAACTAGGCTGGGGAACTGATGCAGGGTAAAAACAAAACAGAGTGCTTTTATTGGGTGGAATTTTTTGATAACCAAAGGCCACTGTGGCCAGAACTGCTCAAGAAACACTCTTATTCTCATCTAGGATGATTTTGAATCACGCTGTATAGTTCCTGGGCTATCCAGGGCCCCACAGTTCACATTACCAGATGCTTTGGACAGTGTCTCATTCCTAAATGAAAGATGAAAATAGATACTTTTTCAACACAGAAGTGGCAGCTGTAAGTATTTAAAGGGTAGATATTGGCAACTACAAATGAGCTGAAATGGAAGCTAAGTGGATTCTTGCATGGCTAGCAGACAAATAGCATTCTTGTGCAAAGTGAGTTGTCTTTCCTGGCAGTAAGGCAGAGTTGTTTCTTGACTGTGTAACAGATGCTGTGCCTCTTTTGTAGGCGCATAAGATATCGGTGTTTAATATTTGGAGGGGGATTAGTCTGCAGCAAACGAAAGTTGTGGCAATTCAAAATGTGGACAGGAGATCAAATGTGTTTCATCTTGCAGCAGTTTCTGAGTTAACTGGTTTTAATTGTAAAAGATTTATTTTTAAAATAGAACTGCCAGAGGCTAAACTTTACAGATCATTAAAATATAAAGACTTTTTTTCCAAATGGTCATCATTTTCTCTCTTTAAAGAAATTGCTATACATTTGCCTACTCCTATGATATTCCTAGGGTTTTGAAGTGAGATTTTGCTCTTCTAAATCATGGTATTCATACACTTTGTTTGAGTGTATTAATAGCCATAGTAACCAACTGTCAGTGAGAAACTTGTCCGGTCCCTAGAGTAATAGGAGCCAACCAAAAGGAACATTTTTCTTTCATTCCTATAGTTCTCTGATTATTTGCCACAAAAACCAGAGTATTTTGACAGAACCAGGTTAGGGAGTGGCTCCATGTGTAATCAGACTGGTAGATCTGAGAGCACTGGCAACTACAGGCGGTGTGAAGGAGTTCACCTCTTAATACAGATCAGCTACACAAGTCTGACCATGTCCTCAAGTTCAGTAATGTTCTCTGAAGTTCAGTAATGCTCAGTCTCAGATCAAGGCAGGGAACATAGAAACTGTAATCTCAAGATGTCTTGTGATATCTGTTCTTTAAAAAAGAAACAAACAACCAACAAAAAAAAACCAAATAAATGCTCAGTTTATGGTCCATATGATATCTGAATTATAAACTTGAAAATCTGATTGCTCTGGACAGGCAAATGAGCTTAATCCTTTGCTTTACTTGGCCATGAGTGAAGTTAAAGTTTGCAGAGAGGTCCTCCATACTTTGAGACGGGTCCCGGAGAGTGTAAGGGATGAAAAAATGTAAGGAGAAATGCAAAGGTTCGGGGAGAGAATTGAAAGAACCTGTTCCAGGATTCACAGTAATCTCTTTTCAATTCTCTTTGATGCTGTTCCTGAGAATCTTACTATCTTCTAAACTGAGAAGGCGATGACATCTTCTACAGTCAGTCTTCCTCATGAATCCAGGTACTATTTACAGCTGCTGAGATAGGTGGTGGAGAGACTAGGTATTGGTATCTCTGAGCCAAATAACATATATCTGGAAAGCATATAAACTTTTTGACATTGTTAACTTTTGAGCTTTAAGACAGATTGGCAAAAATAATACAGTTGGTTCAGGTCTCCTGTTCCTACCACATCTATATAAGCCTAAATAAGATAGAAGTTCCTTTAAAAGGATTTATGCATTTTCATTTTTGTCTGACTCCCGGCTCAATATTTTTGTGTAGAGAATAAAATCTCCAAACATGCAGGATTACCAAGAGTCATTTCTCAAGGGAAAGACTTGGAAGGGGAGAAGCAAAACAAAAATGTCCCTCTGTTCCCTAAAACAAAAGCATATTCCTTGGAATCTCTTTATAGAGATTCTATATAGGGAGCATATATTTTGGTCAGTATGTGAAGGGTACTCAGTCCCACTGCACTTCAGAAAATTGACCAGGTTCTGGCAGTATCACGGAGACAGATATGACCTGTAAACAGTCTAAGCATTAGGGATTACCTCTTACCTTATGTCAAAACAAGTGCTGCATTATATGGAGTAATAACTCAGCCCTGTATTCATAAAAGTGGGGAATGAGCTACTGCTTAACAGTTCTTTTCATAGACGGAATTTTAAAGGCTCTATAATACTCAGAATTTTCCGCTACAAATGCCTGTATTGTGTAATCTGGTTTGGGGATAGGCAAATAAACTTACAAGCTTCCAAGATCCAGTATATATGTGGTTATAAAAGAGTCTGCATATTTTAATTTTTAATTTTCCGGTAAACTGCAGGACTCAGTAACAAGAGGCTCGTTCATACAAAAGCAGTATGCAACCGCAACAGTATTGGGCTTGGGAGGGAGAAGGAAAGACCCCCTTGAAGGCGAAGCAGAGTGAGTTTATTATGATGTGGTCTTAGCTGTGTGTAACCCTTTCCAAGCGAATATCTCCTTGGTCCTTCTAACAAGTATGAATTACAGGTGGATGTTACTTTTTGGAAGAAAGGGATGAAGCCATGTAGTTTGTGCACAGACAAAATGACAGGTGAACTATGAATTCAGAGTACATAACGTTGAGAAAGATGACCCTTAAAAAATTTTGAAACTTCACTAAGAACTGTTTCTACCACACAAGCCCTGTGTAAACAAGCCCAGTTTTGCACATTTAGTAAGTGTGCTGTAACATGGATTTGCAAAGTGGCAGCCAAAAGTGCATATTTGCAAGGAAGCCCCTGAATTCTATTCAGACTATTTAAATGGCACCCCTATAGTTTCAGTTTATTATTTAAAGGATGAGTGTTGTTGCCATCTTTAACCGACACCTTTTTGCTTTCCAAGAATTCTCCTTTAATTGGCTGCCTAGGTAAGTAGCAGAAACATCTTATGCTCAGACAGGATGGCTGCTGTAGTTTGAACACCTTTTCTCATGTCTGTGCTCCTCAGTCTGCAACTGTTCATTCCCCACATTTTTGTCACACTCAGTTGTGGCAGTACAATTGTTCATGGGATTTTGTGGTGAAACAAATTAGGGAATTGATACAGGTTGAAAAACATCCTCTCCTCCACACTCCCCCCACCAACCCTCCCAACAGTTGTTCAGGAGCAAAAAGAGAAAGAAAAGGAACAAGGAGCATGGAAGCAAGGGTGGTTTAGGTCAGCACTGCTGACAAAAGCAGTATTTATCAGACTATGTCCTGTAGATATTAGCTACCCGGTTGACTTGGATGTCTGTGACATTAGAAAGGTGAAATCTGTTAGACTTCCCATTTGTTGCAGAAAAAAAATACCTGATCTGTCAAAATGGAGAATCGCTGTTATGGAAGTGATGTTTTCTGTTTCTCTAGCTGCCCTTGGTGAGGTAGGGCAGTCTGCTGGAGCTACAGTATGAAAATTTATGTGTGCATATACACCATAGCCTGTCCCTGTGTATTTGTGATGTAAAACTGTAAACAAGTCAAGTCATTTAAAAATTCAAGTTTCATTTTCAGAACTAATATTGCAGACTACATCCCACTGACTTATACTGAAAGACTGATAAATTTCTAAGGCATGTTGGAAATTAAATTTAGCTTTGGAAGTAACTTCACCTAGTGTAGACAATTTATTCCATCAGTATTTAAGACCCTAATCCTACTGCTGTGTATAGTCAAGCTTCCTTTCAAGGCACTGCCATAAGAACTTGGTGGTTGTCAAAGTTCTTATTCAAGTTAATAGAGGGGCATCTTTCACTTAGTGCTATGTAACTAAAAATCAGAAGTTGTCTTTCAAGTTGAATACGTGGGGATTTTTTTAACTTGTAAAACGAAAACAATGATTGCTTGTTTAACTGCATGCAACTTTTCAGGTTTCACCAAAGTTTTGCTTTACCATCCCCTTGTGTCTTTTAGTAACAAGAGGCAAAGTCAGTTTACATAGGATAAGAGTTTTACTGTAATCTATTTTTAGAACTGAACTTTTTCCCCACAACTCTTGAAGACAAAACACCATGTGAGAAGTTGACTATTCTCATCATATTCCAGCTGAGAACAGAAATAAAAGTGCCAGCAATATCACAAATAAGCCTTTTTTCTCATGAGACTTGCAGCACATTTTTTTTCTGACAGAAAGCGTTCAGATGAATTTCCATACTCTTAGATGTTTATCTGAACTATACCCACTTTTTTTAACCTTTTGTAGCTCTTCCTTATATCTGAGACTAAAAAATACATTCATCAGGGCCATGGCTTGTAGCGACAGTCATTCCTAGTGGATAGATTGTTTGTTTGCAGAGTTACTGGTATGCGTTGTGGGGAAGAGGGTAAATTGATGAATTATCATCTAAGTGCTTTGAAGAGTCTCTCTTACTTGAAGCAAGTTTCAGTCTATTTTTCCTGATGACTTACTATTGCATATCACTTATTTCTGACAATGATCTTTTGAAGTTATTATCCTCCTTTTTACTGAATGCAAAATATATCTCTCAAATTAAGGTCAACAAGAGAAAATCCTGTAGCAAATAATTCAATAGCCCTGCCTTTATCACTTGCAGCAAACCTCATCATTTAGTTTTCAGAATTACTTTCTCCAAGTTCCAGTACTGATTAGCCTCAATACAGGTGTTCTTCTAAAGTCACTCTATAGCAATGTATTCACAGCACTTATCCTTGAGGTACCATCTGTTCATTTATATACTTGTTCGCAGGGCTTTTTACTGGCGTTTGTAAAGGACATTGATATGATGGCAGTGTATTAGAATGTTTCTCTCGAGTTATTGCCCTTTGTGGGCATGTGCAGTGACTAGTACTGCTCTTGTACTTTTGTCTCATGACACAAAGCATTTGGCAGCAGTACTAACTTAAGATATCCCTTGGTCTGCGTTGCTTATTGCAGCCGCTACGCCATCCCTGAACAGTTGTGCTGACACAGCTTTTTGTGGGGCCACGCTGTAGATCAGATCAGGGAACGTATCTGACCTGAACCATGCTCCCCATTTCAACGCCCCCTCCTCCAGTAAAGAGTGAAGCTGGGTCAGTTCCCTTGGTCTGCCTCACAGGGTGGTGGCACAAATGGCTGTGCCAAAGCGGTGGGGCAGATGGTGTGCTTCTATGGTGCGGAGGGAAGGAAGAAACCATTAAGCTGGTATTGCCTAACACCATATTCTTACTAGTCTCAAAGTACAAAAAGCTGTAAATATTAATTTTATTTCCTAGTACTTGTTTTTATAACTGCTATTTGCCTTAATGGCTAGGTTGCTGATTTTAAGTATAAATGAGAAAAGGAGTGGGGTTTGAGACTTAGCTGTTACAATTTATCATGTAGCTTTAATTTATTTATTCAAATAGTTTAAAATGTTGTTAGAGAAACAGCTATACTTAGTATACCCAGTTGGCATTAATGGCAGTCTAACTGGTGTGGATCAAAGCATTGCTGCTTTTGCTAATTATTCTTTAATTGCTAAGTTAATATCATCTTTGGTTTATTATCTGGCACAGTAAAGATACCTGTTTAAAACAGCAACAAAGGTCCTGTAAATGGGGTCAGGTCTGGCTCTGTTCCCTAGATTAGTGTGATCTGGCAGTCAGTCAAATCAAACTGATTCCAGTGATTTCTGCACTGTACCTGACTTGGGCTGGCTTTTCCTGCAAGTCTTGTAGGTCAGAAAGCTGTGATTATGCATTTGCTGCCTTGCATTCACTCTCCATAGAGGATTTGATCCAACCTGTGGATACCCCATGTTTTAAAACCTCCCCCCCGCCCCGTCTTTTTAAAGAAAAACACCTCTCTATACCTTGGCACAAGGCAAGCAATTGACAATTTATGTTGAAGCAGCAGCTTCATCCATATCACTACCTTACTTTTTGAAACTGGGTGTGTTCAGTTGGTACAGATTACTTTATCATTTTTCTTGTTTTTATTTTATGGAGAAGGTGTGTAGAAGACCCAACAACAGAGGAACAGGAAAGGGCTATATGCAAAGCCCTGTGTTTCACATGTCTCTTGTGGTCTTTTTGCAAAATAGGTGCATAATGACAGAGCTCTGGTAAACACCCATCAGATACCCTGGAGAAGTGACTTTGGGGCACAGGCGGGTGGCTTGCTGGTGTAGAAAGCTAAGGTGATAAATCAGGATGGAACCTGTATAACTTTTCAAACAGTTAGGGAAGATCAGCTGGTTAAGCTAATGTGGCTGCTTCTAACTGTAATGGAAAAGGGGGTGTTTGCTGCTTTGCTCTGTAGGTGGTTAGAAGAGGTAACCTCTTCACTGAACCCAGCAGCAGTCAGACCGGGACGTGCATCCATAGCCTCAGAGGCAACGGTGGCAGGCTAAGCTGAGCTGAAAAAACCCTGCTGCTTCCAAAAGAAAGTATTCCATTCCCACCTTATACTGCTCTAGGCAAAGAATTAACGCAGCAAACTTGAAAGAGATGTTTCCATCTGGTTCAGTGAGTTAAGTCAGTTCTCTCCAGGTGATATGAGAGAAAGCATGTGGAAACCTTCCTCTCCGTAACAGGGAAGCGTTAGACTGGTGCAGCTATCGCACTGCATCTTCACTCCGTTGGTTCTAGCTATCAATTTGTGACAAGTCATGCTGGGTGATTTGTGACTTTCTGCTGAAAGATGTTACTGTTTCCTTGTCAGAATTATCATATTTAGTCAAGTTTTATCTGTTTAATTTACAAGCTGCCATATTAGTGGGACCTAAAGCTAATTATAGTTTAAGTCCCTACTTAGACTGTGAACTATGGGGCTCATATAAGGATGGTTAGCCTCTAACTGTTAGACAGCTGATGGTCCATGGGGTTCTCTAGGACTTCATATCAAACATGCATGAAACAGCTAGCTGAGGTCCCTCTCCTGTGCCACTTGCGCTACCATATAATGAGCCAGTTCAGGGAACCGAGACAAAAAGTTGCTTTCTTTGGAGAGCTCATTTTTAACTGGCTCAAATCCCTGAGCTGACTTACTGCACAGTGCTCACGTCAGCACAAACCGCTGAGCAACTAAGGGTGGGTGCAGGGCCATGCTATGGCAACTGTAAATTAGGTTGGCTTAAGGTGTTATAGAAATACGGCCTGAAATGAAGCAGAAAAAATATTACAACTTCCCTTCAAGAATACTGTTTTTCTTGAGTGATTGAGCCACTACTGAGAAATGCAGAGACACTATGTACAAAGGAATTTAAATCCTACACAATTCTAATTTAATATTTAGAGCCATATTTGGGCTAGATGTTATAAATATTGAAGCAATTTCCCAAAAAGGAATTATTCCCACCCTTTTGTTTAAGTACCTGTCATTCTGGTGATTTTATGGGTTAATTAGTTCATTTTCTGAAATGTATTTCTGGGATATTTTCCCTTTAACTACTTCGACCCATAACCTCGTGTTCTGAGAGTTACTTAACCTTTGGTCTTGTACAGCTTACTGGCAACCATTCCTTTCCTTTTAGGATCTTTCTTATTTGTGATTCTTTTAGCAATATAAACCACATATAGCTACTATTTCCTAACAGGAAGCCTCACACAATGAATTGATGTTACATTTCATTAACAGAAAACTTTTAGATATTTCACAAAGTTACCGACACCAGAAACACTGTACATGAATACCAAATGTTTGGCATAATTTAATGAGTTTGTAATCTGAGATTAAAATCATATTAGAAGATCAAATTTATTTTCCAACTAAAGGACTGCTATAGGAAGAGTTAACATTGCTTGGATATAGAAAGTAAATTCTATGCCTTAACAAGTTTGGATTGCTTTCAAGTTTAACATTTCTTGGCTTACAATTGTTTTCTACTCTAAAGCTTAATTTTAAACTTTTGCAATCAATTTTATAACAGCCTCTGTATAATTTGTTAGGGCATTCCCAGTGAGAAAAAAATCCAAAAAATCCAGTAAGACTGTTTTTAATATTCTGAAGGTATATAAATACTGATGTTGAAACTATTTTTAGGTTGCTCTTTTGTCTGATTCACTGGTACGTACTGATTGGTACATACCAATTGGTACATACCAAAGCAGAGTCAGAGCCTGGTAGCCAGTTGAACTGGGTTTACAACTTTGGAAGCTGCTAGACGAATAACTTTCATGTACTGTCTTGACCATAAACTGGAAATGAATCTTTTCCAGTCGTACTGTAGCAGACACACCCCTCCCTTTGTGATAATAAATCTGAAACAGTATTCTGTGATATGGATCTTTACTACACTGACTGTTTTTGGAAGGTACTACTGTAAAAAATTTAAAAGCATAAAATACATTTTTTCTTAATATAGGTAAAACTTCGAGTAAGTGGTTTTTCCATTTGGTGCCTCTGGTGCTTTAGAAGGCTTTTGCTTTTAATGTTTCTTGAACAACTGTATAAACCCAGAGGATTAGAGTCTGCCTGCAGGAGAGCACCAAGAAGGGCAGCTGTTGTTCTCTTCAGCATTTTTTTGCTGAGCAAAAGCATGTCAAATCCATCAGGAGAGCTTAATGCTACTACATGCTAAGGAAGTCGTGCATTGTAGTGATTGTGGGTACATACAGTCTCGCTGAATCCCTCCCCAGCAGAAACCACTTCATGGCTGATTGATTGTTTCTTCTTTTTTTAATTGAGCAAAACTGGAGAAGATGTATATCTTTTAATTCAAATGGAAAACTAAGTAGCAGATTCCAGAGACCTCGCCTTTTCTTGTCTGTGAGTACATTTAGTTCAGCAAAAGGGTTTATTAAGTTAATGAAGATTTTTTCATGAAAGTACTAGCACCTCCCTGTATTTTATAATTTTATGTTTATTTATAAATATTAAATTGTTTGGTTTTTTGAAAAATAACTTAGTTCCATCCTTTTGTTTAGAAACCTGTCATTTTAGTGGTTATATGGGTTAATTAATTCCTTTAACTGCTTTAACCCATAACCTCCTGCTCTAAGTGGAACTTAACCAAATGCATATGACTACTATGCACACTATTGTTAAAAGTTGTGTTATTCCTCAAGATCCTCCCCTTGATGAGAATCTTTTTCTTTACATCTTTCAGAAAACATTTTGGACTGTTCAGTTGCAGACTGAACAAGAATTGGAAAAGAGGCATGTTTGGTTTTACTTAAATGGGAAATAGGCTGATACCATCTTGATGTCTATCGCCAGTTATTGCACCATGAACATCTATTTACAGTGACAGCGTTGCAGTCGTACTACTGTCATGTTCTGAAAATGTGTCCTTGGTTCTACCTTGGATTTCACTCTGGTACCCTCTGTTTAGGCTGTCTCAATGGCTGACCAGGTGAGAGTCTGCATATACAGCACCTATTCCATTAGTTCATTTGCTGTGGTTGGCGCTATTGGTGGTGCCTATATCTAAGTGTATTTACTTGTCTCTTTACACTCTCCTATTACAACACCTGCCTCTTCTAGATGTTCACATTAAAACCCTTACATCTACTGTCTGCCTGTCCTGGTTTTAGCTGAGATAGAGTAGCTGGTGTAGTGCTTTGTTTTGGATCTAGTATGAGAATAATGTTGATAGCACACTGATGTTTTTAGTTGTTGCTAAGTAGTGTTACAGCAAAATCAAATGTAACAAAGACTATTGCTGCAAGGACGACCATTGCATAGTCCTACCCTTGTGTTAATGTTTATCCAAACAATGTAGTAATTAAGATGTGATTGTCAAGAAGTAGAAGCGTAACTTACAAATTGTTAGTTTGACCAACAAGCCTTGAAGAACCATTTTGACTTGCCAAAAGTACTGGGAAACGAGGGGAAAGGTCATTCCAGTGAGGGGAATTGCAACCACCAACCCATGGACCACCTATTCCAATTGTATCACCTGCTCAAAAGATAAAGGCAGAGAAAAGAACTGAGCATGCATTCTAGTTTGCATGCTAGACAAAGAAATCTAAACTAATAATTTACCAGAATAACAATGCATATGTATTAGAAAGGTGAATATGCTAATGTCGTATTATAAATAACCATGGATTTGGACAGATACCCATATCTGCACAAATATGCAATAAAATACCTCTGCTCTGTGTGTATGTTGGTGTACTGCACAGTGGGTAAATGAACCCCCAGTTTTGGGACAACAGTTGTGGTGTAAGCACTAAGTCAAGAACTTTTTGGTTTCTCGGGCCCTGCCAGGTGCACGAGAAGCTGGGAGAGCACAGCCAGGACAGCTGACCCAGACTGGCCAAAGGGATATTCCATACCATTTAACGTCATGTTCCACATATAATGGGAGAAGCTAGCTGGGAGGTGGAATTGCTGCTGGGCATTGTTTGTTTTTTTTCTCTTCTGCGTGTGGTGAGCAATTGCATTTGTGCATTGCTTGTTTTATATATTTATTATTACTATTCTTTTTCTCTTCCTTTGTTATCCTATTAAACTATTTCAACCTGTGTGTTTGAGGGTTTTGCCATTCTCCTCCCCATCCCCTGGCAGGGGAAAGGTGAACAAGCAGCTGCATGGTGCTTAGCTGCCGGTTGGGGTTAAACCACACTACCTCTTTTCTTTGTAATAGGATAAAAGTTAGATGCTGTATGAGCAGTAGATGCTTTACCTGGAAAAATTATCCATCTTTTTGCTTGGCTTTTCATCTATAAAAACAGAAACAGTAAAGGGGGACAAAATAGGCAATAGTCTTCAAGCTTTTTTTTCTTGCAGGTAGATGAATTTCCGGTTGGATTATCTTTCTTGCTGTTTTCTTGATTTTTTTTTTTTTTTTCTTTCTCAAATAGTCATCAAACTCTGAGTTTTCCTCCATTGTATTATCTTTATCAAAAATACATCTTTAAAACCTCATTATGTCCCTGTGAAAGAATGCTTCTCACTGTGCCATGCAATAGTTCTGACCTTTTTAGATCTTCGGGGATTTGGCATTCTTTTTCATTCAGGTATTTGTTTCATAGCAGTCATTGTTAAAAACTCAAGTGTTAGTCTTCCATCTGTAGAAGATGAAGATGGTTTGCGGCCTTGAAGATAGTCTGTAGAAATACATGGCGTCTTTTAATCTTCAGGATATAGGTTGAAGCTGAACCAAATCAGTTCTGAGCAGAATCTGTTTCCCACCCATAGTTTAGCAGTGTTAGTCTGCAGGTGTCAATGTAACAAAGGCATCTCTGTCTCTGGTATCATTATTGCAAATGTCAGTCTTCCTACTGTGGAGTGAAGATCACCGAAGCATACTCACTGGAGTTCACAATGTAGGGCACAGGCTCGTTTATAATTTGCTGCCTAAACTGTGGGTTTTGTGTGGGTTATTTTTCTTCGGTGTTGTCAACCTAGCATCTCTTACAAACCTTGTCTCCCTCTTGGTTTTGTTTAAGGAATTTCATTTTTCAAGGACAAAACATCATGTTGCTGCATTTCTGCTAACTCATGGATGTTACGTATATAGAGGTCTTCTAATGCAGTTTTTGTCTTGCATTCTATTTTCTCCAAAATAGCTTTTCATTTTGATACAGCATCTTTCATTTATGGATACTAAACTACTTGCTACTAATCACCTTTACCACGGATGTGACCAGTTTCCATTACCTTATATTCTTTGCCTCCCAATTGTCACTACTGTTCTGGATGCAACTACTAGTTTGGCCTGACAATAACAGAAACTAGATGTAACTTACAAGATTAGAGAGTAGCATGCATGCTAAGCAATTTTCTAATGATACATTTTGCAACTGTTGGCTGCTTTCTGATCAATCAACAGGTTGTGAACCTTATATAAAGCAAAATATTTATTAAAAAAATCAAACTGAATAAGAATAAAAATGAATAGAGTTAAGTTTTTCACCAGTAACCAGCGCAGTCTTCAACACTTTAAATGTAAACTAGATAACATTTTAAGTGATAAAGGCATATAACCTATTGTACACAATCATATCTTCAGTCTGTCAAACCCAAGCAAATTTAATGCCTCAAAAGGACATTATGCAATGAAGTACATGAGAAAAAAGATTTTTACCACTCGAAAGTCTGTATCATGCTTTAGAATGGACATATTCTTTATTTTAACATGAATCACAGTTCATGTCATGGTTTATAGAATTGTTTCAGACAAATTTCATTTTTTAATGAGAAGTTAACTTATTTAAGTTTGGTAAGGACCTCACAGAATTATTTACTGATGAAATAATGTCGTCATGCTGAATTTAACAAGTTCAGCCTTTTTTCTTACCAGTTCTCTTAATGTGAAAATATTTGTTCTGTGGCTTATCATTAGTTATCTCCTTGTGGCTTATTGGTATTACTACTTCTTAACATCTGGGAATACCAGGCCTTGGTCTCCAAAGGAGTAAGCAGCATGTCAAACATTTCATTTTGCATTTGTAGACAGATGATTTGTGCATATTCATACGTTGCCTTTTTGACAAGAAAAGCAAAAGGACTGATCATATGATTTAGTTTTGCTCCTTGACTAGATGACATGAATCCTTGGGATATTTCTAGTTCAAATACATGTTAAAAATCCATTTTGTGTGAGCACTCATCGAAACTCTGTCACTTTGTTGAATATTAACAGCTGTTGAAAATTAACAGCTAAACCATTTTTATATGTATCTGATGAATTAATATATAGGATCTGCAAATACAGCAAAAATAAATTTAATTTTAAATGAGTGAGCTTTTACTAAGTAATATTCTTCTAGAGCTGACTGAGATCAGTTCATTAACTGAATAGTTCATTCTCCAGCTTGGAAGAATACTGAGATAGTATTTAATCAGTCATTGCTTTCTGTGTTTTGTCTTTTCTACTTGCCATAAATTTTTAATATACAGCAGTACCTTTATCCCAATCCACTCTGACATATAAGGAGCCAGAGGATGCAGCTAAACCTTTTCCTGGGAAAGGGGGTAGGGTAGAAAGATAAGGACAGGAACCAGCAGCATAATATCAGATGACTGACTGTAGTGAGGATTGATTCTGTGACTGAATCAAATAGTTAAACCTTCCAGCCCTTGCTCTGTCAAAGAAGAATCAACTCTTATGTGCAATCTGGACAGCAAGCCAGGCAGAAACTCGATCGACTTAAAAACTAAGAGGCAAGAGCTGCTAATGAAAACTACTGCCTCTATTCCAATGCACAGGAAAAAAATAAATGTAAACCACCTGGCTGGCCTCTTTGACTTCATACTGGAATGGATCATGGTAAAAAGGACACGCAGGCACCTGCTGCAGCTGGGACATGGCAGTTGTGTTCAACACCTGTTGCCTCTCAGCTGAAACCCCACGTATCCAAATTAAGATGTTGGGTCAGAAAGGTCATTAGGCACAGACTAAGCAAGTGGTGCTCTAACAACTGCAAAATAGATCCAGTCCCACAAAGAGAAAAGGTACAAGTCCAAGATCCAAACTACCAGGGAGCCTTTAAAGTTTTCCGCAGCAGTAGAACCTATTGTTTTATGTTGGCTTAGTCTGACCTGAGTCAAGGACAAACGAGTGATTTGCACAAGGCTGCCAGTTCTCACTGAACAGTGAGCCCATCGGGCTTCATACAGAAACCTGGGAATATGCATATCAAGAGCAGATTAGCAATACATTTATTCTGGTTGCTTATTATGAATTATGGTGAAAAGCTGTAATGAGGGAAAATACTCTTTTGCTACCCCTGAAGACAATTCATATACTGATAAAAAAGAAACCTTAATTTACTGATAAGTCAAGGCTATGTATAATGTATTAGATTACAAAATATAAGGAGGAATGACTTAAGTACATGAGATTGTGGTTATATCTAAGCTAATCAAAGGACATAAATGTATATATGGAATACAGAAAAACTGGTGCACCTTAAACTGCACATGCATTACACTTGAACAGAAGAGAACCGCATCATAGGAGCATCCTAGTATGTATAGACCCTAGAATAGAATAGCTAAAGGTTCAGAGACTGAGGTTCCATTTTGCTGTAACAGTTGTGTGATGCTTCTCCTTTTCCAGTACAAAGGGAAATATTAGCCCAAATCATCTAGCCAGGCTGCTTGACTGTTTAAACACAGTGTATAAGAAATACTCCAGACTTCTGAGTTCTTACTCAGAGGCATTTGCAGTCTAAGCAAAAAGAGGGACAACGGAAGTTGGATGATCCTTACCTCAGAGCAAAGCTAAAGCAGTGTTTTAAGTGTCTGTACGAATAGAAAATTACTTGTCCTGCTTTGAGAAAGTCGGAAAATTAGACTATGGGGGATTGGAAGCTTGGAAGAGAACCTGGGTTTTCTACATCCCAGTCCTGTACAAGAAGACTGTCTCCTGGCTAATGAACAGTCAAAAATGGCAGTTAAAATATGGAAAATAAGTTAAATGCCACCTTAGTTTTTGTATCAAGCCTAAGAGCTTTTATGAAACCTCATTTGAGTTTCCACAAATATTTATCTTACGCAAACATCACTGTGCATTAAAGGAGTTTGTTCTTGTTCCAGTACCAATCTCAGTTATCATCTGATTTCACTCACAAACCACTTTAGGCTTTGTAATAAGACTCTAAGGTATCTGTAAAAGCAATCATTTCAGAAGCAAATACTCATGCCTGGAGTGTCCTTATGTATTGATATCAGTAACAATGTAGTTGCTAATTTTACTTTGCTTTCACTTGATCATCTGAGAGCAAAATGCAGTGAATATCAAGTCTGTGAAGAGAGCCACACACTTAAGTCCCAGATTTCTAGACCCTCTGGTCTATTCAACGTGTGTGATGGTAACCTCCAAATGGGAGGATTCCAACCTGCTCCCTAAAACTACAGAAATATAAAGCAGCAGCAAACTTTATGAAGTAATGTCTGCCTTACATGGCAGAATGTTAAACAAACAATACAGCAAAGCAATGATTGTTTACTGTAAAAATGTAGTGAAGGAAAATATATTACAGTGTACTAATACGATTGCAGTGAGTTTAGGGGGGGTCATGAAACTTCTTGGGGAAAACTGTAAAATGGTTAAATGACGCTGTGAGCTCATTAAGTTTTTATGTAGGTATGTTTTTGTCAACATACACCTTGTGGGCAATCTTTTTTTAAAAAAAACACTTTGTAATCTTGCTATTACAAATGTCCCATTGATCAAATGCTGAGCGTAAGATCGAGATAGGAGTGTTGTAATTAAGTCATGGCATAGGGAGTCTTAAAAGGACGACTGCAGATTTTCACTGAAAATTTATCCAAGTTGAAATTACTCCCTTTTATCTTCTGTTACTGTGTATTCTAATGCCTGAATTAGTTGTCCTAATTTTTCTACAAAACTTTCCAATGCTATGCAATCTAATTTTGTTTTTGTTTTCCTTTTAATTCCCCAGTGGCAGAAGTTTCACATTTCACCCAGGCACTGGTAATTAGCCAAGGAAATTATTTAAAATGCCAGATGTCACATATTAAATATAAATAACCTATGACCTTGTGTGCAGAATGCAAGCCCCTTTCCTATATGACTGCTGAATCTCCCTTTCTTGAAGGCAGCCTCTATGCTGAAATAGTATCTTTCTCCCACATAACACCATTCTACATGCCGAAAAAATGGATGTGCCTTGTTACCTGTAGGAGACAAAGGCTGTGCTAATTTTGTTTGTATGCCTTTTGCAAAGAGTTTAAGTATGTAAGGATACATTCACAGGGGTCAAAAATTTTCCCTTGTTTTAGTACTCGTGCTTTTTTCAATAGTAGCTGTAAAAGGCATAACCACGGAAGCAGCCAAGGAACACTATCTGCTGATTCCAGGAGTCTCTCTGTGCTTTCTCATCTGCCCTTTTCTGTGCCACGCTGGTGTGTGTGGCTTCTAAACAGGTCCAGATTCAACCACAAACGGGAATGAGATCAAGCACATGAAATACAACCTTATGCGTTATATTCTTCATTTGAGGCTGTTTGGTTTATTGAATCATGCAGAACGAAAGCCTGACCATGCTTCTTCCAAAGCCTATTCTGGCTAGAACTGCACAGCTGGGTTTGATTTGCTGCCCATAGGAAGGGGGGAAGAATCCCTACTACTCCAAGACAAATACAGCTCTGGGATGTGGCTGCAGATGCAGAATTCCTAGCTATCCAGCATAGGATGATGTGTGGAAAATAGAACACAGTGCAATGTAGCCCTCAGGTTTTTGGAGCCGAAAGTCACAACATGCCTAGAAAACAGCCCCAGTCTGGAAAGGATTCAAATACCACAGGAAGCATGTTCCTTCCTTCTCAAGGCACGTACAGTAACTCCAGCGTCTGACCAGATCAAGGTGTATCCCCATCTGGATGCAATAACACAGCCTAAAAGCACAAGGACAGAAACCACCTATGCGTATTAAATAAACGTACAAATAAAAGTTCTCCCCTCCACACAAAACCACAAGTGAAATAAAGTTGCCCTCGTTACTGCCAGCATTTCATCTCTCAATAGTGAGCAAAAGCCAAATCAGCCATCCATGCCGTGGACCTCAAGCACGGAGGTTGACATAAGTCCCTGGAAATTGATGTAAGCCCACGTCAGTCAGTTCAGGGCTTTTGCCAACTCGCACTCAGTTACACCCAAATTACTCTCTAGCTGTACAGAAAGGGTTTGAAAGTGTTTTTCTTTTTACAAATTCAAGTGCAGAAAGGATGCACATTTTGGTACAGTAGGACAGAGGCAGTAAAATGAAAAATATAGGTGAAGACAAGACAAAAAGAAAGAAAATGAAAGATACCAGCATTGAAAGATGGCAAGAAACAGAAGTTCTGAACTCAGATATACCTGATTTGATGTAAAAAGCTTTATAAAGATTACTGTAAATAAGTATTAATTGCTTACAATGCCACCTTATCTTCTATGTATTCTATAAATTCTTGTTAGCTAGACAGTCATGCCATCACCAATTACTCTATTTTATTTTGGGGTATATAGTCCTTTTTCTTTTTAATTGACAGCTGTAGCTAGGACTAAAAGCACTCCCTAATGGCCTACGTAGCTTTCTGAATAAATGCCGTCTCAAACAGGGGAGAAAAGATTTGTTTTATAGTTAAGGGAACACAACAATAATATGCACTTTTCTTATTTGGCATACTCATTAGAAATAGACTCTGATCATCTTATCAAAGAATGTGGATCAAATGCTTGTGTTCAAGTTTCTCCTTATGGAGAGAACAAGTTTGGTTGTATTTTTCTCCAGGGACATGCATAATGGATAATCTACTGGTGTAGCAGAACAGGGAACTGCTATGGTTACTCCACGTGCTGTTATTTGACACAATTATTTAACAATAAGACAAATTCAAATATAGCTGCTTTGAAAATGTGAAAGATGACACAAAAGTTTTCAGACAAAAATTAGCTGCTAAGAGCCATTTTATATATAGTATATTTTACTGAAGTGTTCATTGTAGACTTGTTTTCATTCAAGAATGCACGAGGGTTTTTCTTAACCACGGTTAATCCAATTACACGTGCTTTTCCAGCTTGTCTTGCTACGTGACCTTGGATTTAAAGGTAAAAAGAGGCTACAGACCAACTGGGTGTGCGCTTCTTACAAAGGTTTGGGCTTCCTTCTGGAGAAGTTGGCTACCCTAACAAGGGCATCAACCTTTGGTTTAAGTATTGTAGGAACCCCAGCTGTAGTTGCTCACGTATTTTATGTAAAGAAATAGCTAGTGGTGTGTGAGAAGTGACAGTAGAAGGGGCGGTGCATTAGAAGATTAAGTGAAAAACATACAGCTGCTTTGTATTCTGGGCACTAGAAGCAGCTTCCCATTTTCACTGGGGCAAACTCCTCCTGCCCAAGTTCTGCATAGTATTTTTTAATGTGATGCTTTCTGTGTCTGCTAACATTGCAAGTTCACAAAGTAGCTTTTCATTTAGGCTTCCTTGTGAGTGCACAGATAGATGGAATCAACTGAATTCTTTTAAAAGCCTGCTGGACTCAGAATTTTGCACTGTAGCAAATTTCTCTTCACTTTAGCCGCCTTTTCTCTTTCATTCCCAGTCTGTAAAGAGAACATCTAGATAGAAATGCATGCATGGGATCGTTTCATGCCTGTTTGGATCTGTCTAAACAGCAACGAGGACAAAAAGACCCTGTGCATAGAGGCAATTTGAATTATTTATAAATCAAACGTTATGATTAAGAAGATATTAGCAGATAAATCTATAATTTCCACATGGCCGTGGAGTCATGACACACTAACTCCAGTGCAGGTAGTTTGCCAACTAACTGATGAAACCTGATCCTGCAGTGTGTAAAAGCTATAGCAGGGTGTTTCTGGTTCACATGAGTTTTGCAGTCCCGAACAGGAAGCTCCCAAGTATCACGTAGCTATAAGCAAAAGTGACCGGCAGCGAGCAGGAGTTTAATTCCCGTCAACGCCCGAGTTTCGGCACAAACCTGAAATCTTCCTAGATCATATATATTGAAGATTAATATTTTACTAACAGCAGCCAGTGAGAGTTTCGAGTTGCTCTCGGATGTCTCAGGCTGCAAGTCCCAAACGCACCGGGCCATCTGCTGCTGGCAACAGACGCCTCTGCTGCGACAACGACTTAAACTCTACGTTTGTTTTCCCCCTTGCGCTTCTCTTTCACCCTTAACACAAGGTGAAGCGACAGCTGGCAGCGCACTGCTGTGCGCCTGTCCAGCGCCCCGCGGCTCCCCTTGCCCACGGCCGGCGGCCAAAGGCCTACGAGTTCCCCTCCGTACAGCTGCTCCATCGCCACCAAGGAGCCTGGGAGGTAAGTGGCGAACAGCTCCGAGCCTCCTGCCAGTATCTGTGGTCCAAACTACATTCCTCAGCTTACGCCAACCCACCTAATTACGCGAGCCGTTAATTGGCGCCAAGAACGCCGCCTATCCACACGTGGTTTTTCAGAAGGCTCCGACATGAAACCCGCATCCCCCAAAGGAGTTTGCTCCTTTGCTCCCACACGCAGCAGTCCGCGCCTTGCAGCGGAGGTCCCACACGGACCCCCGGAGTAGTCGCGGCTCTGGGGAGAGCTCCCGGCCGCCTCCTCGCCGAGAGCGGCCCCGGCGGGCCCTGCTCGGTGGCGGGACGACACGTGGCACCCACATCCCACGCGCCTGCCCCGCCCCTTTGTGCTCAGCTGGCTCCATCGGATTGGCCGCCCGCGCCGGGCCGACCAACCAACTACAACCCCCGGCGGCCCTCGCGGCGAGGGGCGGGCGCGAGGCAGGCTGTCTGTGCCACGTGACCTTCCGAGAGGCGTCCCTCCTCCCTCGGCAGCATCGGTGCGGGTCACGAGGCGCCGTCGGTGCCACCGACGTCACCGCGTGAGAGAGCGACCAACTGTGGGAAACGCCGCCGAGAGGCGGGGCGGCCCTGCGGGGGGGCGGGGGCTGCCCGGGGGCAC
>VWZZ01006679.1:1552261-1567092 GCA_013399095.1 Psophia crepitans
TCGCCTGCCCCGCCGCCGCGGGAGGCGGGAGACCGAGGCTCCCCCCTGAGCGGCGCCGTCCCTCCTCCCTCAGGCTGTGACCGCTTCACGGCGCCGCTCCCCTCCCCTCGCTCGCGGGACGTGGGGGCTGCGGAGGTGCCCCGAGCGCTGAGGAGGGCGATGCCGCCAGCGGGGCTGGTCCGGGGCTCTCCGGGCCTCTCGCCGCCGCTACAACTTTCTTTGGGAAAAGAAACCCAAGAACTCGCGTCGGGCGGGAGGAGCCTCCCCCGGGGCGCGGTGGCTTCGGCAGGGGGAAGGCCCTGGCTCTCGCGGGGGCAGGGGTCTGTTTGGATCCGGTGGGCCTGTCCCCCCCATCCCCGAACCGGGGGCGGCCCCGCGTCCCGCCGCCGCCTCTGGCGCAGGTAGCGGCGAGGGGACCCGCTTACGATCCCCTCCGCTGCCAGCGCCGAGCTTGGGTCGCGGCGCAGGGCTTGGGGAGGGCCATCAGCGGTGGGTCCCGTGAGGTACGGAGTGCCGTTAAATTCGGCACAGAGCAGCGGCAACAAAATTACTGATAGGTCTGGGCTAGGGGCTTGTTCGGCGCTTTTGCGATGGAAAGTTTCACCCTAACTGTTCCCCGTATATAGAGCATCGGAGTTACTCCGGCGTGTTTTTATAACCTTTGTGTACGTGCGTCTGGATGGGCAAAACGCTGCGTGCTGAGATGTGATGGCAGTTTGGGTCCATGTGTACGGATACGTACACACATTTCAGAGCGCTTCCATTTTGTTCTGTTTTGTAGTATTGGAACCTGAATATACCGTTTAAAAAAGCCTCACAGAAAACAAAGTATTCCCAACAAGTTATCACGTGCAGAATCGATAAGAGCCAGCTATGCAGTGTGTAGCTGTACCAGAGTTCGATGGCCGCATGCTTTTTTTCCTGACCTACTTGAAATAAGTATTAATTGGTAATGCTGTGTCTTAAGTCTAACTGGTTAGATGATAAGATAGCTCTGAAACATTATTGTATCCAGGCTAAATGATGTAGCCATGTTGTTTTGTTCTCTGACTCTTGTCTGCGTAAGTTGATTGGAAAAAAAAAATTGTTTGATACAGTCTGTATATAATCCAGTGTGAACACTCAGGATTAATTTCTTACACGATCTCTAACTTTCTTGATGCTAAGATTTAGTTTACAGATTTCTTCAGATAAGGGGAGATTTTCTTTGCTTATTTTCCAACTTTCTGTAATAGCAGATGGTGCTTTTGGGAAGGGGGCCTGAATTCTGCTAGCTAAATAAATGCATTATGTTACCATATGAAAACAACGGGGAATGTTACCAGATTACAACAAAAATCATTATGACACCCCTATTTCTATTCTATTCACATGAAACTAGTAAGCTAAACTACGCTCCTCCATCAATGAAACAAGTTGCTCAGAAAATACTAGTGGTACTCAATTCACTTTTCTAGTATTTGTGTTTTGGTAGCATTCCTTAACAAGCAGTTCAGCTGTTACTTTGAATTCTCCACGCTTGATAAGTTAAAACTATTTTTAAGGCAAATTTGAAAATGTGATATTCAGCCCATGAACTGATTTGTTTGCTGTAGCTTCTGATAAGAAATCTTGCATCTGTATCTCAGTAATTTTGCTGTTTTGTGGAATACTGGAGATGATCTCACCTGCTGTGCACAGATGCGGCCTTCAAGGGAAAGGGTTAGAAGGGTCTCTGCCTTTAAGTATTCTATTCAAAGGGTTGCCAGAGTTCAGCCCTTAATTTTGCCCATGTATTTTTGCCCATGTGAATAACTATATTTCATATAAGAGATGACCCATATTGGAAATCTTATATTTTTCCCATTTCCCTCTTCCAAGTGTGTGTGTTAAATGAACTAAAGTTCTCAGATCTCCCTAAATCCTATATTTCATATTCCTGTATCACTTGCTTCAGTGATGTTGTATGCTGTGCAGCAAAGTAAGCAAGCGTAAGGGTAGGTTTTTTCCTTATGTATGTTAATAATAAAACATGTGGATCACAGGGAAAGGTGCTTAATTTGAAATAAATACTATTAAAATTACTAAGTCCTCCATGTTAATGGAGGACACTTGAAAATGTTCTCATGCTTCATGCTGTATCTCTGTAGCAGTTTGGGATTGGCATATTTGTGAAAGAAGCATCTAGCACTAAGTTCGTGTGTAAATAACACGGAAATCTATGTTAATACTTTCTTTTATGCTGAGACTACTGTAGTGATGTGAGGATTTTATTATTTTGTGTATGTACATGTATAAGCATGTATGTTTTTATGTAGTATTTTAAACTGTATTTTTTAGTCAAAAACAAGGAAATGTGAGCTATTCTTTAATTTCGTTTAATATGCTTTTGATTTCTGAACTGCTAAGAAAATGTTAGTCCCAAGCAGTAGATTACCCTTTTTATGACATTAAAAGGACAATAAGAGAAATCAAACCAACTGGGATTCTGAGTTATTTTACAGAACAATTTCAGTGGTTTGCCGAGTAGTAGAGCTAGCATACTCAGTTGTGTGCTAAGTGGCAGGAAATGAGACTAATGTTCTGCAGTAGTGCTTGTGTGCCTGATCTGAAAATTGTAGTTCTTGCTGCAGAGGGGAATGCATGAAAGATGGTTAAAAGATGCTTGAAAGTCTGTGGTCTAATACTGCAATCCTTGCAGCACAGTTCACTTGAAATCAAAGGGGTAGCCCATTTCATATAGCTTGTGAACTGAAGTAAAAATTTGCTCAGGTGGCTGCTAAATAAGAGGTTCTCAAAAGCTCTTTGAATACTTTTAAGTGGAAGTTAGGTACTAAGCACCTTCTGCAAAATCTTCTTCTCTTTTTCTCTAATAGTTTAGTATCCTTGTCCCAAAGAAGAAAAAATTATCACTTTGATTTTGTAGTGTACAGCACTCAAAACAGGCGTTACAGTTCTAGGTACTAATAAGCTTCATCTTTTTCTGACAAAATAATTCAGGCCTTCAGTGCCCAAAGGTAATGCTATAGAGCACGCCGAAGTGAACCAAATCCCTTTGGTGTATTCTTTCTTGCGAAACTGTTTGGTTAGTTGCAGTAGCGTCTGATTGCATCTTGCCACCTTCTATCAGTTGCATTTGAAATGCCTAAGTAGGCATGTGAATTACAGTATCCTTCAGGTCCTGTACAGTCTAGTAAAATAGTCATGTAACTAACTCTGTCAATTAGTGTGTTTGAGGTGTCTCTATGTTGGGTCTTTTTAATAAAAAGATTTTTGAGATTCAATATGTGACACTTGAATAATTGAACTAGAATACTTTTCTAGTTCCCTTCACCACCACCCCAGTTTTGCAGTACTGTTCAGTATAATGTTGCGATGTTTGCTTAGAATTTATTAAGTATTAAGCAAATAAACTGCATTAAGGACTTCACACTGCTGTTAAAAACTCCGCTGAGGATGCAGTATATTGTTTAAATGCTAAACTGCAAAAGAGGAGCAAATACAAGTTGCTACAGTTGTTTCTTTAGCTGAATATTTTAAAGGCTTACCTTCTGCTTTAAAGAATGAATTTTACAAGATATGGGCTTCTAAAGAGCTTGGGGTATGCAGTACTAAGCTGGGAATTCGGGATCTTGTAAGGTTCTGTAACATCCAAAATTATTTCGTGTTGGTATGTGAAATGTGGACTGGCTTAAAATTAGAGGCTGCAAACTGTTGAATATCCAGAAAATTAATTATTCAATTACTTAGGAAATTTTGACAGATGAGGTATTGATACTGCTGTTTGGAATCCTGTTTGAAATGTTCCTGTTATTTCTAATGAAGTCTTCTAAGAGCAAAAGATGGGCTAAGGTTTTGTTATCCAGTGAAACAGAGTAGTATGTTGAATTTCACCATCAAACTCATCTTTTGTTCTTGGGTTATGAAGTAGAAGAGGAGAAATTGACATTCGCTTTCAATATAAGTAATCATCCTTGGTTGGTTTTGTTTATTTGTTTTCCCAAAATATGAGTGCTTTAAAAGTACTCATAAAAGTGGCATCCTTGGACTTTTGGTCCACAATATCTATTCTGTTTTCTTGGAAACAATGAAACAAGCCGAAAAGAAGTTCTCCATGTTTCCTGTGACTTAATATTTGGTTAAGTAATACTATTAAGTAATCTTGTTACAGATGAATCGCACAATCTCTCTTAGTTTGCTCCTGAAAAGTATGGTATGAAAAGTATGAAAAATATCACAGTTCTGTGGTGAATTTAGTGACAATTCAAAACATTTTTGTGAGCTGGAGCCTCGCTCTGGATAAGGACAGTTTATCTGAATTTGGATCTTCAGTTTATTTGCAAACTTCTATACTCTTGTTAGTCTTCGAGGTTTTTTTCCTCTAGCTTATTGGTTTGAGGCTATTACTGAGTCGCAAGATTGAAGTACATATTTTGCCATTGTGACTGTCAAAGTAATATCTGATCTTTTCTTTGGAAGGTTTCCATGTCTGACCCTCCTTTTCTATGAGCATCTGGGAGCTGCTTGGGCTGCTCAGCAGTTATGTCCTGCCCATGTGTGAAATGCTCCATAGCTGGCGGGCACCGAATTTTTCCTCAGTAGCTAGGCAGAGTTCCTGTGGCACAAACTGGCACTATGTATGTGTCATGTAATTTAGATATGTAGCACACGTTTTAAACCCAATGATTTGTACTGAAACACCACCACAATACTAGTCTTTATGGCTTTGCCTTTATCATTAATACGTATTCTTCACTGTTAAACATGTATTCATGACAGGTCAGGGATTGTTGGTAGAGAGTAGAAAACAGCCTAAGCTGAATACAAAAGTTTGCAGTGTGCTGGAACTTTTGTTTTTTTCTTTTCACTAAAATGGTGATTAAGGTAAGTAATAATAATAAAGTCAAGTTGTGGTAGGAAAGAGAGTAGTCTCATAATTAGACTGAGTAGAAAATTAAGGGTTGGATGCTGGCAATAATTGTGAACTTGAGATGTGAGCTGACTGAGGGGGGTTCTTGGTGAAATTAATTTTTGTGATCACATGCTTCTGATCCAGAACTGCTACAAAGTTTGCTTTCCTTAGCTGAGTGAAAAAAATAACGAGGCATGACCTTCTAAAGTCTTTTTAACAGGCCATCTTGCACACCTGTATGTTGGCCTGAAGTTTTATTCCTTTTTAAAGTCTTTATTCTGCTTAGATTTGGTTGCCTATGTAAATGGGTAGGACAGAAGGTCTTTGCACAAGATGGTAACTCTAGTTAATATGTATGATTTGAACCATCCATTATAATACAGCTGTCTGTGCTGGTCTGTAAACATTTGCTATACAGAAGAGTGCTCTTGTAGATTAAGACTAGAATCAACTGGTGCTACTTTAAGAAAGTAATGAATGGACAAGTTGCTTGAGTCAGTTTCTGTTTTTTCTCCCCTAGACATAAATGATAGTTTTTAACAGAAATGTTGTTTATTAGATATTGAGCATTAAATGTATTTTGATGGGAACCACCACTTGAGGGAAATTGTTACTGTCACTTTATTTTACAAGCTAGTGGATGCTGATATCTGTGCACGTAAAAGATTGACACATAGGGGCACAATGCAAATCAGTCATAGGCTGTGGTTATATAATCTGCTGATGGAGGGGAGGAGGGAAAACCAAACAGCTGCATCTGACCAAAAATAGAGGGTCTGTGACGAGAACCTTGTGACTTCAAGATAACTTAGAGAGACACAGAGGAAGAACCAAAAGAAAATGTGTAATAAAGTCAAACCTGGTATCAATGCAGTCAGAGTTGCCTGGCCATTAAGAGCAGCAGATTAAGATGATAATCCTGGGAAGCTGACGTGTTTGAGTATGCTGTGTTTTTTCATAGTATGCTGGTGAAATGAAGTCTTGCCTATTTGGATAAAGCTTGACCAGGATGAGACCATTTGGAAAAATACCAAACTCTCGTGTGCTGTTGCAAGGCAGTTGTAGTTGCTCCTGATCTAATTTCATAACTTTTATGGTTTGGCGTATGGTTCTTGGATAGTCCATCAAGAATCACTGTGTAGTGAGTCACTATGTAGTGCAGGGATTTGAAAAAAAATCCCTAGTTTGACAGAATGTCACTTACTTTCTGTTTCTGTCCCCTTCCCTCCCATCTGAATTATGGGCACAGTGCAAAAGAAAACAGGTCCTGCAAGTTGGGTTGTGGGAGATGGGAGGTTACAAAAGCATTTGTGCTAATGCTTTTGTCTTACATATTTCTGAAAATTAGAAATGAGCTCTTTCTTTCATCAAAGTAAAAAGTAGCTTTCTACTTAAAACATCATAGTGTTTTTCCTTTTGTTTGTGTTGTACAATTGCAAGCAGTTTATCCTATCCCACCCGATTAGTAGCCAAGTAAGTACCGTTGCTGTGAATGAGTGGGAAATGAGAGCAGTTTGGGCCTGGGTCAATAGTAAGCAGCAGTTTGGCAGTTCACAGCAATAATGTAAATATGGGAGTTATTGCCTAAAGCTGCCCTAGTGGGCCAGAGAAGTACGTGGAGTAGATTTGGCAGTAAGCCCAGCCTGTAAAACAACATCCAAGTCCTTGCATTTGTCCAGGCATGCCATGTGGGGTTCGAATGACAGTGGAATTTAAGATGAGTGAAATGATCAGTAAGGCTAAGTAAAACTGCAAGGCAGGAGCAAGCTTATTTAGAAGACAGCATTCTCTTGTACCTTTAGTACACCCATCTGAGAGTATTCTTGTGAAATACTGGTGAAATAGAACACAGAAAAATATTGTGGAACTGTTCAAAGTCTTTCAGGGAAGATCATCTTTAATCTGAAGAACTGCAGAACTGGTTGATAAGCAGGCTTTCGGGCTATGTTGTGGCCTGCACATCTCAGTTAACTGAACAGCTGAACTTAATCATTTACGTGGCTCTTCTGATTAAGTATCTTGGTGGCACTGAATGCTTCTGGTTACTTTTCAGACAAAGGATGATAGGTGTGATAGAAGAGAAGATACTTTTGTCAATTTTCTGTGGGAGGCCTAGTCCTTCACCTGGAGGAAGGAGGAAAAAAAAGCTCTCTGGGGTTCTGACTACAAACCCATGAGCTTTCAGCAATAACTTAACGAAAACAGAACTCCAGGGAACTCCAGGTTTGGTTTGCATTTGTGTTGTGTTGCATCTTTAAAGCAGAAACAAAAACTTCATTTAAGGGTGCATAAAAAACATTTCTAAGTAGAAACACGAGCAGGTACTTACAGCTAATTTATTACTCCCAGAGCTGTAGAATGATGTTATTCATATTAATATTTAGATTAATAGCAATTGCTTGTTTAAAAATGGCTTCTCAGACTGTGTTTTGAGGATTAGTCATCACCTCTAAAATGAGAAATACTCTTTAATATAGCAAAATTGCTGGATGGGGTTGAATTTTTCTGTTGTGTTTTTTTTTTTTTTAACAGGTTGGTGGAGAGGGTTGCTTCTGAATTCTTGTTAATATTCCTCTTTGGACCTACTCTTAGGTCCTTTCAAACAGATCTTTCAATTTTCTTTTATACAAGGTTATTCAATATTGCAGGAGGCAAATAACTTTGTGTTCACTGCTTCATGTTTTAGTGGCTGCTAACTTTGCTTTTTAGGAACAAATGCTGACAGAAATGGTGTTTTTTTAAGTTCAGATTTATTTTTTTTTAATGGTTTTGGTAAATAGGAAAATTCGGAAGACCACTTAAATCCAGTGATAAGCAGCAGTTGTACTATGGGAATTGTGGCTGATTGTAGTTGGGACAGAGAACACACTGTTACTTTCTAACTCAAGTTGTTTTTCAGAATAACCCTTTGTATCTGCATACCCAAAATGAACGCATGCTCTAAAAACAGAATGGCAGTGTGTATAACACATTCAAGGTGTATTTATTAACCGTTAGTGACAATGATTCATTGCCTTTGGTGGCTGCATAATGGGCTGTAATAATGTCTACAATGATTTATAGCTACGCGTTGATCTTGGATGCTTTCTAGTAGTTTTTCCCTAAATGAAGAACACAAAGGAGAAGGGGAGATGGAGTAACTGTATGATTACAGAAGGTTTTAATGGTGTCATTTGGTATAACTGTACTCAAGTGAGAAGGCCAGAAGAGAATGAGTGGCTTAATCCAAAGAACCACTAAGAAAATTTGTCGACATCTTGTATTTTGCGTAGTTTCTTTAAATTAGGTCAGAGTCTCTGTATTTCATCAATGTAATTTGTCAAATTTAGGCTTTTGAGAGCAAATGCTACTGTCTTTCAAATTGCCAAGCTTTTTTTTGGTTGGAGGCAGGAAGATAGGGTTATTAAGTACAGTAAGTAGGGAGACCTCTGCTTCTCCTGGAATAAATGCAAACTATTTTGGACTCTGAAGAGATACAAAGTTGCAGGGCTTGCATGTGGCACAGTCATGAGGCATGCTAACAGGATCTCCCTCATATTTTGGGGAATCATTCCGAAAGTTGATGAAAAAATAGCATTCATGCTCAGCTTCAGCCTCCTCTTTCTCATTTGGTTGGTTGATTCCTGTTTCTGCCTGTTATTCTTGCTGTGTCAATCTTAGTGAAGTGAATTCAAGGTGTTTCTGATTCTACATTCATGTGAGCAGCTGGGAAAACAGGAAAGCTTCAGATTCTCATTCTGGCTCACTTCAGTCCATTCATGTACTGAACCTTTGAGTTTCATGCACCTGAAGTCTACATTAAAGCTGTGTTATAAAATATATTGGTGAAAAGCTGTAATACTAGTGATTTGAAATACTGAGTTAATTATGTGATAGGATTGCCTGTTGTGGAATGGTTTGCCCTCTGTCATGTTGTAGGACAGCTGCAGCAGTACAGTGTAATTCTGCTGAGCTGTGAAGAGTTCCCAAATTAGTTTGTTCAGATACTATCAATATCACTTCTCAGCCTCTGTGTTGTGCTCTCTCCGATAAACCAAAAGAGACATGCCCCCATTTTGGTCTCCCATCCTCTTACTGTGTAACCTTTCCCCACTCAAACTTCTAGCCTTGGCTTATTGCGTTCCTTTTGTACCAATTTTTGCAAAGACCCTAGCCTATGTCACCATACTCTCCCATAAACTAAAATACCAATTTTCTTGCACATTCCTGTTCCTGTCTTACTTTGTTTGCTATGGCCCTACTTTCACATTCTGATCTTGGAACTTGGGTTCTGCTCAGTCTCCATAGAGCAGCAGGTTGCTATTGGCAAGCTCATTGGTGTTAGAAGTTGATCAGCGGTAAAGATATCCGTGTAGGTAGTTAGGGTAAGGATTTCAGTTTATAGGTACAGCATAAACCAGGACTTCGAATAACCTGAGAGCCTTTTATGGAGTCTGTTAAGTTTTGCCCCCCCTCCTCCCCCCTAAAGGAAGAGTTAGGTTGTGGATGATAAATTGACTTGCAATACCAAGGATCTAGACAAACCTTTGGCTGGCAGCTATGGCACATAATTCCCTTACCCTCTTCAATTGGTATTTGCCTAATGCCCTTGCTTATCTTTATGATCAGTTTTCTTCCTGTCTGTCAGGCACTGCACATGAGTATTGGAGTGTTCAGTCTTCTCTCAGTTCCCACATCTACACATACCAGATGCTCTGGACTGCAGGGCTGCAGTCCTTTCACAAATTCTAACAACGGGTCATATAGAATAATGTACTTCACTTGCAGAATAGCAGTGACAAATATGCTGTTATTAGTATGTGTTAGTAACTGCTGCATGGATGTTTTGTGTCATTTTAAGAATCTCACCAACGGCCACGGTGTATTTCTTAAATATCTCTGAACTACTGGGTCATGTTAAGCTGACTGTCTAACGCTGAATGACAAATGAGGCTTCATCAAACTGAAGGGCAACAGCTTCCGTTTTGTCTATGAGGGTATTATGCAGTAAAATACTGTGCCCTTTTGAATGACGTACCCACAGAGAAAAAAAGGAAGCAAAGAGGAGCCCATAGAACTTATTTTTTTAAAGCAAAAAGGAAATATTTTTCTTTTTTTAACCTGTTATGAGCATTAATGAACAATCCTTAAATACTGAGCCACAAGCTCTGTAAACTTTTCTTTTAAAGATATGCTTCATAATCAGCCCGAAATACCAGGAGAGCTGGAGAAGGCACAGGTATAAGCACTGCCTAGCACTTCCGGCTGCTATTTTCTGTTCATGTAACTGAACTTAGAATGACTAATTCTTGTTGAACCTTACAGTTACAAGCTGGACTCTTTACTTGCTTTGTACATCACTTTTTATCAACGTATCTCAAAGCACTCCACTACGAAAGATTATGAGAATTTATGTTCTTTAAAAAAAAGAAAAAACTTCCATTGGCTGCAACAGTAATACATAATTTTCTGAAATGTGCTTATGGCTTAAGTGGATGCATTTGACTTTTGTGTTTATTTAGTTTGTTTTTCTTACACACCAAATAACATTTCATGACTTATTTTGCTATTTGGACCTTAATTCTATTACTTCAGGGTGAAGCTGGATGTACACAAAGACAGCCATACTAGTTTAAATGCATACCAGGCTATGGCCTAAGGGTTTAGTTACATGTTACATTTTCATTTGATAGTGGAAACATCTGCAGTTCCTGTCCTGGTTGCTCTTTTCTCCCCATGTCCTAATGCTTGCCATCCTGTCGGTTATATGTATGCAGGTGTTTATGTTAGTGCTCTGCAAATCTGATTGCCAAAATCATCTGGGTTAAAAATACCTCTCTTGTCACTTCTCCTCTCCGTTGTGAGTGTGTGTGGGAGGGTAGTCGCCGCTGAAAAAAGTGTAACACGTAGTTACACCCTGGGAGCCAGTATGTTGTTATTTTATTTAATGTTCATTGTAAACATTTGATATTCTCTTGCTTAAACTGCTTCAACTAGTGCAGCTTCACTATTCCTCTGCATTTCCACTTAGGATAATGAATTCTCATCCAGACTAGAATTTGGAAAAGACTCATTGATGAGCTCCTGCTGTTGAGAGGATTGCTTTTCTTGTACATTTCCAGTATTTTTGCTTAATGCAAGAAAAGGAGTGAAATTCTGATGGGTACGACAGAGCTGCCTCTAGCATACATGAGTGACAGAAGTAAAATTTATTTTTATCCTTTTTGAGTAATCTGATATGACCATGAAACAGAGCACAAAATCATTGAAGAGGGAGAGCTGCTTCATAAAATGATGATTGTTACAAATCATCCTTTTCTGAAAGCTTAAATTTGCACTACTGTATTGCTAAACTTTAAGGATGCATCTTCCCCCTGCCTCTACCTTGCTACCGTAATTGTTTTGACAATTTATACTGGTTTTAGTACCATATTTGGTGGCTTACTAGTCAGTCATACTCCTTATAAACCAATACATTGCTGTGGGTTTTAGGGTTTTTTTCAGTTGTGTTTTTTAAGTTAATGTTTAAGCTTGTCAGAAGTGTATCTGAAGAACTTACAACTTGCAGTGAAAAACTGGAATTAAATATCAAATTACAGCGCTTTAGTGTGGTACTGTACCAACAAGAACTTGGATTGATTGATTCTCTTTTTAAGTGCACAAAAGGAAAACTATGTGTATTGGGTGTTTTGGGTTCTTTGTGAAGATTTAAGACTCCTCTTTCTAACTGCTGCAAATCAGTAGGATAATGAAATTTAAAAATGGAGCTGCATATGCTTTTTGTTCTTATTTACAGATATTTCTGTGGCATTCTTTACAATAGCATTGTGTTCAGAAAGAGATAACGGTAACTGTCATGACAGAAGTGAAAAACAGAAGAGGTGGTTGTTCTTTTTAAAGTTTGGGAGTGGAGACAGATTATATGACTTGCCTGAGAACACACATGATGTCTGCGGCAATGCTCAAGTCTTTCCTTGTGCTATTTAAAGGACTTGATTACTGATCCTGTTTTCGCAGTTGTATTTTTATAAGACCTAGGTCGTGTTGCACTTTCTTAGTACCTTATAACAGCTCCTATTGTCTGAACCTGTTTGTTTATGGGCTTACAAACCTAGAATAATAAAGTGGTTTGGATAATTTTGGCACAGAGCTTGTGTTCAGACATTTGATAGTAATTGACCTTCCTTCTGTGGAGAAATCTGGCTCGCTGCACAGCTGCACATATGCATGTGCCAGTATATCACTGAGGGGTGAACAACTGGTGGGCAAGCATTACTAGTCCTGAATGTGCAGTCTGATAGCAAGCAAAATGTACTTTAGGAGCAGTTGTTCTGGGTATTGTTTAATTCTATTCTCCAGTTAGACAGCTTATGTTGAAGTACAGTTAGCAGCTTAGTAAGGGATGAGCCAGCATTGTATTAAAACTAAGAGGAGCTTCTGTAAACTAGTCTGTTTCCAGACAGTAGCAAATGTACATTCAAAACAACAGACCTTCTGGTTCTCATTGATAAAAGATGACACAAATGCTTGACGTAGGATTGCAATGGAAGTCTGCAGTTTTATATAGCTTATATGCGCTATGTGACTATACTGCATCTGCTAACCGTTGTGATGGCTCAGTAGTAAACCTGATTTCGGCAGGGTGGAGAAGAAGGCTTCACTGAATTTGTAAAGACTCAGTGGCTTCTCCATGCATGGTAGTGTTAAAAGCCTTAATAAGTTAAAACAAACCTGAGTTTCTATGCTAGCTACCCAGAAAACCTCCTTTGATTATAGAACAAAATTTGTTTGACATAGTTTTGTTCTTAGCAAACATTGACTTCTTGTTTTGTTTCCCTGTCTCCTTTTAAATGCTTACTGGAACAAATAATCTATTAATACTCTTTCTAAAACTTAAGTTAAACTTATTGGCCTGTAATTGTTCGGTACTTTTTAACCTTTTATTTAGTCCAGTTTTCTTTACTCTGCATTGTTATTAACTTTGTTAGCAATTTACTCAGTTGACTTGAGTAAAGAAAAAGCATTTAACACACCTGTCTTTTCAGGGTTGCTTTTGATGTGAATGGCACTGCTTCTGTCTTGATCTTTGTATTTTGCTATGTCTATCCTATCTAGCATCTTGGCCCCATGTGCTTGTGGTAGTTTTCATGCTCTACCTTAGTAATTTGACCTAGTTTCTATCTCTTGAATGCTTCTTCCTTATATTTTTATGGTCAGCGAAGGCCTCATGACTTGGCCAATTTAATTTCTTTACTGTCTTTCCTCTCCTAATAAGATTGTTTGGATGTAATAGCTCTCCTATTAAGTAATTTTTTTTGCCTCACACTTGCCTATTGTGAGACTGTCCTTAGTTTGTTTACCCTCTGCTTTCTTGAAGCCCTGTGTTGATTTTTTTTTTTTTTTTTTTTTTTTAGGTATTCTCACTCCTTTCCACCTGAAGTGTTGTCAGCTGTTGGGGGTTTTTATCCACCCCCACCTCCACCCTCCCCATTTCTTTCACCCAAGTTATATTCATCTTTGTGTGTTTATTAGTTACTTCAAATTGATTAGAGAGGCTCTTCCAGATTTGGATTCTCCCTACAGTCTTTAATAGTACAAAAAGAATTATTGGTAAATAGTCTAGTAGAATGAATGACATGGTTTCTAAAGGTCTTAGTAGTTAGTGGTGTTCCTTGTATGGGCAGCTAACAGGTTATTTTAACTGTATAAGGGGGAGGGTTTGTGTGTGCAAACTAAAATAAAATTACCTGTTTATTGGTTGTGTCTGAAAATGGTTTTGGTGATTTAGACTTCAAAATACATTGTTTCTACAGCCTTAAGCATGCTTTTGGGATTCAGTATTGATTAGATGCATAGTTCTTACTCTAGGTTTCTAGTTTCCTGTTTTTTTGAGTGTGTATGTGTATGCTGCTGGGGAGAGGTAATGGGAGAGCATGGTGCCAAACTCATTAGAAGTTGTTTGTCATGGAGAGGGACCAAAGAAGCCTGAGTCAGAAGAGTGCTCTCCTGCCTTCTCCATCTCTTCCCCAGTTCTTCCCAGATGGTGTTGATAATTCTGTGCTAGTCTGATCTCTCCATCTCAGCTCCATGAAATTTAAATTTTGAATATACATCTGCTTTTTGTAAATCCTAGTGATATTGGAAGTAGACAAATCGTCTTAAATATTTTAAGATTTCTTGATTATTGCTGTAAGAGAAATAAGGCTCTATGCAACGGTGAGAGTTGTAGCACAGACAGTGGGCTGCTACTGTTCCTAAAGCCATTAATGACAGCAAATAGTTGCACGTAGGACTTCAAGATTTCCAACTGTTGTTTTCCTGTAGTTTTTGTATTATTATTTCAAAATTTCTGTACCTGTAACTGTTTTATTTCTAAGTTTTGAGTAGCTGGATAATTGCTTTTAGTAGGATTGTATTTTTCATCCCTTGACTTATGCTTCTAATACTGAGTTCATAACAAGGACGTCTGTGATCTTGCACACGGAACGTATCGATGGATGTGGAAAACCTGTAACTAACTACTGTCCGCATTTTAGGTTCTGTAATGGGAAACAGCTAAAAAAACCCGAACCTAATTAGAGCTTTAAAACAATATTTGTGAAAGTATAGGGAAGGGCAGTTTTGATAGTGTTCAAAGTAGGGACCTTGTGCTAATTGTTTGTGTGATATACAAAATAGTCCCTGCTGAGTATCCTGATTGTTTTAGTGTATGCGTATGTAGAAATTAACTTATACTGATTTTTTTGTGCTCTTAACACATGTAATAGTAATGATATAACAATTATCCATATTGTATAATTATATATGACTTCCATAATATGTATAAAATCACACAATACTTATAAAACTACTTAGTACTAGTCTTAAATGCAGTTTTGTGCCTCCTTTAATAGGTAGATTACTAACAGAGCTGCTCCCTGACCATGAACCCCTTCAGGCTTTTTTTTTTTTTTTTTTTTAA